>VDFB02058242.1:525827357-525953276 GCA_007258455.2 Sequoia sempervirens
AGTGGGAGAGAGATAGAGGGTATAAGGGTTGAGGGTAGAGGTTAGAGGGGAGAGATAGAATAAGGGTATAAGCATAGAGGGAAGAGAGATAGAATCATGGTATATAGGGTATAGACAAAGAGAGAAAGTAAATCTATTTAAAAACCAACTTTCTCATAACACGAGCACGTTTTGTAGAAGTAGAGATATGGTCGTTTTAGGAAGAAATAACGTGTTCACATATAATGCGAGCTCATTTTCTATTGCATTAAAAATGGTAAAAAAACTCAATATGCCTGTGATCTCAAGGCCCACATTCTACATATTCTCCTAATTTTGTGTGTCCTCCGACAAAAAGTAGCTTTTTGATGATGTTGTGAAGTGTGCATGCATTTTTTTCACATTCCACCACCTTTTTCATGATCTTTCTACCACCTTTGCATGAAATAGAAGAGTTTTCACAGTAAAATACATATAATATCAATTTAGGTTTGAATTAAATTGAAAAATGATATACAATTGAAGTTTGGAGGGGAACAAGCTTTTGAAAAGTCAAATTGTTGAGGAGTTTGAAGAAAGAAGAAGCTAAGTCTACATAATTGGGTTGAACTCCTCCATTTGAAACTCTCTTTTTTAAGGTATGTGAAGTCTTTACACATTTTCTTTCATTCTATTATGGCTTCCTTTCATTTTTGTTATTTTGCATATTTCATGTTGATCATTGTTTTTTTTATCATTATAACCTTAGGTTGTCAATGCACATTTTAAATTGCACAATTCTATACACTTTCCAATTACAATTTTAAACCACTTCTCTTTGAGGCATTTTGTTATTTAACAATTGACTTACCTTGTGTATGCTTCCACATTTTGTATACACATATATATGACATACGTTTTAAGTAAAATAAAACATCATTTCTAAATCCTTTATTATGGACGTGCATACCACTCTCTGAATCTTTCATTGAGGTATTTTTTCAAACAATTATACCAATTAACTCATTTCCTTGTCTATGCTACCAAATTTTCCATACATCTCTCTAAAAAATTGGAATATACTCCTCTCACATTGATAGATCTTATAAACTATTTTGGTTTTCATCTCTATTTCTAAATTTACCTCATCACTAAACCTACCTCATCACTTTTATTTGTGATATATTTTAAATTTTTCCATGATTAGTCTACCTACAAGGGATTATAACCCTTCTCTCCACTGTTAGAAGACTCTTTATTGAAGGCTAAGTTAGCAACATGGGGAAAGGTGTAGCCTATCTTGTAATCATGGATCAAAATGGAAGCATGGAAAAAATATTTGAATTGCCATGCAACCAGAGGAAGTCCTACAACACAACTAAACACAAAAAATTAACCAACAACAACAATTCACAAGTCACAATTCTCAAAACTCTTCACTTTTCACCAAATTAGCACTCTTCCTTGTAGCATTGCCACCTCATTCAATCGGGTATTTCTTCTCGATAAGATTCTTTTAGACCAAGAATTGAACCATTTCAAGAATCCTTCAGGGTACACAATCACATGCCAACAAACCACTATTGGTTACTTTGCAACAACTTTCTTAAATCAGGCTTTCTACTCCAACTAGGCCTCAAATTAGGACACTTTAGCAAAGAAACTTATCATGAAACTTGACCAAAACTTCCAAATACATGTGGGCAGAAATTTATATGTATTCAAACCAAAGAATTAACAATTAGTTCTCAGAAATTCATCCACCAAGATGCCAAAACCAAAAACCCTCTTTTTTTGTTGGATGTTGTGGTTGTGTTGCTGATATGTGGTTGTCATTGATGTCAACACTATTAGCATTATTGTATTGAAGGCTATATATGTCGAGGATATTGAGAAAATTGTTAAAGGAAGAGTTGTAGGCTGCCAGTGGAATAGTGAAGGTCATGAAGGTGTTTTGTTCTATACGTTGAAGATCAGTTGGTGTGGACTAAAGGGTTTATTGTTGAGAGTATCTAGATCATCTACCAAAAGTTTCAGAGGTCCACATGAAGATTTGATCATGTTATGAATAGTTTTGTTTTGACAGTATTTTTGTCAGTTCTGTCAGTGTTCATGATTGAAGTTTGTGTGATTCTGATAATTTGTGTTGTTGTAGATATTTCTCTATTAGTTCTTGTTGTTTGTTGATGCTTCTAGATCATTCTCTATTCTTCTTTTGTGTCCACATTCATCGGTGTGCTCATGATCAAAGACTTTTCTTGGTATGTTTGGGTTTTCATGTTCTTGGCTAACATGATGGTTGTAACGTGTTGCAGATCCTTGAAGTTTAAAATTGAATTATTGGTCCCCTTGAAGATATCTTTTTAGGTCATATCATAATATTAGCCAATAGTGTTTAATCCACATTGAAAATTTATTTGTTAATTTGGGCTGACATTGTAAATATGTTTTATATTTTTCTTGGCTGACAAGGTTGTTGATCTAATTCCATGTTGCAAATATATAAGAGCGATTGTTTGAGAAAATTTAGTGTGCATATGAGAGAAAATGTATGCCAGAGAAAGTGCAGATGTGCAAATAGTGTTCTTATCATTCAATTGTAGAGCAGAGTGAGAAGTTTGAGAAGTGTGAAGAAGTTTTTTTTTGCTTAACCGAAATTGTAATCAAGCTTGTGTAGAAGCTCTTTTCTCAGTTCACACCTTGTGGGTCTAATCCAAACTATAAGGAAGTGATCCCTCTTGTATTTAAGTAGTGAGCTCTAAGCAGTGTGCCTGAATGTATGTGCATTCCCATTATTTTTCATTATACTTTTAACAGGGTATAATATTGTGGACTAACATCCACCATGGTTTTTCCCCTAACATGGTTTCCATGTAAAAAATCTTGGTGTTCTCTGTGTTTATGATGTGTTGATTGTTTATGGTTTATTATTCATTCATCAGATCTAAGATTAAGTTAAGTTTGAAAATTTTAAATATTTTGTGACAATTGATTCACCCCCCTCTAGGTTATTTGTCCTTGTTTTTCCAACAATTGGTATCAAAATAGGTTCCTCTGAAGAAGTTTAAAAGCTTGAGGTGATCTGAGATGGTATCATGCAAGAAGGATAGTCCTAGATTTGATGGAACAAACTACTAATTGTGGAAAGCTAGGATGGAATGTCATTTGAGGTGTATTGGTGAACCCTTCTGGAAGATTACAAAGAATCAATATGTTATTCCTTAGAATGGTCCTTCCACTACTAATGAGATTAAAGAGGCTAAGAATAATGTCAGAGGTATGGAAGCTTTGTTGAGTTCTCTAATAGATTCAGAAATGACAAATGTGATAGGTTTGAAGATAGCTCATGAGATGTCGACAGAGATGGAAACTTTGTATGAAGGGGATGTACATGCGGAGGTGGCTAAGCTATAGAGTTTGAAAGGAAAGTATAAAAAATTGAAAATGGGTGAAGATAAAAATATTTCTTCTTTTATAGAAATATTAAATGAAATAGTGATGGGTATTAGATGTTTTGGTGGTACCTTGGATGAGGAAGAAATTGTAGCTAAAGTGCTTAGATCATTTCCTTCCTCTTACAAAGAAAAGGATCATGCTATTGAAGAAACCAGATCATTGATGAACATGACAAGAGATACACTAATTGGTAAACTTGCTACCCTTGAGTTGAGTGAATTTGGTGAATCTGTTCCTAAGACTGAAACTGCATTTAAGGCTACTGTATCCGGAAGAAACAAGCAAAGATATGATTTCGGAGAGTGTTCCAGAAAGTCATTCAAGTACGAGGAAGAAATGAAATAGCTTGAAGATGAAGAAAGAGAAGTAGAAGAACTAGAAGCACTGATTGTGAAGAAAGAAGGTAGAGGACAAGGTAAGTATAAAGGAAAGTTTCCTATTAAATGTTTTTTTTTCAGTAAAATAGGTCATTTTGCATCAAGGTGTCCAGAAATAGTTCCTAGATCTAAGCCTTACAAATCCAAATTCCAAAAGAAATTTTACTATGTTGAAGGAGTGACTGATGATGAGTTTGATAAAGATAATGGAAATGAAGATGAATGGGTGTTCCTTGCTATCAAGGAAAATTTCATGGTTGCTACTGAATTTGCTAAAGTTGAGAAAGCTCTTGCAGCCCGAATTGAAGAAAAATATGAGTGGGTTATTGATAGCAGTTGCTCACATAATATGACTGGTGACAAAAGAAAATTTGTAAGTCTTGAGAAGTACGACAGTGGGGTTTTAAGATTTGGAGATAACAATGTTGGTGTGATTCGTGGCAAAGGATCTATTTGTCTTGGTGGTAAGCAAAACACTGATGATGTTCTTTATGTTGAAGGCTTCAAGCACAACTTGTTGACTGTTGGATAGATGGTGGAAAAGGGTTATGATCTTCAGTTCAAAGATGGAAGATGCAGGATACTTGGAATATTTGAAAAAGTAATTGCTTCATGTAAAAAGATAGAAGGTAATATCTTTCACTTACTAGTGAAATTTGTTTAATTGCTCAAGTAGATGAAAGATGGTTATGGCATAGAAGGTTGTGTCATGTGAATTTTGATAAAATTTTCAAAGTAAGTTCCACTCAAGCAGTAAGAGACCTACCTAAGCTAGTGAAGCTTGCTAACACAATTTGCAAGGAATTCCAAATAGGAAAAAAAACTAGAGTTTATTTTCAGAGCAAACAACATCATTCAAATGGATTACTAAAGCTAGTACATACTGATCTATGTGGTCCCTCTAGAGTCGGAAATATTTATGGAGAAAGCTACTTTATGTTTCTTATTGATGATTATTCTAGGATGATATGGGTTGATTTCTTAAGAGAAAAATGTGAAGCATTAGAGAAGTTCAAAAGTTTCAAGGCCATGGTAGAAAATGAGAAATGCTTGAAAATAAAATGCTTAAGGTCAGACAGAGGTGGTGAGCTCACCTCCAGGTAATTTAATTCTTTTTGTGAAGAACATGGAATAAAAAGACAATTATCTACTCCCCAAACCCCTCAATAGAATGAAGTTGCAGAAAGGAAGAACAAAACAATTCTGGATGTTGCTAGAACAATGATGATAGAAGGAAATGTGCCTCACATCTATTGGAGTGAAGTTGTAAGCACTATTGTGTACACTTTGAACTAGGTAAATGTCAATAGTAATTTTGGTAAGACTCCTTTTGAACTATGGTTTGGTTATAAGCCTACTATTAGATATTTCAAGATCTTTGGAAGCACGTGTTATATCAAGAGAGATGAGGATATATGCAAGTTTGATGCAAGAAGTGATGAAGGAATATTTCTAGGTTACTCTACTAAAAGCAAGGCCTACCAGTGCTATAACAGAAGATTGAGAAAAATTGTTGAGAGTGAAAATGTTAGAGTTGATGAGGATTTTGTGAAATCATCCAGATATTGCGGATATGATTTAGATGACCAGGAAGATAGCACAAATAAAGGGAAGAATGCTTAGACACATAATCAACTTCAAATTTTGTCATATGTTTTGGTAAAACAATTTCAATTTGTTCTGGTAAATCAAGGTAGTCAGGAAGTAGGGACAAGTGCAAGTGCAGAAGAAGAAACAAAATAACCAGAAGTTCGAGAGACTCCTAAAACTCTCAGATATGTAAAGCTAAATCATTTTGAAAATAAAATTATAGGAGACACGAGTAAAGGTGTGCAAACTAGAAGAAAGATTGCAAAAGAGTATTGCCTGATTTCCAAGATTGAGCCTAAAGATGTCAATGAAGCTTGCAATGATGAACACTAGATGGAAGCTATGAAGGAAGAACTAATGCAGATTGAAAAGAATGATACATCTGGATACTTGTTCCCAGACCTAAAGATAAAAATGTGATTGGTACTAAATGGGTCTTTCAGAATAAGTTGAATGAACAAGGTGAAGTGGTCTGAAATAAAGCAAGACTAGTATGTAAAGGGTATTCACAAATGGAAGGTATTGATATTGAAGAAACCTTTGCTCTTGTTGCTATAATTGAAGTTGTTATATTATTTTTCTTATGCTACATATAAGAACTATAAAGTCTATCAAATGGATGTGAATTCAGGTTTTCTAAATGGTGAGCTAGAAGAAGAAGTATATATTGAATAGCCAGATGAATTGCAACTGACTGATAAGGAAGACATGGTTTTCTGATTAAAGAAATCCTTATATGGACTTAAGAAATCCCCCAGAGCCTGGTATGCTAGATTGGACAAATACTTATTAAAGCTTGGATTCAATAAAGGTACTGCTAACAACAACTTGTATTTCAAATTGGATCATGAAAAAGAGTTAATTAGAGAGGTCTTTGTGGAAAAAGGGGTTTATTGTTGAGAGTATCTAGATCATCTACCAGAAGTTTCAGAGGTTCGCGTGAACATTTGATTATGCTATGAATAGTTGTGTTCTGACAGTATTTATGTCAGTTTTGTTAGTGTTCTTGATTGAATTTTATGTAATTCTGATATTTTTTGTTGTTGTGGATATTTCTCTATTAGTTCTTGTTGTTTGTGGATGCTTATAGATCATTCTCTATTTTTTTTGTATGTCTGCGTTGATCGGTGTGCTCGTGGTTGAAGATTTTTCTCGGTATGTTTGGGTTTTCATGTTCTTGGCCGACATGATGGTTGTAACATGTTGCAGATCGTTGAAGTTTAAAATTGAATGATTGGCACACTCGAAGATATTGTTTTAGGTCATATCATAATATTAGCTGATGATGTTTCATCCACATTAAAAATTTATTTATAAATTTGGGTTGACATTGTAAATATGTTTTATATTTTTCTTGGCTGACAAGGTTGTTGATGTAATTCCATGTTGCAGATGTATAAGAGAAATTGTTTGAGCATAGTTAGTGTGCATAAGAGAGTGAATGTATCCTAGAGAAAATGTAGATGTGTGAATAGTGTTCTAATCATTCGATTGTAGAGTAGAGTGAGAAGAAGTTTGAGCGAAGTGTGAAGAAGGTTTTTTGTGCTTAACCGAAACTCTAATCAGGCTTGCGTAGAAGCTATTTTCTCAGTTCATACCCTATGGATCTAATCCAAACTATTGGGTAGTGAGCCCTCTTGTATTTGAATAGTGACCTCTAGAAATTGTGCCTGAATGCATGTGCATTCCCATTATTTTTCATTATACTTTTAATAGGGTATAATATTGTGGACTAATATCCACTGTGGTTTTTCCCCTAAC
Source organism: Sequoia sempervirens (assembly GCA_007258455.2). NCBI lineage: Eukaryota > Viridiplantae > Streptophyta > Pinopsida > Cupressales > Cupressaceae > Sequoia > Sequoia sempervirens. The sequence goes on from VDFB02058242.1 coordinate 525,834,500, forward strand.
AGGGTTTCCACATAAAAAATCTTTGTGTTCTCTGTGTTTCTAATGTGCTGATTGTTTATGGTTTATTATTCATTCATCGGATCTAAGATTAAGTTAAGTTTGAAATTTTTAAATATTTTGTGCTAACTAATTCACCCCCCCTCTCAGTTGTTTGTCCTTGTTTTGCCAACATTTTTAAGCCAAATAACATATGGATTGTTGGAAAATAGAATTCCAAACCTTATCAAAACATGACACCACCTCAAATAGGTCTAAAATGGCCTACAAAAACTTAATTCAACAAGAAACATTGCTTCCCTAACACAATACTCACTTCAGCATGTCAAAACCTCTCAAATTCACATGGAAAACACCAAATTTCACTCTAGGGCTTGATGCCCAACTCAACTCTTGCCCTCCCCTGCACACACTCAACATTCCCACACATTTTTAGTGATGTTGCAAACCCATTCCTCAAGTTAGAGTTATAACAATGAGAGGAATGGGTTAAACACCATTTTCAATGACTTTCAAACCTTAAAACTGTGTGTTCAGGCCAGTCTCAGAAATGGTTTACATGGTAGGGGCAGTGTATGCCTCATAGAAATGGGGTGTCACGGTGATGTAATCACCATGACACCCCATTTCTGAGGCATACGCTACCCCTACCTTCTCAACCATACCGCATTGGCAAGCTAGTGAGTGAGCTAGCTTTCCAATGCGGTAGGGTTGAGAAGGTAGGTGCAACGTATGCCTAATAGAAATGGGCTGTCATAGTGATAACTCTCCACTATATTTCCAACACTCCACATCACCATGACACCCCATTTCTATTAGGCATACGCTGCCCCTACCTTCTCAACCCTACCACATTAGCAAGCTAGTGAGTGTAGCTAGTTAGGGGCAGCGTATACCTCATAGAAATGGGGTGCCATAGTGATATACATCACCCTGGCACCCCATTTCTATGAGGAATACACTTCCATCACCATGACACCCCATTTATATGAGGCATATGTTGCCCCCATCTTCTCAACCCTACCGCATTGGAAAGCTAGTGAGTGAGCTAGCTTGCCAATGCGGTAGGGTTGAGAACGTAGGGGAAGCATATGCCTCATATAAATGGGGTGCCACGGTTAAATATATATCACCATGGCACCCCATTTATATGAGAAAAACGTTGTCCCTACCTTCTCAACCCTGCTGCATTGGCAAGCTAGTGAGTGGGCTATCTTGCCAACACTCCACTAGCTTGCTAATAGAGTAGGGTTGAGAAGGTAGGGGCAGTGTGGTAACAACCTAGGTGGTGAAGACCCCAACCAACACAAAATGATCAGACTAAAACAACAAACCAGCCCCTTAAACAGTATACACTCAACTTATCCCAAACATACACCTAAAGGCTTGTAGCCCTCCAACACTACTTTTTCTCAATATTTGTCTCATTACCATGCTACAGGTAAAATTATCCGCCATTCTGAAGAAATAGAGAAGGAATAAAATAAAAAATGAAGAGTATGAAACCTTCAAATCAAAGGAGAGAGAACGAGTGGTGGCATATCGTGAAAAGAAGAAATTGGGTACTATTGATGAAAACAAGCCAACTCAAGAGGAACCTCAACCGTCAAAAAGAGAATAGGATTTGGCAACACAAAAGGCATGAATGCAAAAGTATCGTGCTAAGAAAGATTTAGATACCGTAGTTGGAGACACACCCTCTATGGAAAGTGAATACAAAGGGACACCATTAAGCACAAGCAAATATGGAGGGACACCAACTACTGTAAGTGAATATGGAGGGACACCATCTATCATAAGTGATTATGGTTGGACACTATCGAGCGCATCTCAAGTTGAGAGAACATCATCACTCAAATTTGACGAAGAAGGTATGACATCATCCCCACGAGAACCTCAAGGTATGTTTTCGACTCCACCATTGATCGAAGGTACGCAATCTAGCCCACCTCAATTAAATATTGATGAAATTTTTAATGTTGAGATGTATGTACCTAGGAGAACACCACCTAGAATTTTTCATAGAAAGCAAAAGTATTTGATTAATATTGATGAAGATATTTTGTAGCACATGGAAGGTAAGATTCAAGCATGCACTTGTAGAAGATATGTTGATAAGATTTGGAAATTCTACTTTGAAAGGCTAAATGAGATTGCAAGATGCCAACTATTTGTTGAAATGATGCAAGGTATAAAGTATAGAGACATCGTGAAGACTCTTGGGTTGAGAACATCGAATGCATCGAGTGAAAACACTATTGTGAAGAATATAATGGATGCATATGAGAGTGTGGGTAAGACCTCACACTCAAAGGATAGTAATGTCACATGACATGCCATTACATCAACTTTGGTAAGCAGTCAAACAAAGAGATCTTGTCTCATTAGAAAGATGAGTGAAAAAATGAGAATTAGTAGAAAAACGTTATCAAAAGTTGTTCAATGGTGGAAAACAATTGAGGGCACTGATTCAAATGAATTATGGGAATTCTTGGGGAGACTGCCACAAAAATATAAAAAAAATTGTTGAGGCATTGAGAAAACTAATTGAAGAGTATTGGAAGAATAACACAAGGCCATTTCCAAATCAAAGGGATGTGGTAAGAAGGAGAATCAATAGTCGGAACTGTGAGCCACATCCAAAGCATTTTTTGGATATGACTCAAACCCAATTTTTTCATACATTTCAAATGGAATATCCTCAAATTAATATTTGTTAAAGATTTTTTGAACTACCTAAACCTTTTTATGTCAAGATAAATCACACATGCACTACTTTTTGTTGTAGACTACATATTTAATTGTCTAACCATTATGATGTTTATCGTTCTATATGTTGTGATTTGCATACTAAAAATGTTTTCTAGGATTGTGGCATAGAAGCCCCACAAAATCTTCAAGAGAGTTCTTATAAAAAAATTCATGAACTCGGCCTTTTCCATAAAGCCTTTCCATTTCTTTCAAGTTTGGTGGTTGTTGATAATCTATCTCATCAAAGTTTTTCATATAGCTTGTTCCTTCTTCTAAAGTAGATGAGGTAGACGCTTGTGATTTTTCTTCTAAATTATGTGTTGATATTACTATTGGTTGTTTTTGTTTTTCATCTTCTTTACTTGTGATTATGTATTCTCCCATAAACGAGGGTGTCAACTCTAAGGAACCCCAATCATCGTCCAATAATTTTGACATTTTTTCCATCTCTTATTTTTCTTCTTCCATAGGTTCTATGTTTGATGTTGGAATTAATGTGTTTAGAGGAATTTTCATTCCTTTTTCAACTTCTAAGAAACTTTCAGGCTCAGGGTCTATTTCAACATGGTATACTTTATTTTTATATACATACTTCATGATACAATGAAGAGTTGAAGGAATTGCATGCATCTCATGAATCCAAGGTCTTCCTAAAAGAAGGTTGTATGAAAGATCATGAGGCATAACATGAATAGGAATTTGTAAGGTAGCCTTTCCAACTATAATAGGTAAAGTAAACACACCAAGCAGTTTCTTTCCTACATTGTAAAATCCTCGAATCGATAATGAATCGGGTTCATTTTTTTATTTATCCATGCAAAGTCTATCTAGAAGATTCACACTACACACAATAAGGGTGGAGCCATTATCAACAAGGGTTATTTTTATTCCCATTCTATTGAATCTAGCTATTATCATGAAGGCATCATGTTTCTTTCTCATCTCCAAGGGAGGTAGCTCATGTTGGTGAAAATTAATGTCCATGTTAACCATATTCATCCCTTGAATTAGAGCTGCCACATCACTTGCATTTGTATTAGAGGGGATCACAACTTGTTGTAAGGCTGTTTGATGTATAGTGTGATAATTAGGTGAGTTTTGAATCAAGTCCCATAGGGATATTTTTGTGGGAGCATTCTTGAGTTTTCAACAAGATCATACTCCTTTCCACTATTTTAAGGAAAACAAGGGGTGCTAGGAAAGATGGAATTATGAAAAGGTAAAGCTATTGAGGTTGTTTGTCTTGGTTGTGGATTGTTTCTAGTGTTATATGTATGAGCAATGGTATTATAACTTGATTTCTATGAAACATTCTTCTCAGGTGGTTCAAGTGTGAAAATGGATTTGTTTTGAGTTTGTTATTTGTGTGAGGGTGGGTAAAGAATAAGTTGAGGTTGAATCATGTTAATGTCTCTTGGTCTTAGTTTTTCATAACAATCCTTAGTGGATGAACTTTGTGAGATGAAATCCTAGAGGTCTTCATCTAACATGTCAAATTCATCACTACTAAAAGGCTTGAGGGTTAGGTTAACTTGGAAAAAAAGATTTGACATATTCAAATGATTGTGCTTTATCTAATTGGTTCATCATTTTATAGGTGTTTTTTGTTTTTTTTTCTAACGATTTCCAAATGTAATATAATATAATTGCACTATGAACTAATGCTGGAAAAAATAATCTAATTCTATCCACAGTTGCAATTAATCTAAATTAATCTAAATTTACTCAAATGAATGTAACAAAAACTCCGCTAACGAAAAAAAAGGGTATCAACAACAAACATAAGCTTAGAAATAGATTTTTGAATTTTGGAAAATTCAATTTAAAATCTGCAGTGGGATTAAATCGCCCAGAGGAGCGTATAAGTCCTAGTGAAGGATTTTTTCACAAATTTCAAAAAAAAAAAAGTGATTTCTATGCTTTTTAGTTTGTATGATTTGTAGACTAAATGAAAATGCAGATTACAAATGATATTCAATGATGCAAGATGGAAAAATGCAATCTATATGCACTTTCACTAATATAATATTTAGAAACCCTAAATGCAAACTAACTAGTGCAAACCCTAATGCAAAGTTAATGCAAGAAAAATCTAGGACTATAATGTACTCTAAATTAGAAATGATGTTTTTTAAATGCAGGTTCACCAAAATGATAAATAGAATAATGGTTGCTTTATGGTTTAGGATATAGAACAACACATTTCTCCCAAAATCATTCAAGGAAAACCCTAGAGATCTCAATCTAAGGTATCCAAAGGAGAAAGAGATCTTGCAATAGGGTTCTCCTAGGGTCTGATTATAAACTAAAGAGGGGTTCACCACAAAGCTAGGGCTTGGGAAGAATAATTAAATTCAAGTTCTAAAACTAAAACTTAATATGATGCAAGACTTCACTAAATGACCTACAAAATCATGTAAATCAGAAAAAAAGGGTGAGAGATCAAAGGTGTCCACCTGGAAATCTGAATATTCCTAGAATGAGCTCTAAAACACTACAAATACTAGAATTAGGGAATACTAGGACTCATACACCAGTCTCGGCATATTAGTCCCAGACTAGGATTCTACTTTTTTGAGAATTCAAAGTCTAGGCTTGTGCTCCAATCTCTGCTCTTCCTTTCCAAATTGATTTATGAATTTGAACTTGTAAAAAGACCTACAAAACAAAATATAGAGTTGGTTTACTTATGGGGGTTTTTCCTCAGTCAAACCCCTAGTTTGGTAATTAAGCCTTGATAGAAAAAATGAATCTTGAATGCAAATGTGAACATAAACCCTAACCTTAATTGTACCTAAGATTAGGAAATCTAAAATGCAATGCAACCCTATTTTGTTGTGCTAGAATGAGATGCAAGAATGAAGCATAGACATGAATGACTCACTTTGAGAGATCCCTAATCACCCAAATGATCCCTAATAATGTATGTACCTTCCTTAGACTGAATGTAAAATGATAATGGAGGATGGAATCATTTAGGAAACAAGTCATTAGGCTTTGCTTGATGGCTAGTTGCATCTCCCCAACTTAGAATCCATCATGATTCACCATAAGAAACCATAATAAATCCTTGACAATGCTAGTTCTTGAATGAAAGTGATATTGAAGGCCTAAAAAAATAGAATAATGCTACTCCAAGGCTTCAATTTTTTTGATTACCCATTCTTGAATGCTATTGTGAAGAATACTTAAATACTCTTGAATGCTTGGATCTTGAAATTGTGCTTCTAGATTATTGCTTAGATAAAAAATGACTTTAGAAGCTTCTTTATATAGGCAATACACCTAATTTACCATTATTTAGATCTCAAAATCCAAACTAAAAAAAAAATGAATTAAAAACTTGAATTTCCCACTCAAACCCTAAAAAGGGCCCAAATGGGACTCATACGCCACTCTTGGCATATGGGTCCCACCTAGGGGGACTCATACAAAAGATGTGGTGTATGAGTCCCACCCTAGTTTTTTGGCATGGGTTGTTAGAATTTTTAATTCTTTTATGGATTTTGTTGGGATTTGGTCGAAATAAGCCTCGAGATCTGAAATAAAGGGTCTTAGGGGATTTTTAATGATGAATTAAAGAGAATTTAATGCAGGGGTACTAAAATAGGTTTAGATTAAATGAGAAATTGCACTAATTCCAAGAAGGGAGTATAATTTCTATCATTACACACACCTTACATTATAATTTCAGTTATATGGCCACCTTGCATAACACACTTTTCTTTCCTATGGAGCCATCTTGTTTGTTCATGAGTATCAAGCATACAAAGCTTCACTTGCCTCCTGAAGCTCAAATTTCATTGTTGTGTCACACCTTATCAAAGTTATCAGGAGGTATAGCTTTGGTCTGGTTGAATGGGAAGTCAAACTTAGGCATGACCTTCCTATAGCCACTTGCTTGTGTGTATGAGTGCATACCAGCCATGTGCGTATGTGTCTCACCCTTTTGGATACTGACCCAGGGGACAACTTGAAGTTTTGTTGGCTCAAAGTGGGCATGCATTTTTAGATAAACAACTTAGATCTGACCCACATCGTGATGGAAAAATGGTTGAAGCTTGATCCACCCCTTTTTTTCTTTATTTCTTTGGTAGTGCACGCTTTTACTTGTTGCTTCTTATATTATTTTCATGTGTGTTTTTTTGTTCCTATGTTGGTTTTCCATAGGATTTTGACCATGTGGGCTTACGCAACCCTCTTGGTCATTGTTGTCCTATCTTACTAGCATCAGTACAATTGGACCTCTCTTGATGAGAATGTATCTACTTTAGTGTGAGTTTGAAGCAAGTTCCTCCTCTCACTAAAGTGGGAGCTAAATGTAGTGTAGAAAAATGTATCCCTCTACATTTTCACACTTGTTTGGGCCCTTGTAAACTAAATGGACATAATTGTGTTTGATTTAGGGTGTTGTAAAATGTTGTAATACAATTTCACACTAATCTAGGGTTTTATTAATTAATTGGGCATCTTTATATTTTAATTGGCCTTATTTTGCATCCACAAGCCTTAATTAATGCATCTTTCCAAGGATAATCCCCACACATATGTAATGACCAATCATAAATTAATTTTTTTGGATTGTATGGCCCATATTTAGTGATCTAGGACTTATATGCCACCTTGGGAATATTAGAACCACCTAAGTTTTGGGGCCCAAATCTAGATTTCACATCAATCAAAGAATTTCTTTAAAATGTGTCTCATAGCCTAGCCTAATGGGACTCATACACCACTTTTGGTGTATGAATCTTGTGTGGCTTAAAATTAAATTAAATTTAAATTCTTGGAAATATTTTATCTTGCTAGATCTGATGTCAACTTGTAGTGTTGAAATTTTGAGGAATTAGGCATAAAAAAGTTTAAATACAAGGTTATTTCGCTCATTTTTCACCTAAGACTTTCATGACAGAATTCCTTATAGAAAATTTTTGTTCATGAGAGTATTCATTTTTTTGAAATAACATTCAAGAGTTGATTATCAAGTGTTTTGAATCATTACTCAAGTTTCAAGCATCATGTCAAAGTCATCATGCATCATGTTTATTTTTGAGCTAACATTCATGATGCAGGGTTTTGTGATTCAAGCAAGCATTTAATTCAAGATCTACAACATTCAATAAAGATTTAAGATCCACATTCAAGTTAGCCATTTCATACAGGTTTGTAAAATCTCATTCAATGGTTTGGTGACTTTCAACATACCATTTTTCTCATTCATCATTCCTCCTTTCCATTTCATTTCATTTCAAGGTTGAATTACCAAAATGGGGTGTGACCAAGGATAACCCATTTCTACACAAAAAACATTTTCCCTTTGTTTAGTGTGTGTTTTGTAGATCTAGGTTGAAGATACATTAAAGAGAAAGATTGGAAATAAGTTGTCAAGTGTGCAAATTTGTGAAAGTTTTCACCTTGTGTAGATCACTAAAAGACACCTACATAGCAGAATTGAGCAATTCAAATCCAAAAATCAAGTTGAGTAGACAAAGAAAAGATTGAAGAGTAGATTGATATCTTGATCCTCCAAAAAATCCAAGCAAGATTGATATGCCTCAAGTGGTGTATGATTCCTAGTATAGGTCATTTTCCAAATTTCTAAAGATCCAAACTTTCCATCATCAAATTCATGTTTCAACCTAGAAACCCTAATCTAGGACTGATATGCCTAGCCTGGTGTATGAGTTCTAGGGTGTATTAAATTAAAATTTTATAGCATTTCAGGTATTCATTCAAACTTCTATAGGTTTCTAGGTGTACCTCTTTGATTTCTTAGTTTTTTTTTATGTTTTACATTCATTTCTAGGTCATTTGTTGAAGGTTTGCACATCATTAGGTTTTGCATATTACTAGTCTTTCCAAGCCCTAGCTTGGTGGTGAACCTCTTTTTAGTCCCTAATATTACCATAGGAAAACCTTTAGTAGATCTCTTTCCTTCATTCCATCCTTGGATTGAGATCTCTAGGGTTTCCTAGAGTGAAACTTGAAGGAAATAGGACCCTTACCCCAAGTGTTTCATCTCCTAAGAGGTGGAGCACCCTATTTTCTAGGTTTCAGAATTATTCTCATTTTATTTATGTTATATATTGTTTATAATGATTATTATCCTAAGATCCTATTTTCTAATATCACCTCATTCATAAAACATGACAAGTAATCATTCTATCATAAAACAACTCTTGCAAAATGTGACATCCCTTCAACAACAAATATCAACATTAAACCAAAACCAAAATGGATAACCATCATAATATGTCAAAAGAAACCCATTGTCACTTGAGATATTGAAAGAAAAAATTCCACAAAAAATAGAGGTACCCTACTTTGATAAATACAATGGTAAAGGAGATCCTAGTAATTATATATTGGTATATATCACCTTGTGTAGTGACTTCATTTTTGAAGACAATCTCTTGGCTAAGTGTTTTCCTTGGTCATTGAAGGACATAACTTTGGAAAGGTTTTGTTTGTTGCTGAATAACTGAATTAAATAATTTAATCATCTTGTGGATACCTTCCACAACTACTCTCAAGTGCACATTAGTCCTAAAAATTCCATAACTAACTTGATGCAATATAAAAAAAAAAGAATGAAAAGGTCACAGAGTTCATAGCATGTTACTAGTTGGTTTACTCACAAATTAGTCTTAACCTTCCTAATGTAGATGTTAAAATAATATTCATCAATTAAGAACTTACAATTAGACATAACGGATGGGATCTAGATAAGTGCACCAAGTTGTGACACAAAAATGTCTCTTAAGATGCCAATTTTTTTTCTGAAATCAGCAAAGTCTGATGTTCATGAGAAAATGAAGATAGTTACGCTCAAAATTTCAACATGTAACAAGAACAAGAGAATTAGTTCTCCAACTCTACTTTCTAAGATAATAATTTTTGTTTTCAAAATAATGAAGATTAAGGGTTTCAAAAATGTGGGTCACCAAAAGTGGTCCTATTTTTCTCAAAAAAATAGCATAGTGTCTATTGTGACCCCCCCTTTTTCGTTAACTCTTTTTCAGAATTTCAAAAATCTGAATGGCGAAAAATTATTTAACACCATGTAGTTGATCTTGGTTCTTTTGGATAATTTTTCAATGAATCTATAATAATTTATAAATTTTTGATGTGGACACATCCTGAAAAACATTTGAGTGTGCTCCCCCACTGGTACATTTTGATCCATTTTTCGATGACAGCCTGTCAAAATTTTGATGGATGTTCATCGCTATTTTTGTGTCAAAATTTCGACGACATTTGAAACGTTAAAAATTCGGCCCATTTCGACGTTTCAAATGTTGTCGAAATTCTGATGCAAAAATAGCGACAAATAGCCATTGAAATTTCAACGAGCTGTCGTCGAAAAATGGATCACAATGTACCAGTGCCTCCTAATTTTTAAAAAAACTAATCAATTTTTTTTTATTATGTGTAGAATGGAGTCTAGTTTATAAAAATATATTTTTTTTCAAAATTTTATGAATGAGTAAAAATCTATACTAAAACTAGCACATGTTGATTTTTGAAAAAAAGCTAGAGGCACTAACAAGAGAAATTATGGATGAAAACCTTAACATAATCAAAATGTTAAAAAAAAATATGCTTATATAGGTAAGAAAGCTCGCTTAACATAATCACAGTTTTCTTATAAATTTTTATATAGTTTCAGGATGTTTGAGAGTGGTTTCAGATCTCTAAGAGTTATAATATAAATTCTATTTTTTGGAAGATCTTATAATTTCTTGACTTAGTCAAATTTTAGTAATCAACATGTCAAATTTTAGTAATTGGGAGGTTAAATTTTAGTAATCAACAAGTTTTATCATATTTATCTCTCTCTAACTCACTCATTGTATGTCCCTTATGTTCTCTCTCTCTCTCCCCCTCTCTTTCTCTCTCCCTCATTCCCTTTCTCAATCTCCCCACCTTCCTCCTCTCTCTTTCCTTCCCTCTATACTTCTCTCTATCTCACCTCTCTCCCTCCATCCCTCCCTCCCTCCCTCCTTCCCTCTTTAATTTTCTATATGTCCCCCCCTCTCTCTCTCTCTCTCTCTCTCTCTCTCTCTCTCTCTCTCTCTCTCTCTCTCTCTCTCTCTCTCTCTCTCTCTCTCTCTCTCTCTCTCTCTCTCCACCCACCTTCCCCCTCCACTTCTCTCTATCTAACATATCCCTCTCTTCCTCTCTCTATCAATATCCCCACCTTCTTCCTTCCCACCTCTCTCTCCCTCCCTACCTCTCCATATATTTTTATTTACTTCTCCCTCCTCCTCCCTCTCTATCTCTCCTTCCCTATATACTTCTCTCTCTCCATCTCTCTCTCTCTCTCTCTCTCTCTCTCTCTCTCTCTCTCTCTCTCTCTCTCTCTCTCTCTCTCTCTCTCTCTCTCTCTCTCTCTCTCTCTCCTCCTCCCCGTATTTCTCTCATCTTCCTCTATACTCTCTATCTAACCACTATCTCTTTATCTCCTCTCTCTCCCCCTCAATCTCTCTCTACTCTTCCATTCCCTCACCTTCCCTCTCTCTCAATCTCCCCACTTTCCTCCTCTCTCTCCTTCTCTCTATCTCACCTCTCTCCCTCCTTCCCTTATAATTTTCTCTATCTCCCCCTCTCTCTACCTCCCCCTTCTCTCTCTCCTCCATCCCTCCCTCACCCCTCTCTCTCTACTTCTCCCTCCTTCCTCCCTCTCTCTATCTCTCCTTCCCTATATACTTCTATCTATCTTTCTACCTCCCTCCTACCTCTCCCTCCCTCCTTCCCTCTCTCTCCGTCATTCTCTCTCAATCTCCCAACCTTCCTCCTTCCTCCTCTCTCTCCCTCCCCATATTTCTCTCTCTCTCTACTCTCTATCTTACCATTCTCTCTCCCTCCCTCATATTTCTCTCTCTCTCTCTCTCTCTCCTCTCTCTCTCCCCTCCTCCCTCTCCCCTCCTCTCTCTTCCTTCTTCCCACCCACCTTCCCTCTCTGCTTCTCACTATCTGATCTGTATCCCTCTTCCCCTCTCTCTCTCTCCCTCATCTCTCTCTCAATCTCCAAACCTTCCTATCTCTCTATCTCTCTCTTTTTCCCTCTCTACTCTATTCCTTAATTCCATCCAACTTCCCTCTCTACTTCTCTCTATCTAACATATCTCTCTCTACCTCTATCTCTCCCTCCCTACTTCTGCCTACCTCCCCCTCTCTCTCTCTATCTCTCTACTAGAGAGAGACGTAGGTAGAGGAAAGGTGGGAGGGAGGGAGAGGTACAAATGGAGATAGGGGTGAGATAAAGAGAAACAAAGAGAGAGAGAGTGAGAGAGAAAGATGGGGAGGGAAGGAAGGAGGGATAGAGAGAGAGGAGAGATAGAAGTAGAGAGGAAAGGAGGGAGGGAGGGAGGGAGGGAGATATAGGTTCCTATGTGTGTGAGAGAGAGAATGGTGAGATAGAGAGGAGAGAGTGAGAGAGAAAGAGGGTGAGGCTGGGAGGAAGGGAGATGAGAGATAGAGAGTAGAGAGGGAAGGATAGATAGAGTGATAAAGAGAGGGAGGAAAAGAGAGATAGATAGTAAACCTCATGAAAGAGATATAGAGGGATACATAGGTGAGATAGAGAGAGAGAGACACAAAGAGAGAGTGATGGAGGGATAGATAGGTAGAGAGATGGAAAGGGGGGATAAATATAAGTAGAGAGGGAAGGAGAGGTAGAGAGAGGGGATATTAAGAGTAGATAGGGAAGGGAAGAGGAAGGGAGAGGTATGGAGGAAGAGAGAGGGTAGTGAGAGAGAGGTGATATATAAAGAAATAGGGAGAGTGGCAGAGAGTGATAAAGGGAGAGGTAGGTAGAGAGGGATAGGTGAGATAGAGAGTAGAGAGAGAGGGGTGGAGGGAGGGTGGGAGAGAGGGGAGGGAGGTAGAGGTAAAGAGGAATAGGTTAGATAATGAGTAGGGAGGAAATGGTGAGATAGAGAGAAGGAGAAAGAGAGATGAAGAGAGATAATTATGAGATAGAGAGGAGAGAGTGAGAGAGAAAGAGGGGGAGGGATGGATTAAGAGAGATAGAAAGAGAGGTAGATTGAGGGAAAGGATAGATAGAGAGTAGAGAGGGAAAGCGGTATGGAGGGAGACATAGGTGAGATAGCGAGAGATAGAGACAAAGAGAGTAGATAGATTTCTAGATAGAGAGAGTGATGGAGGGAGAGGTTGATAGAGAGAGGGAGAGGTGAGATAAAGATAAGCAGAGAGGTAAGGAGATGTATAGAGAGATAGAGATAAGTAGTGAGGGAATGATGGAGGGAGGAAAAGGTAGGGAGGGAGAGAGGTGAGATAGAGAGGTGTAGAGAGAGCGTGGTAAGGAGTGATGGATGGATAGGTAGGTAGAAAGAGGGATTAGGGAGATAGAGAGTAGAAAGGGTAGGAGAGGAGAGAGAAGTATGGAGTCAGAGAGTGTTAGATGACAAAGAGGTTAGATAGAGAGAAATAGAGAGAGAGTGGTAGGGAGTGGAGGGATAGGGAGAGTGGAGATAGAGTAGAGAGTAAAGGAGAGATGGAGGGAGAGGGAGGGAAGGATAGAGAGAAGTGAGATAGAGAGAAATAGAGAGAGTGGTAGGTAGAGAGAGGGAGAGGGGATATAAAGATAAGTAGAGAGAGAAGGAGAGGTAGAGAGAAGAGAGAGATGGAGAGAAGTGGAGAGGGAATGAGGGAGGGAGGGAGAGAGAGGTAGGTATGGATAGAGAGATGAGATAGAAAGGTGTAGAGAGACATTGGTAGGGTGTGATGGATGGAGAGGTAGGTATAGAGAGGGATTGGAAGATAGAGAGTAGATGGGGAGGAAGAGAGGGAGGGAAATGTATGTAGGGAGAGAGAGAGGATAGAGGTGAGATAAAGAGAAATAGAGAGAGTGGTAGGGAGTGATGGAGGAAAAGGAAAGAAGAGAGAGGGAGAGGGGAGATAGAGAAAATTAGAGAGAGAGAGGTCAAATAAAATTAGAGGGAAGGAGAGAGTGGGCAAGAGAGAGAGGTAGAAGAATATGGAGAGAGGAGATAGAGAAATGTAGAGAGGGATGGAGGGAGATGGAGAGAATTAGGGAGGGAATGGTGGAGGGAGGGGAGAGAAGTGAGATAGAGAAGAAGAATCATGAAACATGCAAAGGAACTCAAGAATCCACCAAAGTCAATGAATTTCTATTAAAATTCCAACATGTCATTACAACAAATCAACTCTCTCTTGAAAATTAGAGACCCCCTATTTGTAGTATCCAAAAAGAAAAATGAATGCCCAAGATTGATTTGCATTGTGTGGCCAAGATTCACTACAAACAATGGTTTCACCTACCCCTAAATATATTACAATTTAAAATTACATCCTTGTCATTTAGCCTATTTTGTCCTCTAGTGAGCAACACTATAGCTCTTTTGTCTTCTAGTTGATTTCCTTTTGCTGTAGCTATTTGGTGAGGAACTCATCATCAATTATGGGATTTTCTTCACTTTTCTTCAGAGTGGTGTATTCCGCAAACTTTATGATCAATGCCTGGAGCTTATTCCATTCCAATATATATGACTGAATCACTTGGAAATTTAATTTCCTTGATTTGCTTGTAATCACATCCCAACCTTTGTCACATTTCTATGTGTTCTTTACTACCTACTTGGATTGAGTGAGGGCTCGTGTAGAAAAACCCATGAAATCGACTATCAGTGCATTCATAGTTCCATTTTCCATTTTCTTGTGAAAGTACGGCTTCAATTTCTCTAGGTCCAGCTCACCAATGAGCATATCAAGATCTATCATCAATCTCAGATATTCTCCACAGTTTGTCTTGATTTCTTTGACCCAATTGATATCCAACTCCACTTCATGAAGCACTCACTCCAACACTTCTTTTCTATGATCTAGGCTCAACTTCCATGTTTCCATGAGCCAATGTTCACCCTCCACCAAAGAAAAATCCTTCTCCCAGGATTTATCATGTATCTTGAGAATAGCCTCAAGCGTAGGATACGTGATTTTGTATAGCTCTGGGAAGTCAGTGTAGAATTTCATTATCCCTTCGAGCATCTTTTGCACCTCTAGGAATTTTTTTGTTGTCCTGGTAGTACGGTCTATGCCCATCTTTCCATTATAGAGGACTTGTCAAAACCAATCCTTTGTGGCCTTTTTCTAATTCTTTCTTTTCTCTAACTTATCAATGTGATCTTTGGACAACAATTCTGGTGGTGTCGAGGACAGGGTGGGGAGCTCTTCAATTGATGACCACTGCTAAATGTAAGTTGTTAGATCTGCCACTTGTGCTTTTAACTCCTCCTTGGAAGTCTTATCCTTATGCATCTGGTGCACAATAATGGCAATGGATCCTTGGAGGTGATTTATTTTCTACTCTCTCATGGTCATTCCTAGATCAAGGGTAGAAATATTATAACTTACCCCTTCTTCTCCCACAACTGGAGTGGCTATTTCTATAGTTATGGATCCTGATGCATCCATTGTCAGATGAGATATGACCTTTGGCTTCTTTTCCTTCTTTCTGTTAATATGGGCTTGAGCCAAGATGGCTTCCAACCTTGCTTTTGGGTCACTTGGGGATGGGGTTTTCTTCTCCAATTGTTTCTCTAGCCATTCAGGTATCTAAGATTCTCCTTTTGGTGATTCGTGATCACCTTCTTCTTCATGGGTGTGTTGAATTTTAGTTTCTTTGTTTCCCATAGCCTCATGTTCCATCCTTTCTCCCTCTTCTTAATCAAAATCCTGGATGAAAACTATTTCCTTTCTTGGGGATTCAGTAGTTGCATGTTCTTTGGGGTTGTCCTCCCCTTCAGTGTTCTTCTCTTCTTCTTCTTGGTCATGCCCGTGTTCTTCATGATGTTCCATTTTTTTAGCTCTTTTGGGCTTTAGTCTCTTCCTCAGGCTTATCATCTTCTTTATTTTCCACTTCTTCATACTGAGGTAGTACCTCTTCATTGTGCTTGAGGCTCTCTACTTACTCCCTTGACAAAGGAATCTCCATATCATGCTCGGGGCTCTTATCATGTTTCCTTGTTGTTGGTTTGGTGTCTTCCTCCATTTACTCTTCTACAATTTTCTCCTTGTCAAAACGTTTCTTCTCTATTTCTTCTCCAACATTCTCGAGCTGTTGAGCCAACTCCTCCTCGAGCTCCAATCCAAAGGTTTCCACAATATATTTGGTACCCGACTCTTCATTGTCTTCCTCAAATGACTATGTTTCTTCCTCCTCTCATACCACCTCATCAATTTGGTAGATGTTGATACTTGAGATGCTCATGGTAGTCATATTCTTCTTCTCCCAATCCCTTGGTAGCCTCCCTTTCTTGTCTCTCTAGCTCTTCTAATATCTGCATTGTTGTTTTCATTTTTGGTGGTTCAGTTGGACTAGGGATAGGAAGGTTTGCAACTACTACACCAAGGCAGCTTGTATTGTCAGGACCTTAATACCCCAAAAAAATCCATTGGGATATTCTACATGTGGCGAGCGAAGGCCTCTATGAATGAGAGAGTAGGCATTGGTATTGTTGTAGTAGCCAGTGGAAGAGATGATGATGTAGACATGGATGAGGAAGAGAGTAGGGAAGTAGTGGCAGAGGAAGAGTCTATTATAATTACCTATGTATAAAGTGGGGTGGAAGCAAGGTGGATTGAGATATCCACCGCAGGTGGAGAAGTAGCAACCATCACCTAAGAAGCAGGAAATAGAGTAACAGTGGTGGCAATCTTAGTAGCAGCAGGTGGGGACTTTGGTTGTTTGACCTCTAGTTCTTCTCCTTCATGGAGTGGGTCCTCCTGGATGGTGGGTATCTCTATGAAACCACTCAATTCCTTTGGCTTCTTGGAGGGTTCACCCTCTAAGGCTTTTCTCGAGTACACCCTAGGTTTAGGCTACCATCAGCCATCTCTTTTCTCTTCCTCAACCTGGTGGCTAGAGGATATTTTTAAGTTTCTCTAGTTAGGGCAGCGGCAGCGGAAGCACTGTTAGTCTCACTCCCTGGCTCATCCTCAATCTCACCATATGTCAAGGTGAGTCCCTATAGCTTCAATTGAGAAATCTTCCCGTCAATCCATTCTTTGGTTCATGCCTCGATTGGCTTCGTCAGAATATGAAGGAAATTGACCTCTTCTTCACTCTAGTCAGTTAATGGCAATGGGAGATTAGCAACTACACCATATCGAGGATCAATTACTATATTTTCATCCTTGTTTATTTGGTTTGGCATAGGGAACAAGTTGACCTTCTTGACAAACTACATAGTCATGCGCATGTAGTACTTCATTCGCACTTCTTTGTCATCATTGTAGTTGGTCTAAAAGTCCTCAACATCATGCACATGGGAATGTTCCATCCTGACCATCTTTTTAAGTTTGTCGTAGGGGTCCATCCACGGTCAGGCAGTGTGGAACTCTAGGTTATATTCCACAAGTTCTTTATTTGAATGATCTGCACACTGGGAGGTGTAGAGTTCATATGTCCCTTGGCTGAAGGAGAGGGGATAGGGAATCTCTGCCTTATGCTTATTTCTTAAGAGGGTGTGTGCACGATGCAGCTACCGAGAGATCTCTAGCAATATTATCTAGTCATTTGGATATTAGGGCAGCTTGTACAATTTTTCTGAGAAAATTTTAGCTGGGATATAGGTAAAATTTGGAAATTGTATGAATAATAAGTCGAACTAGTGGATGTAAGCATTCGAACTATGTGATACCCTTCTTTCAAATTCATCCCCAAGAAATATAATAACATGGCCTATAAAAGCGTCATTGACTCTGCAATGGTATTTCTTGAAATTCTTGTGCTGGAGCTGAGGGTACCTATCATAGACCTTTAATTCCCTACCTGGAGCCTCATCTAGAGCCCTAAACAAGCCTTTGTATTGCATCCATTTAGCTATAAATAGACAAGGCATGAAGTATGTGTGTGGAAAATTTTAGTATCAAAATAAAACACACCAATGCAACATTAAACTAAAGAAAGAAAGATAAATTGAAATAAAATCAAACAGAGCTTCTTCAGAGTCGTTCCATTGTCCTCTATCTCTAGTGATTCTCTTGAAGCTGCTACTCTCAGATTGTGTAAGCAAAGCTTCTTAGAATGGCAACCTGCAGAACGAGTATGCAAAGGGATAATACTTCTCTATCCTATGTGCTCGTGGAGTGAAATGTTGATGCGGATATGCACAGGGGCTGTAGATTATGCATAGGGGCTGTGGATTATGGATGCTATTGAAACTAAGATATGAGGATGATAGGCCATGATATGGATTGCTGATATGCTAAGCTATGCTATGTTATGATTCTAAAGACTATGGATGCTGAAAGGCTGATTGACTATAGTTTTCCTGTATGAAAGCTTCTATGTTTTTCAGAGACCCGGTAGTCCCTTTTATAGATTTTCACAGGAAAGAGCCTGGCTGGCAAAGATCAATGGCTATGAGATTGTCTGATAATTTTGAATGGTGAGAGATGGAGAGGTTGAGAGGAAGATGGAAGATGTTGGGAGGTTGGAGAGAAGAATGGAGGTTTGTCTTCAACCCACGGGAACAATTTTGCACAGAAACAGAGAAATTAATTTTCTATTTTGAAGTTTGTTTCACGGTTGTTGAAGATAATCCAAATTAAATAAATAAATTTATTTAATTTATGTGAGTTTGATTTTTGATTTTAGGACTATAGAAGATTCAATTAAATATTAGAAATATTTAATTGTGAATAGACTTTAGAAGAATTAATCAAATATTTGGAATATTTAATTGCGAATGGATTTAGAGGAATTAATTAAATATTTGGAATATTTAATTATGAATTTAGAGGAATTTTAGAAGAGAAGAATATTTAATCTTTATTTGAATAAAAATATTCAAGCCAAGATTATATGATAATTAATATAAATAAATCGTAATGTTTATTTAATCGAAATGAAAGAATGAACAATATAAATAATTTATTTATATTTATTTATACACAGATTGAATTCAAAGATTTAATTAAATATTAAAAATATTTAATTAATTACCAGACTATTGTGATGTGACCATTTTTAGGTGTATACATTTTGCCCCTCTTTGAATTGATGTGTTTTATGCATTGCTTCAAAGAATTTTGAAATTTTCCCCAGATGCTGATTGTCGAATAGATGTTGATTGTCGAATGTTGACAAGTATATACCCCCTCGGATGATGAATTGATAAGATTTTTGAATTTTTTAGATTTTCTAAAAAAAAATATTTTTTATGATTTGTAAGATGTCGATTGATCATTCAAAAATGATGATGTGAAGAAATTGATGTGGAAAAATGTGAGATGAAAAATTCATGACCTAAATTGCCCCTATTGTGATAAAATGTGATAAAATGCATGACTTTGTATTGATTGTTTGCGTATTGTGTTGCCCTGATTTGATGATGTTTGTCTGATAAATTTGTTCCCAAGGTTGTTGGAAAACAAATAGTTGATAAATTTTCTTTTAAAGTTGTTAAAAACAAATAGTTGTCTGATAAGTTTGCTTCTAAGGTTGTGAAAAACAAACAGGATTTTGATAAATTTGATTTTCATGATGATGAAAAACAAATAGGTTGTTGATATGAAGATTAGATTGATTTGTTGTGATGAATTGATATTGATTTTTCTTTGACTTGATGATTCTTCCTATTCAACAGGAGAGATTGGGCGTCTTACAATTACAGGAGACATTCTCGAAGACATGGAGGTTGATTCCATAGCTTGGATAGGCAGATAAAGATGTTATCGAGGCATGCATACTGGCTTCATTACTTGAGATGCCTGAAGTGCGTCTCAACAGAGGTTTATTGACAGCACTTGCAGAGAGGTGGCACAGTGACACAAACACCTTTCATTTACCAACATGAGAGATTACAGTGACTCCAGAGGATGTATATCGCATCTTGAGGATTCCAGTGATGGGCGAGATAGTGATATTTGATGGTCGAGAGGCTGGAGGCACTGATGCCTTGAGGCAGATATTCAGAGATGATGAGATTGAGGGATATTATATCTCATGGAGGGAGATGACAGATTCATATGTGCCCCTACCATCTATACTTGCAAGTTTCATTGGAGGTGTTTTGTGCCTTGACCATAGGTCGAAGGGTTTTGCAGTCGGGTGGGGTCATGTACTTGAGAGTATGGTGATGCAGGGTACACGATATGCTTGGGGATTGTGCATGCTTGCACATTTATATGATGAGCTACACCATATTGTGTATGGTGGAGGCTAGAGTTTTGTTGTTGGTTGTTCATTGTTATAGATATGGGAATGGGAGCACTTTGTTGTTATGCGTCCATTGACTTGTGGATGACGACCTGCCGATCCACCATATAGATTTAGATATACCGATGTCATTGCTCAGCCATGGTTGGGAAAACTAGATCATTGGCAGCATCTTCTAGATGATCTTGAGATAGTAAGCTGGCAACCCTATGTAGATTGTGAGGCATGGCCAGAGGATGCTAGAGAGATGCCCTTTGTCTTTACTTCCAGATATCTGATTGGGCAGATTCTTGGGATTATTGAGAGGTTTCTTCTTGGTCGAGTGTGACAACAGTATGGTCAACCTTAGGGTATGCCATAGGGTTCGTCCATTTATGCGCATTGGCAGCAGGAGTTGACAGTGTGGGGTCCACAGATTTCTTATGATGTAGCAGTGGTAGAGTTTACTAGTTTGGGAGTACAGATGTGGGACTGCAGACCTAATATTCTTGATGGGGGGATGACTCCATAGTATGGTCAGTATGTGTTGGAGCATCTTGTACCATGATTATTTGATCCTGATGAGCCTGCCGCACCAGTTGTAGAGCAGAGACCACATAGAGCTAGACATAGACGATAGCGAGAGACAACGTCAGAGGGTGATGACTCCAAGGAGGATGATGATGATGAGTCAGATGGGGATGGAGATAGTAGTGACAAGGAGAGTGGGGGTGATAGTAGTGGAGGAGGTGGTAGAGGTAGCAGCAGAGGTGATAGAGGTAGCAGCAGAGGTGTCAGCAGAGATGGTGGCAGAGGTGGACCATAGATGAGACATTTAGATCCATCGTCTTCAGTAGATCCAGTGGGGCCGAGTCAGATATCTACCTTGCAAAGTAGAGTGCAGAGCTTACAGGGTTAGCTATCACAGGCACAGGCCTTGGTTATGCAGCTACAGGGACAGTTGACGACAGTGACAGCCGATAGAGATATAGCCAAACAGTAGGGTGAGCAGGCCATGGCCCTAGCTGACACTCTGCAGAGAGTAGCAGTAGGTACCTCAATTGGTGACATGATGAGAGAGGTGACCAGAGCCACCTAGGAGGCAGAGTTCTATAGGACCAGGTATCATGATGTAGTGCCACCTAAGTGGAGAATGAGTTATACACAGTCTTGGTCTACACATAGTCACTCTCGGGCTACCAGCAGGGGTGTATCACAGCCATTACCTCTAGGAGGATCATTAGGGGCAGGTGGAGCAAGTCCATCAAGTGTAGGTGGGACAGGTCCTAGACCAACACCATCAAAGGATAGCACTGCATAGTGCTTTTTGCATGATGTTTTATTGATACTCTATTGAGACATTTGTATACACACTGATATGATCCCATTTTTGATGATGTATATCATGTGACACCTTTGTACATTTTAACATTTATTTTCAAGATATATGATATGCAGTGATGATTTATGATGAATGTGTCTATTTTCCATATGCATGATTTTTTATGCGATGGTTTCCTAATATGATGCTCATGATGTATATGTATGCATGATTTTAGATATGAAAATGCAAGTGCAATGTTATAATATGATTGCAATCTATTGATTAATGATTTTATGAATATGAATGTGAAATGATGGATGGTACAATTTATGAATGCTCATGAATGTTTTGATTATGATGTATACATTATTTTTATGATTTTGTAATGCAAATATGTATGAAAAATGTATGAAATGATGTTTTTATGAATGTCAAAATGTACTCAGTCATTTTATTCGAAAATATATGAAACATTTGATACTTTTCCAGCTTTTGGGAAAATCCATAAATGCAAAATGCAGATTCTAAAATGAATGTGATCTATACTAACCATGCAAGGTATCCATACAATATTGCCATTCTGAGAGCTTATTTATGCTTTTTGTGTCATCATAGAGAATTGAAATGTTGAAAGTTAATACAAGCATCAAAGGGTATGTTAGCACCAGTGATGACTTGAGTATTGCTTTCATGATTTTTGATATAGCAAGATAATAAAAGCATCTAGGTATAATTGAACCGAGATGACCTGAGTATCGCTTGCATAAATAGACAAGAGTTAACCCGTTTCCCATGCAAATTCTGAAATGTCATCAATGATACTTAGTAGAGCATGTCTCATGACCAATTTGCATAGTACTAATGATTTCTTCACAAACAGCAGACAAAGAAAAATCATACTCCTTCCTTGCTTTTCTAGTTCAGTACATCATCAAATTTCTCCAGAGATATGATAAAAAAATCAAACAACAATTCCAATTTTGCCTAAAGTATTCCAAACATTATTCAGATTTAAGATCATCCAACTTAGTTATCAACATTGATTTTTTTTTTTATTAACATTGTTTGAACCATGTTTTTTGATTTCATTGACATTGAGTGATCGTTTTGGTGTTGTGATTGATTTGATGCGTCAATGTATGTTGTGCTTTGTCAAACCATATTTTGTCTATTTGTGATGTTCTAAAAGCTCGTTGCCCCTCTCTTGTGTAGTCTATGTTTATGCCCCCAGTGTAAACACAACCTGAATATTATGGATATGTACAAATTTCATCAAGCCATGATGAAACACAAGGATTCCCATTACATGATATGGGTATGATAGATATGTACAAATGATAGATATGGATAGATGATGTCATAAAACGAATGCAAGACATAAGATAATAGATAGATCAGCTTGTTTTGATCACAAGTAGTGCCTGTTTGCCACGTTTTCACCACTTGTTTTTATTACACTTTTTTAGATCATGTGAAGTTTTTTTTTGTTTTTTTTTGCTTTTCTAATTTTTATGTATTTTTCAGGACTTTTTCTGATTTTGAATGTTCATACATATAACTTCTTCAAGTGAATATTGTTGATCGGCTCTTCAAACAGGTCCCCTTCTGACGTAGATAACTGATATGCTCCAGAACCATATGCTGCAATGATGACAAATGGACCAAGCCAATTTGGTTCAAACTTTCCTTTCTTTTCTCTATCTTGCTGATTGTGTGGATTTTCTTTCATGACTAAGTCACCCACTTGAAATTTATGTGGTTTAACTCTGTGATTGTAACTACAGGACATAACTTGTTGATAACCCTTCAAATGATCAACTGCATGTTGACGTTGTTCATCTAACAGTTCAAGCTCTTGTAGACAAGATACTCGGTAGTCTTCATCAGTTATCAATCCTTTGAGTGAGACCCTAAGTGAAGGTATTTCAACCTCTAATGGTAAGATTGCTTCTACTCCATATACCAAAGCATATGGGGTGGCTCTTGTTGGTGTGTGAATGCTAGTTTTGTATGCCCACAAAGCTGGATTCAATTGGACATGCCAATCACGACCGGCGTCATTTACCGTCTTCTTTAAGATCTTCAAGATTGTTTTGTTTGAAGCTTCTGCTTGACCATTACCTTGTGGATAGTAAGGTGTAGAGAACTTTTGTTGGATGTAAAATATTTCACAAAGTTCATCAACATCCTGATTCTTGAAAGGCCTCCCATTATTAGTGATAATAGAATTAGGAATTCCATATCAGCAGATGATGTAATTCAGGATGAAAGAAGAGATTTGTTTACTTGTCACGATCGTCAAAGGAACAACTTCGATCCATTTTGTAAAATATTATGTAGCTGTGATGATGAACTTATGCCCATTTGATGATGAAGGATGAATTTTTCCAACAAGATCTAGTCCCCATTGAGAATAAGGCCATGTCAGAGTGAAAGGCTGCAGTTCTTATGCAGGTGCATGAATAAGATTCTCATGAATCTGGCATTTAGAACACTTCTTGAAAAAAGTAAAAGATTCCCTCTCCATGGTAGGCCAATAATATCCCATTCTAACAAGTTTCTTGGCTAAGGTTAAACTACTTGAATGAGTTCCACAGATACCACCATGAAGCTCTTGTAAGGCTTGTTCAGATTTTTCACATTCAAGACATCGAATAAGTGTACCACCAAGACCACGTCGGTAAAGGATATCGGCGATCAAGGTATAATGGGATGATTGGCGTATGAAATTCCTTTTTCTGTTTCAGGATAAGTCTAGAGGTAAGATGTTATCTTTCAAGTAGGTATAAGTCTTACCATATAAAGGTGAATCAGAACTGGTTAAATGGCATATAATTTGGGTCTCAAGATTATCATAGGCAGGAGAAAACAATTGTTCCACCAAGAATTCGTGTCATTTTTTATTTTCTAATAATTGTAACAAGGAAGCAATTATAGCCATTGCATTTGCAACTTTATTATCAATCCTTAGGATTTGTGAAAACTTGATTGTCACAAAATACTTTTTAAAATCATCCACCATGTTCTTGTAAGGTAGCATCTTATCATCTTTAGTTTGATAATCATCATTGATTTGATTAATGACAAGTTGTGAATCACCGTAGACTTGCAACTCTGTAATATGCCATTCCAATGCTATCTTCATTCCTATGAGAAATGCTTCATATTCAGCTATGTTATTTGTGTAGGGAAACATCAACCGATATGATTTTGGAATGGTATGTCCTTTAGGTGTGACAAAAAGAATCCCTTCCCCTGAGCCTTGTTGCGTGTAGGATCTATCAAAATACAATGTCCATGATTTCTTAATTGTTGTTGTGAAGACATCTGCATCAGGAAATTCAATGTGCATTGGGTTTTCTGCTTGTAAAGGTGCCTCGACCAACTGATCTGCGAAGACCTATCCTTTTATAGCTCTTCGATCTACATAGTGGATGCCAAACTCACTTAACCTCATTACCCATTTTGCAAGTCTTCCTATTAAGGTAGCTTTTCTTAAGAGGTATTTTAGTGGATCGATTTTGGTTATCAGCGTAACTATATGAGCCAACATATAGTGTCGCAACTTTTGGGAAGCAAACACTACTGCTAGACAAGCTTTTTCAATGAAAGTGTAGTTTAGTTCATGACTTGTTAATGTTCTACTGATATAGTATATGGCTCTTTCTTTGCCCGTAGAATCCTCATGTGCAAGTAATGCTCCCAAAGATACTTCCATTGCTGAAATATAGAGTATGAGGGGCTCTCCTGGGACTAGTGGATTTAGGACTGGTGGATTTATGAGATATTGCTTGATCTAATTAAATGTTGCTTCACACTTTTCCTCCCATTTGAATGGGACATTTTTATGCAAAAGATGTGTAAATGGTAAGATTTTGTCTGCCAGTTGAGCTATAAACCTCCTGATAGATTGCAGTCATCCTTGCAGTGATCAAAGCTGACTGATATTTTGTGGTGGCGGCATGTCCATTATAGCTTGTACTTTTTCTGGATCAACCTCTATGCCCTTTTTTGAAACAATGTATCCCAGGAGTTTTCCAGATTTAACACCGAAGACACATTTCTTTGGATTGAGTCGAACATTGAACTTCTTTATTCTAACAAAGATCTTTGACAAAATTTCTAGATGTTCTTCTCTTGTGTGGAATTTGGCCAATAATTCATCCACATAGTCTTCCATGAATGTATGCATCATATCATGAAAAATTGTTGTCATTGCCCTTTGATATGTAGTTCCTACATTTTTAAGCCCGAATGGCATTACGTTCTAGGAATAGGTACCCCAAGGGCATGTGAATGCTATTTTATCTTGATCCTCTGGTGCAATCTTTATCTGGTTGTATCTTGAAAATCCATCCATTAATGAATACATTGCATGACCAACAGTTAAATCAACAATCATATCTATGTTTGGTAAAGGAAAATCATCTTTGGGACATGCTTTGTTCAAATCTCTAAAATCTATACAAATTCTAATCCTTTCATCCAGCTTTGAAACAGGTACAATATTGGAAATCCATTCTACATAGTCAATAGTCCAAATGAATCCAACATCTAAAAGCTTCTTTAACTCTTATTTAACCAATAATGCAACATGTGGATGCATTTTTCTAATTTTTTTCTTGACAGGTTTCACCCCTGTGTTTATAGATAGATGATGCATTATTAGATTAGGATCTAACCATGGCATATCGGCATATGACAAAGAAAAGTTGATTTGATTCTCCTTCAAGAACTCTGTGAATTTTAGTACTTCTTCCACTGTTAATGATGCTGCAAGTTGCAAGATTTTTGGCTGCTCTGCTATACTTATGTTGATGGATTCTGTGGGTTCAATCAAAACAGAAGATCTTTCTTGATAATGTTTGGGAAGAGTATCAAGTTTCTCATCCTTCAGTGCCTCAAAAAGGTTTTCACCGCTAGATTCGCTCTTTATTTTTCTCTTATTGTGATCTACCACTACCATTTTTTGGTTTTCACCAATAGATCCATCTTTTATTTCATTTATTTTGCAGCTAAGATACTTGACACCCTCCCTATCAAAATATTGAGTATGAGATTCTTCGATGGAACAATTGTTTTCTTGATTAGATGAACAAAGGAAATTTATAATATCCTCATCATCATGGAATGTAGGGATATGGATAGGTGCATCGTTGTCCCAATCAATAAGTTCTGGATAGACTAAAGGCATGGAATCATTAGGTTGGGTAAGGTCTTGTGCTGTCAAAGTCATGATATGGTTGTCATTTTCATGATGAACAAGGTCTATAATGGTATTCTCCTGTCGATTATCAATCTCGTTAAAATCTAAATCACCCTCACTTGAGTCATGATCGCTTTGTAAAACATAATCAAGTGGAGGCCTTGGGCCCTCCCCTTGTAAGAATGTAGGTGCGAATTTATGTATGACATCCACCCTTTTCTCTGTTAAGAATGTATCATCAGAGATGTCATCCCATTCGTATTCATTGGAATCAGTGTCTGAACTATTCTGTAATTGGAAAACTGATCCATAAAACTTTTGTAGAGTGAAATCTTCATGGAGTTTATCTGAAATTAATTCTCTTTCATGAGTTTGTTGTGCTTGCTGCGAAGTTGACCCTTCTATATCCTTACCATATCCAAATCCTATTTTATCTTTTGGATGTATTGAAATAGGTTGAATTGGCTCAATGATTCCTTCTTTTCTTTTTCCTATAGGACCATTTCCTTCATAGCCCATTCTTTGCATGATAGTATACCCTTTTCCATATTGTTCGGTAGGTAACTTAATGTGCAAAAGAGATTTATCTTCATCTTTGTATAGCCAGCTTAGGATGTCCCTATCTTCGGCTTCTTCCTCGATGGTGTTATCTTTAATGAATTGTCCATCAAACTTTGTGATTGGCACAAAATTTTGGGATGTAGAGGCTGTTGCGATCTTTTGATTTGATAGAGTTGGTTGACCATGTGACCTTGGAGAAGGAGGTAAACTAGAAAGGGATAGCGAATATTCACCTACTCCTTTGTCTTTAAAATGTAGCATGGTGTCAAGATTCTTTGTCAATTCTTGCAATTGGTCTTGTAGATTGGAAGAAGAGGCAGTAAGAGTCTCCCTATTATGTGGCACAAAAATGTCTTGAGTTGCTCAGAGATTTGAACAAGTTTGGGTGCTATTGTAGTCAGCTTGTATAGTTATTTCCTATCCATCATATGAAAACTTGAGGCATTGATGGTACGTTCATGGTACCGCCTGCATATCATGAATCCATGGATGACCCAAAATTATGTTATAAGAAAGATCACGATCTAAAACTTGACAAAAGGTATTTTCACAATAGGTCCCACTCTTATAGGTAGCATTATTAGTCCTTTAGAAGCTCTTTCTTCATCATCATATGCCTTGATAGTTATTTTTCTTCGTGGATCAATGGAATTTTTTTATATTCCTAAGGCATGTATTAGCTTTAAGGTACAAATGTTTAAACCGGCTCCTCTATCTATCAAGACACGTCTAATTTGGTGTTTATGGATCATAACTTCAAGATAAAGCGATGAATTATGCGGATGTGTCATGGAGGCATCATCTTTTTCAGAGAATGAAAGACAAGTGGGGGAAGACAAATGTCCCACCATGGCTTGAAATTTGTTTACATCTAGATCAGTGTCGACAATTGTGTTTACAAGAGCTTCTTCTAAAATATTCTTATGTACGGGGGATATTTTGAGAAGTTCAAGAATAGAGATTTGAGCTAATGTTTTTCTCAGTTGATCAACTAGATTATAATTACTTGGAGGAGGAATAGCTGCCTTAGATGAACTACCTTTTAGGATAACTTTTTCTTGTCCTCTCGTAGTCACATTAACTTGTTGATATTCTTGTTTTTCCTTGATTTTGATAACATTAACCTATTGATCATCTGCATAGATGTGGCAGATTATGTTATCTTCAACATTATTTATACTTTTTGCTTTGGTATCTGATGTTTCCCCCTTTTGATAGTTTGGTAAAGGATCTTTCAATGCTTGATGATCATTGTTGGTATGATGTCCTTCAATTTTGATAGTGCCATTTTCAATTAAGTCTTGTACTAAATTTTGCAAGGCTTGACATATATTTGTTCTATGACCTTTACATCGATGATAATTGCAATAATATGAATCATTCCATGATGGTGGTTTGACTCATGGCTCAAAATCTCTTTGTGGTGGTAAGGTGATAACCTTATTATCAAGAAGCTCCTTGAGAGCAGACTCAAGAGATTGACCCAAAGTGGTAAAATTTCGTCGATTTGAAAAGAATGGAGGTCTTGGTAGATTTGATGTTTGGGTATTGCCAAGATTGTTGTTGAAATTACCATGATTATCCTTGTTGTTTTGATTGGTCATGCTTTCTTCATTTGAATTTCATCCTTGTTGATTGTTGTTTCCTTTTTGGTTGGTATTTCCTTGTTGGTTGTTTCGTGGAGCACTTGATAGGTTGAAAATAGATGATCTTGTTCATAGATTGTTTGCATCCACTATACCATCATTGACGACATTTTTATTTCTATTCCAAAACCTTGTTTTATCATTGTTGTTTTGGTTGGATGAACTTGGATTATCAAGTTTTGTCACTCCTCTTTTGACCAAGGCCCCTTCGATGGTAATTGTGTTTTCAATCAATTTTTCAAAGTTATGAGGACAATGAAGATTAAGCCTGTAGCTTAATTCTTGATCTAGGCTATTGATGAAGATATCCATCTTTTCCTTTTCAGGAATAGGGCGGGAATATCGTGCAAATAATATTATCCACCTTTGCAAAAATGTAGTGAAAGATTCCCCTACTTTTTGTTTCACTTTACAAAGATCTAGCATGGTTATTTGG
Source organism: Sequoia sempervirens (assembly GCA_007258455.2). NCBI lineage: Eukaryota > Viridiplantae > Streptophyta > Pinopsida > Cupressales > Cupressaceae > Sequoia > Sequoia sempervirens. The sequence goes on from VDFB02058242.1 coordinate 525,863,609, forward strand.
TGTTGGATGTTGTAAGCGTATTGTGATATAAATTGATTTATTAACTCCTCAAAGGTTTTGATGGGGGGAGTGATTTTAGAAAGCCACTCCATGGATTGTCCACCCAACTTCGTGGAAACAATCGCATTAAGTAGGTATCTTCATAAGCGAATTCTAGACTCATATTTCGGAAATCCCTCACATGTTCAATGGGGTCAGTTTTTCCATTGTACCTATCAAATTTAGGGATTTCGCAATGTTTTGGGAAAGGGATCATTTGAAGACTCCTATCAAATGGATAAGGAGATATGTCATCCAAAAAATACTTCTTTGTTGTGCCCCCTTGCATTTCCTTTATTTTCCCTTGTAATTCTTTTATCTGTTGAGTAAGGGCACTAAAATCATTAAGAGGAGTTTCAGGATTCTCTTTAATCCCTTCTATATCAAAATTGGAAGGTAACTTAGCTCCTTGATTAGCTAATGAAATTAAATATCTTTCTTTGTTTCATTCTAAAATCCTTTCCATAAGAGTATGGAATTGGGGATCTTGTTCTGCTTCTTGAAGATTTTCTTCTGTTAGCTCTTCAGTATGAAATGGATTCTCTTCTCTCTCACTATTATCACCCATTTTTCTTGTGGTACTTTCTCTTTCATCTTTTTCTATGTGCTTTCAAGATCTCGTGACAACAGGAATAAGCTTTGTCCCAAATTCTACTAGCTTTTGATCAAAAGAATGAAATAGTGCAATTTTTTGATGGTTATGTAAGTCAGGATAGAATGAAGATTCTATGACTTAAAAGTTTTCTAGTCTTTAGCTCGTGTTTTTCCCTGATTGAAAAGATGAAAATCCTGTTGGTGGGAATTTAAGCAAAAGATCAAGAAAGAAATTATTTTTGTACTTTATGAAGATTGATCGTAGCTTTGTAAAAAGATGGATTTGTGAGAAATCCCTAATGTGATTGAGTTCTCTATTGCAAAAATTGATTTGGACGAGTAGAATATTCAATTGCAGGTTGGGGAATATAAAAAAAAGGAATACGTTGACTATGGTTGTGTCTTTGAGAAAGGGCTCTTGTTTGAAAGAAATCTTGTGAGTATAATGGTTCTACAACATAATCATCAGTGAAACCTCTAACACAGTCATGATATCGATGGATAAAGGTTCTATGTTTAAGTAAAACCTTTCAACTTTGGTACAAGAATCATCTTTTCTTCAATAGTTTCTTGTGGCTAAGGGGTTTGTTTGGATTTTTCATTTGTTTGAGAATAGATTTCTTGACAAAGGTTGTGGATTTCCAATCTCTTAACATGAGGGTAATCAATGTAATTGTGAGTTTTGGATGATCTTTACTGAATTAATGTTTTGAAGACACATCAAGCAAATTGTAGAATAGTTGTTTTTAAGTCCTATACTAAACATCAAGTGTATGATCCAAATTTTTTTCAAAAATTGTTTTCACAGGTTTTACACATGACAGATAGTTCAAGCAGACTCACTCTTAGTACTCAAATAGGTCACCATAATAATCAACAGCCCACATCTTAAAACTGCATCGACTCACACAACCGTGTCACCCCCGAAAGGGCACCCATGTTTTTGTCTTTTCCAGGCACATACTCAGAGTGACAGAAGTGGATACCGGATCCCATAAGAAAATGGTCCTTGGAAGTTATATGGTGAGTATCTTGGGGGTAGATTCTTCCCTCCCCTGCACTATGATTATTATGGTGTTTGGAAACTAACTTCGGTTAGATACTACACTAAGTTCATAGTAAGGGTTTCCGTTCAGTGTGGCAAATGATATACTCCCTCGAGAGACCTCCCAACCTTTAGAACAAAGGCTTTGGGGATGGTTATCTTGCACACTACCATTGAATGGGATTTTCATCAACCATCCACATTTGATTAAAGTTGGTTGGAAAACTTGGCTTTAGTTGTTCCCACTTAGGTTGTTCCCGTAGGGTGAGTACTTTTTCCCACTACGACAGGCCTCCTAAAAGGTATTATCAAAGCTTGAAATTGCATGAAATGAAATAGATGAGTTTGGCATTTTGATCACCTAGTTAAGGAGAGAGCATAGGCCTATCACCGTTTTAATCAAAGCAAACAAGAGTTCAATTTTAAGCCCAAATAAATAGTTTTCTATGCTAGGTGAAGATATTGCTTCACAAAGACATGGAGTTCTTTTTAGTCCAACATAGAAAATGAGGTGACTATCCTAGGATTGCTTCATTTTTGAATTAAGTGACTATCCTAGGAGCTCTTATTAGCCGCGGTCGCATTGGATCCAGTCAAACCTTACTTAACTTACATATTACAATTGTAGACTTTAAAAAGAATGTGCTAAAACAAACATCAAGGGTGCTAAAATAGAGTTAATAAGCACTGCAAGATCATTAAAGGGCACTATGGAATCACTTAAAGGCGCTATGAAATATCTGAAGGGTGCTATGAAATCCCTGAAGGGTGCTATGGAATCACTGAAGAGCGCTATGGAATGACTGATGGGTGCTATGGAATGACTAATGGGCACTGAGGAATCCCTGAAGGGTGCTATGGAATGACTGATGGGCATTGTGGAATGACTAATGGGCACTATGGAATGACTGATGGGCACTGAGGAATCACTTAAGAGCACTATGGAATGACTGATGGGTGCTGTAAAATCCCTGAAGGGCACTGAGGAATCCCTGATGGGTGTTGAACTGGGTATGAACTGTTCTAAAGCATGTTTAATGCGCTATTATGCTCTTTTAGCCATAACTTGTCAGAAAAAGCTGCAAAAAAATGTTAAAATTGGGGAAAGTGCCCCACGGTGGGCGCCAAAATGTGTGTGGAAAATGTTAGTATCAAAATAAAACACACCAATGCAACATTAAACTAAAGAAAGCAAGATAAATTGAAATAAAATCAAATAGAGCTTCTTCAGAGTCGTTCCATTGTCCTCTATCTCTAGTGATTCTCTTGAAGCTGCTACTCTCAGATTGTGTAAGCAAAGCTTCTTAGAATGGCAACCTGCAGAACAAGAATGCAAAGGGATAATACTTCTCTATCCTATATGTTGGTGGAGTGAAATGTTGATGCAGATATACACAGGGGCTGTGGATTATGGATGCTATTGAAACTAAGATATGATGATGATAGGCCATGATATGGATTGCTGATATGCTAAGCTATGCTATGCTATGATTCTAAAGACTATGGATGCTAAAAGGCTGATTGATTATAGTTTTCCTGTATGAAAGCTTCTATGATTTTTAGAGACCCAACAGTCCCTTTTATAGATTTTCACAGGAAAGAGCTTGGCTAGCAAAGATCAATGGCTGTGAGATTGTTTGGTAATTTTGAATGGTGAGAGATGGAGAGGTTGAGAGGAAGATGGAAGATGTTGGGAGGTTGGAGAGAAGAATGGAGGTTTGTCTTCAACACACGGGAAAAATTTTGCACATAAACAAAGAAATTAATTTTTTGTTTTGAAGTTTGTTTCACGGTTGTTGAAGATAATCCAAATTAAATAAATAAATTTATTTAATTTATGTGAGTTTGATTTTTGATTTTAGGACTATAGAAGATTCAATTAAATATTAGAAATATTTAATTGTGAATAGACTTTAGAAGAACTAATCAAATATTTGGAATATCTAATTGCGAATGGATTTAGAGGAATTAATTAAATATTTGGAATATTTAATTATGAATTTAGAGGAATTTTAGAAGAGAAGAATATTTAATCTTTATTTGAATAAAAATATTCAAGCCAAGATTATATGATAATTAATATAAATGAATCGTAATGTTTATTTAATTAATTAAGAAATGGATAAGAAAAGTGATTAAATAAACTTATTTATTTAATCAAAATGAAAGAATGAACAATATAAATAATTTATTTAGATTTATTTATACGCAGATTGAATTCAAAGATTTAATTAAATATTAAAAAAAAATTAATTAATTACCAAACTATTGTGATGTGACAATTTTTAGGTGTATACAAAGTCATGTAGAATTGTGAAGTCTTCTTCAAAGCCACAAATTGCTTGTGCAAGAAATTACTAATTATTCCTACCCAGTAGAACTTGGTTTTTCCTTGGAGGATCTCTTCCAAAACATATAACATCCACTCCTAGAAGTAGGCTACAGTCAGAAGTCCCATAACTCTACCCAATAGGGTTAACAAGTCATGGAAATCCTTGTAGAAGTCATTGCGGAAAAGCTCTTGGGGTACTTTAGCTGAACTACCCCTCTTTTATTTTAACCAGTATTGATTGATGGTTTTTTGCACTTGAGGGTATTTGCATCCCACATCTCCTTGGCATCTTCTTTGGATGCTTCATCTATTTATTTGAATGTAGGGATATGAAAATCCTTCCCTAATGATTTGGTAGATAGGTCAGCTAATACATTCCTGTCTCGGTCCATAATTATTTTTGTATCCTCTTGATAGGCCTCCCTACAAGCCATCATAATCTTAGGAGCAATGAGGGCAGGTGGGAAACCGACAACCTTGGCCAATCCACTGCTTCTAATCTTTCTAGAATTTTCTATTGTGGGGTTGATCTGAACCCTTTGCTTGAATTCATCAATATCTATGTGTTTGATATTTTTATCTGAGATCCCCTTCCAATCTATGGTGACCTTGGAGTTGAGTGGTTCCCCTTGGAACTTGTACTTCATTTGATCTTTATCCTCTTTTCCCTAGGGTGCTTTGGATGACTTCGTTCCCTTGTCTTTCTCCATGGCCACCTCCAAAGATCTTACACTTGGTTCCATATATCCTATAGGTGAGAGAGAGTAAAAAACATTTTCAAGTATAAAACAATAGGAAAGTTAGCCAAAATACTACAAAACGATGTTACATTAGATAATTCATCATTTAAGAATCCTAACATCTCTTCCAGATTGACATTAACCTTTCACAAGAGGGAGTTACAACATTTTGGGCCCAGGGTTGTGGACTTCCCTGGGCTGATGGACATTCTGGAGGCAACTGTAGAAAGGATGATAATCAGGGCATAGCAGCCCACCTATCCCAACCTGTATCAAGATTTAGTTATAAGGTGGGGTCCACCAGGGAGGCTAGTCCATTTTGGCATGTGGTTCAAGATCAATTTTAAATTTTGGAGGCATTAGGCTCATCTTTGAAGCATGCGGGTGTAACAAGTTGCATGCCTAATTGGGGATCTATCGTTGAAATGACGTTGGCAAGGTGATGCTCTGCCATGCAGGACCCATCCCTTTAGGAGGTAGTGACTCTTTATTACCGAAGTGAAGGATTTCTGGAAGGATGCGGGCTAGGGGACACAAGATGACACTATGGAATAGCTGTTTAAAATGGAAAAATCCAAATGGAGGCCTAGTGGAGGAGATCTGCATCGTCGGGTCCACAGAGGATTTTAGAATTCACTTTACCTTATATCAGTCAAGGAGTAACAGAAGGATTAGACTCCGTTTAATGGGTCGACAGAGGTCTAAAGCTATTTTGGGACAATGTAAGTGAGATAGAAGTCCACATACGGTGACCCGCAAGGGATGGTCCATCCAAGGTTTATCATTTGATCATTTTTCATTTTGGTTCACACAGACGTGACAGGTTCAAGACTCGTAATGTGGAAGGTCAGTGGGTAAAGGTCATTTGGAACTGCGGACTGGTTACGACAGTCTATGGATAGAATTATGTGGGGCGAGGCCCACAAAGAAGCCCAAACTTAATCATTTTAGGGCGCAAAGTAGAACAACCGACGAAAGAAAGGTCAGGACTCATGGATCAACGAACATTAAGGTTTTTCCATTTCAATTAGTCATTCCTGAAGAACAACCGTGGCAACCATGAGTTCTGCAAGTAGTGCATGGGGTGATTTTTGAGGGTTTTTTAAGGTTTCAATTCATGTGTTTTGGTGCGCCTAGGTTTAATCTAGTAAATTTCAAGTTTTCTTCCTTCAGATTTAGCAATTTTATGCAGGAATTGAAGAAAAATAAAAACATGGTTCATGGCATAAAACCTACCTATGCAACTTGATGAAGAAGGTCGAGCAAACAATGGGTAGCAACCTAGAACTAGTGAATGAAAATGGCGGGCGCAACGGTGGCATTTGCAAGGCTCTCTGACTCCTTTCTTGAAAAACTAACAAGTGAAAATGATAACTTAGGAGGGGATATTTATAGAAAATAGTGCATTTAATTCCCCTCATAAATAATTCTATAGTGGCATTCTAGGTTGGTGAATGGGAAGCAATTCAAAAATGACGATGGGAGCGATGGACCCTCCCAGGTGGATGGTAGTGAGGAGTTGGACGTTCGATCGATTGGCAATGAAAATGGCCACCAAGGTTGTGGGTCACATGGTGTAGAATGATGCCAAGCAAAGGAAATTTGGAACAGTCGTGGAGCCATAGAAACCCGCATGGGGTGGCCCACATGGGCAGACCCACACTGCTCCAGGGACATCATCTCTAAAGAGTGAAGGAAAATAGCCAAGAAAATTACGCCAAGGACTAAGGCCTTGAAAATTTGAGAGTAGAAAGATATGGCCAACTCAAGATGACTTCTTTAAGACTCACTAATCACTTAGAACACACAAACATGGGGGACACAAAATGATACAATGACAAAATGACCTGACAAAACAAAAAGAAAGAGGGTCCCCGTTCCGAATGGGGCGTGTGTGCTATAGGCACAACATACATGTTAAGGCTTTCATCTTTAATTTATTTTGTTGGTGTATCATTTTCTTGTCAAAACAAATGTTTGGTGTATTTTACTTTAGTTTTTAATCGTTCATTGAAATTTCAAATAAATTAAATTTTTAGACACTAGATTCCATTCTACGCATATTAATTTTTATTTATTTTTTATTAGATTTCAAAAACTTTAGGGGGGAGCACACTCAGATTTATTTTTTTCAAGATGTTCCCACTTTGAAAATTAGTAAACAATTATATATTCAATAAAAGTTTATCAAAAAAATTAGGGATAAACTACATGGTGTTAGCTAATTTCTCACTGAAGTGATTTTTAAAATACTAAAAATGTTAACATTTTAGGGGGCCACACCAGATGCTATGTTATATTTTTTTGAAAAAAATAAGTCCAATTTTTATGACCACCCTTTGATACCCTTTATCTCTACTATTTTTAAAAAACATAGTAGTTTAGAAACTAGACTTAGAGCACTATGAATCTTGCTTTTGTTGCATCCTAAAAAATTTAGTGTAACTATCTTCAATTTCTCATTCAAGGAAAACTGATTTCAAAATAATGGCCACTTAAGACCCCTTTTTGGCCCCTCATCTTTGCACAGTTTTTCTTAGTGTTGTTCAAAGTCGTACATATTCCTTTCTAAAGTTCAAATTCATTTTTTTTCTAATTCCCTTGCTATATTTTCTCATACTTGTTCAATTAGTTACATATTTTGCATAATTTGATGCTACAAATGCATTTATTATTATTTATTTTACTGTAGTGTTGGAAATAAGGTTTCACCTTTTTGGAAGATGGAACATAAGGGGATGTGGGATCCTCCTATTTTACTAAAATAACATTTAGAGAGACCCCTAGAGATCTCAAACTAGGGATGAAATGAAGTAAAGACATATGCAAGAGGGTGTCCTAGGGTATGATTAAGAACTAAAGAGGGACTCACCACCAAGCTAGGGCTTGGAAAGACAAGATATACAATTGAAATGAAAAACCTAACTAGATGACATAGAGAATGAAACTAAAATACAAAATTACAAACCCAGAATGAACAGAGGTGCACCTAGAGGAAAGATGTGATCAAAACAAGCTCCAAAACCCTGAAATCCTGACTCTCAATGCTCATTGGGACTCATATGCTAGTTGTGGAATATGGGTCCTAGGTGGGTCCTAAGGAGCTGAAAGTTTGGAATCTGGAGTTGCAAATTGAGAGGAACAAAACCCAAAAATTGTTCCTTAAAACCCTAACTAGGACTCATCCACCCAGACTGTCGTGAAGTGTCCTAGGAGCATAATCTTGAACTAACACTTCACAAACATCTGAAGATGGATCAAATAAGCACTTTCCCATTGATTTCATGCAAATTGGGTGGATATTTTTCACTAGATCTGAGTTTTTGCGAGTCTTGACATTTTTCATGACAACTTTGACAAAATTTACAACTTTGTCATTTTGGTACTTTTGAAGGCTTCAAAACCACTTTTCTTCAACCTATAAACCTACAATCACACATTAAAGAGAGGAAAAAATTTTGATTAATAGGAAATGGGGGTTTTCCTTGGTCAAACCCCTTTTAGGTAATCAAACCAAATGATGAAATAATGATATAGAAGCATGAAATATGAAATATGAAATGATGATACCTTGAATGACGTTTTTGTTGGAAATATATGCCTCAATCCCATAGGATGAAACCTCTAAGTGAGACAAGTCGGTGTGACATGCTTTGTGTTTTTCCTACTAGTAGTTGAAACCTTGTTGAATAGCTCTGGTCGCTGAGACCTTGTTTCCGTCTTACCGAGTGGACCTGTAATTGTGACTTGTTGCAATCGCTATAACCCTATGCCAAGTGGAGATCTTTGGCCGATAGGCCATTTCTCTCATATATTGGGGAGACTTTGGGTGACAAGCGGTGTCGGGGAGACTTTTGGCCGAAAGGCTTATCTCGGTATGAAGTCTTATCGAGATTGTATGTCTCACCGACAGGGTGTTACACATGTGGTCATTAGAGTAACGAAAGGGGTCGCTATGAAGTCTTAGCGACAAACAATGTCTCACTGACAGCTTTATCTTGGAGGCATTGGGGTAACACTAAGGGTTCGCTAAGAACTCTTAGTGATGGAGAGAAGTCTTGCTAACTGTTGTTTGGTGCTCGGTATGACTTAAGACTTCAGAGTAATGTCTCAGCGATAGCGATAAGTCTTGGCGATAGATGAGCACTTCAGAGTAACTTTGAACCTTGGTATGATCTCCTAGAAAAAGTGATAAGTCTTGCCGACTGTTGAACGTTTCGGTATAACATAAAGGCTCAGTATGATCTCTCAGGGAAAGAGATAAGTCTTAGCGATAGCTCTCTAGACTCAGTGTAAACTCTTGCCGATAGTATGGACTCTTGGCGATATCGAATGCTAACTTTGTGGCATCAGGGAGACACAGTTAGTGTCTCACCGACATGCCAACACAGGGTGAATTCCTTTGATCGAGTGAAGACTATCCTATGTGGCTTGTATTCAACCAATCAAAGAAACTGAATGGGAACTGCTAGTAGTTGGATTGTTGCGGCCGTTACTGAGAGGAAGCTCGACAGACAGGGGTGACATGGATATACTCAGTGATTGCAGATTGTGATGGGTTAAATGGTTCGACAAATTAATGGTGTGATTGTATGATCAGTGGATGGATTCGATTATGAGAACATTGTAATGTGAAAGTTCTGTACAAAGTTGATCATAGTGAATGCTGTTGTAAACTAACATCAGAAAGATAAATCATATCTTTGTATGTAATATTTATTACTGTAATACAAAGTGACTTCTCTTGGTGTCGTGGGTTTTTCTCTCGTAAGAGTTTTCCCACATAAATATGGTGTTCATATGTGTATGATTAATTCTCTATTTTTGTTATCTCTTTCAAGTGCATCCTAATTGGACTATAATTGTAAAATTTAAAAGGTATCTATTCATTCTTCCCTGAGGTTTTGATGTTAGGAGAGTTGCTTCCGCATCTAGCTTTCCTTACAGTTTTGCGATATAATTCAGCAACATAAAATAAAGTGGCCATGAAGAATGTAGATCTTGATCTTGAAATAAGTGTATAACAATGCTTAATCTTGGATCTTGAATACTACATCACAACATTAGCTCACAACAACATGCTTGATGCTCTATTTCATTGATGTGATGATGGATCTTGAATTGCTACAACAAATGATGATGAAATTTTCCCTTGAATGCTTTAAAGATGCTCTCTTGTTCATGTCCTTCAATGCTCTTATAAACTCAAATTTTCTAGAATGTATGCCTTCATGAGAGTCTTGGGTGAAAATGAGTGAAATAACCTTCTATTTATACTTATTTATGGAAAATTTCCTAAAATTACAACACTACAAGCTGACATCAAATCTAGGAGGCTAAAATCCTGCCAAGAATTTGAATTAAATTTGGTTTTGTGCCACATGGGACTCATACACCAGAAGTGGTGTTGTGGCAATATAAAAAGTATCCCTTTTTTTGGTTTAATTTTGGAATTATTAATATTAAAATGAACTTAAGGTCAGCTTGATCTAGTGTTGTGAGGTGTTTTACAAATCCACATTAGGTCTTGAGCCCATTTTAAGCTAAATAAACCTAAATTTTCCTTAATTTAGTGTTGTAAAGTGTATTTATTTACTCCTTCGCATTAAATTTAGGAGGCTTGTAAACTAAATGGACCTAATCTAGTGTTGTAATGTGTTGTAAACTTTCACATTGGATTTGGGGCCCTTTATAGCTAAAATGACTTGTTTTTTCCTTAATTTGATGTTGTAAAGTATATTTATTTACACTTTCACATTGAATTTTGGGCCCTCTTACATATATGACCTTAGTATCATCATTAATAGACCCCTAAGACCCTATATTGTGCATCCCAAGACATATTTCAATCAAAATCCTGACATAGACATCTAAGCTTAATTTCTTAAAACCCCAACACTTTTGCCACCCAAAAAGGCCATGTAGGATCCATAAACCACCCTGGGCATATGAGTCCCACCCAGGTGGGACCCATCTACTACGTGTGGTGTATGAGTCACATTTGGCCCTTTTATAGGGTTTTGAGTTAGAAAATATAAGTTTTAAGTTCAAATTTCATGAATATTGGCCTATGGGATCCAATTAATAGGATATTGAATGCATTGCCTATATAAATGAGGTTTCAAATCATCATTTCATTAAGAATTCATGATATAAATTCAAGCACTCAAGAGTTAAGCATTCCAAGACTTTAAAATCATCAAGAGAGCATTCAAGATCATTTCTAAGGCATTTAAGGGCAGATTCTTCATCATTTGTTGTAGCAAGTGAATATGCATCATCATGTCAAGGATATCAATCATCAAGCATGTTATTGAGCTAGTGTTGTGATGTTACATTCAAGATCCAAGGTCAAGCATTGTTCTACACTTATCTCAAGGTCTAGATCTACATCCTTCATGGTCATTTCATGTTAGATTGCATATTTACAAGACATCATTCAAGGAAGCATTATTCATGTTTCATGTTCCATATTTCATTTTTCATGTCCTTATTTCATTATCTCATCATTTCGTTTAATTACCTAAAAGGGGTTTGACCTAGCCAAACCCTTGTCCTCTAACAATCAACAAATATTTCTTCTCTTAGATGTGTGATTGTAGATCTAGGTGTCTTGGAGTTCAAATATCGCTTGAAGATTAGGTTACAAGCTTGGAGAAAGTTGTTGGAGTTGTCTCCTCATTTGCAAGGTTGTTATCTTCACAAAAAGTCATCTACAAGTTTGAAATCAGGGTTTCAAGTCCAGAAACAAAGTGTGGTAGAGGGAGAAGATATTTTAGAGTAGAATCAGACCCTAGAATTAAAAAAAATCATGTTGGGGCTGATATGCAACCTTGGGCATATGTGTCCCAATACAGCTAAATTTTAGGGTTTGTAGAGTTTCAGAATCAACACTGTCAGATTCCAGTTTTGGTGTAGAAAACCTAGTCTGGGACTAGATCACCCAGACTGACATATGAGTCCTAGTTAGCATTAAAATCATTGTTTTAATCATTTAAGAGCTTCATCTAGTCATTTTTCATATTTCCATGTGCACACATTTCATCTCGCAACTTTCTACTCTGTTTTACATGCATTTTTAGGCCATTTAGTTAAAGATTGCATCATATTAGGGTTAAGCATTAAAACATTCATTTAATTTATCTTTCCAAGCATTATCTTGGTGGTTAACCCCTCATTAGTTTACAATAATACCCTAAGACAACCCTATTGCAAGAACTTTATCTCCTTTGGGGCAGGTGCAAAAAAATGGGTAGCCAATTTGTGGCCAAATTTTATAAAAGTTTTGAAATCTCATAACATGAGCACATTATAACGCACTTGCATTATGGAATGGCATTCTAAGCCTAAGGCTTGGCCACAACGATCCCATAATATGAGTGTGTTATAATTCTCTTGTGTTATTAGGTATTAGAAGCAAAAAAAGAAAGAATTTGAAATCATTTTCATTATGACTATTTTTTCTACCCGCGGCCAAAACCCCTCATTTCCATGCTCGCATTCTAGGAGGAGCCATTTTGCAATATTTTTCATTAAATTGTTGTTGTTTCATCGCCAGGATGTTTCCATGTCGATGAGGAGGTCTGAGAGGTAAGGATTGTTTTTTTTGTTGTGAATTAGTTAGTTTTAGGTTATTTTTTATATTTATTTTTTGAATTTGTAGGTGTTAATGAACCTACAAAACCTCCTCAAAATCCTCAACAATAATAGCAACAAAAAGAAGAAAAAAATCCTCAACAAGTATAGCAAGAACAACAACAAAAAAATCCTCAAGTTGAACAACCATAACAACAATCTCCTCCACCAATCCCTCAACATCCTCTTGGAACTCAACAAAACTTAATGAGTGAAATTAAAAACAATAAAAAAAAAATTGAGGATTTAATCAGGAGGTCAAATGATCTAAATGTTTCAACCATCGAAAGAATGACCTTGGCAACTTCACTCAAAGAAATGTTAAAACATGTAGATTCAATCAACAAATAATTAACTGGTTGGAAAGATAGGAGGTAGGAAACTAGGGCTTATTACTGGGATAAATTATCATATAAAGATGTAAAAGATCTAAAAATTACAAAATTTAATTTTTTCTTAGTATTTCATATAAAGATGTAAAAAATCCAAAGATTACCATGCAACAATTGTGAAGTCCCGCAGTATTTCCTTAGGAAACTGTACTGTGAGTTCAATTTGAAAAAAAATTGAATTATTTTGATATGAGGGACTTCCATGGGAGTGGTGGGGGGTTGGCTCAAGATAGACCTAGTGCACAATAGGATCCTATGTTGCAAGGGAGACAACCTCTCGCTAGGCTGTCTCATGAGCACATCATTATCCCTTCCATCATGAACAAGAGTATCGAGGTAGAGACTTTGTAGGCCATGAGGTCTTTGACCCAGAGTGTCATCCAACATGCCATCCCTGATGCCATCCCTGTTCTACAACACCATCCAAGGGAGTCTTCGAGTGGTGGTCTTCGATCCCATTTGTGTCAATCTTGTGGGGTGACTTGTTCATATGACCCCATTGACACTCAGGAGGCTGCTATGCAGGATACATCTGTAGCTACGGAGATGGTGAGAGAAGCTGACACTTTGAATGAGGCCTATGGAATTGATAGTCAAGTAAATTTTAGCATGCTCATTGAATTTAATTTATTAAATTTCAATATTAAAATGTAAGATTAACTAATTTTTTATTTTTTTATTTTTAGACTACAGGAATCAGGTAGCACGACCCCCTATAAACTGCAGTGCGCCTGGTAAACTTTTTAACGTGAACTGGCGCGACACGCCCTTCGGTACCACGGGACGGGGGGAGACTAGAACTCGTGACCAGCAGAGCCGCAACGGAATTACTTAGCCAACCGAGCTAGGGCCCCCGCCCGTAAGATTAACTAATTTAGTTTAAATATGATTTTAATAAAATTTTAGGGTTCCAGTGTTGATACTGGATACACCGTCCCTACACCCACTTATTTCTCCACTACATCTTCCATTGAGGTATGTAACTAGTAAATAATTATAAATTTATTACATGTTAATATCATTGTTTTATGAATGGTATTTTAATATGTGATTTTGGATGTTGAATAGGCTAATATTGGAGTTTTTGAGGGAACACCTCCTAGTGCCAGTCGACTTAGACAAACCTACACATAGGTAATAGAATAAAGAGTTTAACTAATGAATTGTACTTAATAGGTTTGTGTAGTTTATATTCATATCATTGATTACGTTGCATTGCACATCTTTCAAACTCAAAGCATTACTTCACATTCCATAACTAATAACTAGATTTTGATAGATGACAAAATTTCAACTACAATATATTTTTTTAGAAAGTCAACATAAGCAGTGATGCAATTAATTCACAATGCATAAGTAATAAGTAGGAGCAGCTTCCAATTGCATTCGCTTGTCATGGCATTCCATGAGACCACCTTTTACTAAGGAATCTTTTCAAATAGTTCACTACCTTGTCTATGTTATGGATGCTTGGAAGAAATATATGAAAGAATAATAGTAAGCAATAACATAGACAAGGCAATGAGTTGTTTGAAAAAATACCTCAAGTAAATGTGGTCTCATGGTGATTTCCATCACCATGAGACCCAATTTCTTTGAGGCACTTTTTCAAATAGCTTACCCCCTTTTCTATGCTACCACATTTTTCATACATCTCTACTAAAGCATTTTATCAAACAGTTCATTTCCTAACTACTATGGCTAAAATCTTTAAAAAGGTGTTTTCCAACAAATTATGGATGCTTTGAAAAAATCTATAAATTCATAATAGTAAGCAATAGCATAGACAAGGCAATGAGTAGTTTGAAAAAATGGTTGAAAGAAATGTGATCTCATGGTGATGGAATTCCATTCCATCACCATGAGACCACATTTCTTCAAGGAATTTCTTCAAACAACTCACCACCTTTTCTATGCTACCACATTTTCCATACATGTGTACCGAAGAATTTTATCAAACTACTCACTTCCTTGTTGCTATGTCTAAAAGCCTAAAATAGGTGCTTTCCAACAAACTATGGATGCTTGGAAAAATTTATATCAAAGCATAATAGTAAGAAATATCATAGTTAAGGCAGTGAGTATGAAAAAATTCCTTGAAGAAATGTGGTCTCATGGTGATGGAATTTCATTCCATCACCACGAGACCACATTTCTCTGAGGCATTTTTTCAAATAGCTCATTGTTTCAAGAATAGAAACCAACCCATTAGCCAAAATTCCCCTCCAAACTCTTTTCAAGGTCGGGTATGTGCGGGATCATCATGGAAAAAATAGGCCCTTAAGTGGTGAAAAATTCAAAAAAATTAGTTAGGCAACTTGACATAAAAATTTGAATAAGTTATTTATTATTTCAAAAAAATGTAAGAATAGAATTTGTAGCAAATTGAATGTAGTTTCTAAACTACTAGGTTTTTTCAAAAAAAAAATTGGTGAAAATTTGAAATTTGAATGAGTACTTAAATTTCAAGGAAAAATAAGGTGCTTGTCTCGACCACCCTAACCACAATAAAATGATAATATTTTTTTATAAGATTTTACATATAAGTAGAGGACTCATGTCCTGATGTGATGCATATTTTTTATAATTTTTTCCAAGTAAATATTTAATTATGATTTTTTTATTACAACTTTAAAAAAATATAAAAACTCGTATCTCTGACTTAGCTTAACTTGGTCAAAACTTCATGAAATTCAATTTTTATTTTTTAATCCTATAGTATGTGACGATAGAATGTGATGCATATATTAGATTCAAAAAAATTGATACCATTTGAAAGCTATAGATGTTTTTCAATGAACCTATCAATCATGACTTTAGTCGTAATTCAAATAGAAAATGAATAATAATTATTTATTAAATTAAAAGTAAAGCATAATCTATATTGGTGGAAAGTTGAGAATATCCTTTAAAAACCCTTTTCATTTCATCAATTTTGGGAAAAAAGAAGAAGTTGTCAACCACATACCCATCATATTGCCAGTTTTTGGCTCATCATGATGCTGCAAATACCCAGTCCTCATCCTCAATTTACCAATCCATGGAACCTTCCACCTTTTATTCCACTTGCTCATGTCCCCACTCCTCCCTCTTCATGTCATGATTTCCCTCCATCTCATAACCAAGGCCACACTATACCATCCACCCCATCCCAACATATTACCATAGAGAAGGCACAAATTATTTGAAAAAATGCTTGAAAGAAATGTGGTCTTATGGTGATGGAATTCCATGACACATTTGTTTGTAATGGAATTTCATCACCATGAGACCCCATTTCTTTTAGGAATTTTTTCAAACAATTCACTGCCTTCTCTATTCCACCACAGTTATCGTACATGTCTAAGAAAGCATTTTATCAAATAGTTCATCAACTTGCTGTTATGGGTAAAATCCTAAAAACATGTGCTTTCGAACAAGATATGGATAGGGAAAATAGTAAGCATGATATTTAGAAATATATAGTTTAATAAGTACTCAAAATTTTGTTCATTATCTCATACATTATAGGCCATGATGTGGATCACTATTGTAGTTTTCGTGATTGAATAATTTGTTATTTTGTTTTCAAATATTGCAAGCGGATACACCTCTGAATGTTTAGAGGGAAATGGAGATCAGTGTTTTATCTGATATAGACTCCTCGATGGCTCTGACAGGGGAGGTATGAGGCAAATTACTAAATTTCAACTTACATTCATTGTTATAGATGTTAGTTAGTGAAAAATCAAACCATTATTGATTCGTAGTTTAATTTCTATTTGGATGGTTTATATAGGGCTTCAACACTCCTTAGCATGGGTATTTGAATATTTCCCCCATGGACAGTGATCATCAAATGGCGATAAGTGATTTTTTTTTAAATATATCATTTTTTATAATGTAATTTCTATATATTAATGTATTTACTTCTTATTGTAACAGATAAGACTTGACCAAGAACTAAACCCCAGGAGGAGCTCTAAGAGCACTCCTCGACCACAACATAAATGAGTGATAGATGTATCGCCATCTGATCAACAAGCAAAGGGAAATAGCTTATTTTGAGAGCATGGAGAGCGATGAATTTTGATTCTAAAGCCCTCTGTTGTACGCCTATATGGAATTTTTGTACATTTTTTGTATTGGATATATTTGACATTATATGCCTATATGGCATTCTCGTAAGCCTATATGGATATTTTGTATCTATATTTAATACTTATAACACCATATATTGATGTATGCCTACATTCCTATTTGGTTAATACAAATATTTTTTATCGATGATGTCCATATTTGCATTGTAAATTCATGGTTCAATAGATATGAGTTACGTGTATTCAAATGTATACTTTACAAATTATGTGTATACTTTGTAACTTATGTGTATTCCAATGTATACTTTGTGACTTACATGTTTTCATGCATATACCTTGTATTCATGAATATACTTTGTATTAATTTGCATATGCTATGTATTCATGTGTATACTTCAAGGCTCATGTGTTTTTGAGTACTTGTGCTTCCCTTATTCATATGTACATGCTTGAATTATTCATGTGTATACTTATTAATTGGTTAGCCCTAGTGTTGATCATTGTTGTCCTTCATGGTTTGTCTTGAATATTAATTGATTGATGCTAAACAACTTTATTATTTGATGCTAAACAACTTCAATATTTCTAGGAATAGTAGTAGAGTTACAAATTCTAAAATTGCACAAATTGAAAATAAAATATTAACTATAATTAAATGCACTAATTATTAACTCAATAATTGATTAAGAATGAGTATAAAATATATCAAGAGATAAGTGGAAAAGGAATAAAATAGTTAAGAGACAAAGACAAGTGTATTACAAGGACAAGGCCAACAACGTATTGCCCTCCACAGAGTGTAAAGGCAAGAATGAGCTGAGGTGGGTGATGTGAAAGGATCATGAAATAGTGATAATAGGGAAATAGACAACTATGGCATGAGGATGGGATGTGGTTACTTTAAGGTATGATGGGGAAATAGTCGATATCAATGAAGTGATACTTATCCAGTATGGCCTTCAATGTCTGACATTCTTTAGTGCATTGTCCAAGGATGCGATGATATTTGCAAAATGGGATGTTAGAGTCTTTCAGATGAATAACCAACCTACTCATAGGTGGTAAAAGTATAATACCTTTGTTTAAAAGGATTTGAAGTCTTCGTTCGCATTCACGGGGAGGATGTGTAGGAAAATTTATTTTTTTGAGTTTGTAAGGTTGTTCTCACTTGCTAGATTTTCCTTGTTCATGAATAGAAGGAGGAGAAGGACCCATGGGGATCCTAACATCCTTATCATTAGAAGGAGATAAGGCTTTCTCTCATGGAAGAAGAATATTTAAGTTAGGTGGAGCATTCAAGATCACCATTCCAACATCCAAAAGTCTCCTAGGTTGACAGGGATGTCTCTCAGGATGAGAAGGATCATGATATCTAAGGCCTGTTGTGTTTTGTTTGGTTTTTTGTTCAAAAAGTTGATGGATGTCATGTTCATGTTTTGTGTCACAACCTTGTTTACTTAAGATAGTAAATCTTTACCATAAGTTTGTTCAAGGTTGATAGGGATGTTTGTGATTGTGTACTCATAGAATGGTTGGGATTGTGGGGGTTGAGAGGAACTAGGTCCACTTGAGGAAGGAACCTTAGGTCCTATATTGACTTCAAGATGTAAATACACAAAGTGATCAAGAGGTGCAATAGTGGGAAGGTCTTTCAATCTCATTGATGGGTAAAAGGTTGCATTGGCCTCTAAGTTTTCAAGTCAGTCATTGTAGAACTTGTGCATGCTATCATCATCTTCTCCAATGATGTCTACTTCATGAAGAAGACAATAATTAGGAGTTGTAGGAGAATTTTGTTGTTCAAGATCATTAGGGTCATAGCCAAAGGCATAGTTGGACATGTCTACCAATGACTTTAAGGAATTCCAAAACTTATTGAAAGAAAATGACATTATGCAAATAAACTAAGATGTAATAAATGAGGAAAAACAAAGAATCTATGAATGAAAATAGAATGCAAGAACACAAAAGTGTAATGCAAAAAAATGCCAAAAAGATTGCAGAAATGTTATTTCAGAAGTACAGAGGGACTGATTCACCCTAGGTAGCGAATGAGTCCCAGTGTGAAGTTTTTTAATATTTTTCAGAAATTTTAAGATGATTTAAATGCTCTATAGTATGCAATTTTTAGATGCAAAATGCATATTTTGACTTTTTTCAATTGGATGTAATGCAAAAATGAAACTAGATGAAGTTTTCACTAATGCAGAATGAAAATTCCTAGAATTTAATAACAAATCAATGTCTTAATTGAATTTTGATGCAAAACAAAGGAGGAAAACTAAACTATCAACCTCATTTAACAAAAACTCAAAGCAATCTTGTTTGATTTCTCATCTCAAATTCACTTTTCTCTTCACAAAACCTTGATTCCAAAACACTCAAACAAAAAAAAAGGCACCAAATAATTTATTGATTATAAAAAAATTCTTAGAAACATCACAATGTTCAATCCAAGCCCTTTCATCAATTTAAATATTTCAAAAGTGTGAATTTTCCAAAGTTGACTATCCAAATCAGCAACTAGGTCTCTTTAGACCACACAAACAACAAACTATACAAACCCAAGCCCACTTATCCTTTATAATATTAAAAACAAACATAAATAGGTTTGCACACTCATATTAGACCATTCCTCAAACTTTATTCAAGACTTTTAATCAAATACCAATTTGTAACCCTCTTGATTGCTCTCCCAAGCATTGTAACAATGCTAGGGCATCACCTAATGAACCAAAATATTCAAAAAATACATCTGAAACCTCAATAATCTTGAAGAACATAGTATAATTGACTCAAAAACCAATTTTTAGAGGATTCCAATCAATATAAATGGAGTTATGAATTTTTGAAAGCTTGCTGCCCTGTCAAAATCTGAGCTTGATAGTTTCTACCAAAATGAGCATAACTTTCTTAATATTCTATAAAATGACCTCAAAAAAATTCCAAAATAAAGATAAATCATGCCTATATCCAACAATATATGATTTAGTTCATTTTGAGGCCGTACCTGAATGTACAATTTGCTGCAACATGACTGTTACAAAGAAATCTGGAAAATTGTAGTCAATAAAACCACCATAGCTTCCACAAATCAACACCAATATGCATGAGACAAAGTTTATTTGGAAGGTGATTGAGAGTAATAACACATGAAAAAATTTATAAATGTACTCCAGCTCATACAATGGCCGTAAAAAATGAAAAACCAGAGAATTTCTATGAAAATATGCATAAAATAAAGTTTTTTTCAATATTAGTTCCAAGGATTCAATCACCAACGACCACAAAATGATTAAAAAATACTTTTTAAAGGAATTTACACCATGTATGATTAGTTTCTAACTTATTTCCAACTTCCTACCCATGTTTAGTCCCTAATGATCTTTTAACTCCCTAATTGCAACTTTTACACTTTTTCCAAATTGACATTATTTGTTGACAATTTTACATTTTTTTGCCTAATACTCATGAAATGACTTTCAAATGGCTTCTACAAATGGAAAATAAAATAATCTACAAAATAGAACCATGGAGGTGAAAAGGTGCTCCTGCACCAAATGCTAATGCAAATGGAAAGTAAGATGCAATATGTGAATGCAATCAGAAACTCAAAGCGTTAAAAAGTCAGGTTCACCAAAATGAAACATAGATTTTTGGGACCCTATGGACTACTCTTGCACTTTTAGGGTTTTTCACCTAAAAGGAGAGAGATGGGGGAAAAAAATGCTTATGTATCACTCAAATTAGGATATGTGTGATTTGATGTGATGTAAATGAAGTTAACTAAATACAATAGATTAATCTATATGACTAAAAATACATGCAAAAGTGCAATTACAACTATGTTTGAAAATACATTGTGATATGAAAACAACTATGTAAATGAAGAAATAATGCAAAATAGAAAGTACAGAGATGAACCTAAGTGCATCTGGATGAATTGTGAGCTTTTTGGAGTGTTTTGGATGCTGGTGAAATTTATTGATTTTTCATAGTGGGACTCATTCGCCCAGGGTGGTGAATTAGTCCACCTATTGGTGAAAAACTGCAGGAGATAGTTTATGTCTATCAAGATCTGAAATATGACAAAACTCAAGTTTCTAGTCCTAAGGTGGTGAATTAGTCCTCCCCCAAATTTTTGAAAAACTAGGATACAACTTTGTAGCACCAAATCTAAGAATGTCTGCTTGTTGGGTTGTCAAAGTCAAATCTACAGAAAATAGACAAATAAGTCTCTCCAAGCTTTATTTTGACTCAAGTTGACTTGAAGCACCTAGTTGACTTGAAAATCACTCTTCAACACCTAATAACCTGTCAAATCTGCAAACAAAGGGCTACAAAAAAATAAGCAAAAGGGGAAAAAAGATTAGGGGTTTTCCTTGGTCAAACCCCACTTTTGGTAATTAAACCCTTGAAAAAACAATGTAATGAAAGAGAAAGATAAAATAATAACATGCAAGTGTTATCAACTCACCTAACTCTTGATAATGCAAGTCTGAAGTAATGTCAATGGCTAATTCAAAGTGCTTGAAAAAGTGCTTGAATTGCTAATGTAAAATGCTTGAATGCTTGAAATGTAGAATTAAATGCTTGAATGAGTGAGGAGATTTCTTGAATGACTTAGGAGATGTAAAATGAGGTGAAAATCACTTATTTATACAATTCTTATGCCTTATTATCCATTCATACCTCATCACAGGCCAACATCAAGTGATTTTGAATAAAATCCCAAATGGAAATTTGAAATATTTTGAATTTGGGGCCAAGGGGGACTCATTCGCCACCCATGGTGAATGGGTCCCACCTCAGACCTAAAAACATGTGTTAGGAAAAATGTTGTGTTTAATGTTGTTTATCAGGATAATATTAAAAAATACACTTAATTACAACGTATGAGGGCATAAAGGGACAAAGTAAAGCATGAGAAGGGTCTAAATAGTGAACATGTGCCGAGAAAAGTGTGAAAGATTGTTACAAGACTTTACAACACTTCAAAATAGAACTTGTTGATGAATAAAAAGGTGTTTTTTAGGTGAAATGCATTAAATAGAGTCTTGAAGAATGTAGAAATGTCTTACAACACTTCACAACACCTTCACAAGACATCGCTCTTTAAGTTTTAGTACCTAAATAAGCATGTTCAAGCCATTATACAACATAAAATCAAAGCAACATAGTTCCAACACCATGAAACAAAACCTAAAAGGCCATGAAAATGACAAGGGACCATTTTTCTATGGCACAGGACCCTTAAGGGATCGAGCTAATTGAACATAGCTTGGAGTGATTCCACGTGTTTGGGTGCAAAAGAGCACCATGCCTAGTGTAAACGTAGCTATCTAAAAGTGTTGGAACAGTTTGTTTGGTCACATGAGTTGCAGAAGGAAAGTTGTACCACTTTGCAACTTTCAACTACTTGCATTTGACAACTTTTTTCCAAAGTGAAAATTTTCCACCATGGGAAAACACCTCTGAGATAGAAAAAACTGAGAGAGGTTATTGTAGAGGGTCCCAATATGATCCCATAGGATTAGACAAGAATTTTCTAAGCATCACAGTATCCAAGTAACAACATGCTAAAGTTTGCACCCATTTTGTACTTTGAACTCTTAAGGGATTGATCTGGTTGAATATAGCTCAAAGAAATTCTGTGTTTGGGTATGAAAGAAGACCATGCCTAGCATAAAAATACCTATTTGGATGTGTTTTAATAGTTTTTTTAGTCACATGAGTTGCATAACGAAAGTTGCACCACTTTGCAACTTTATACTACTTGCATTTGACAACTTTTTCCCCAAGTGAAAATTTGCAACCATAGGAAAATTCCTCCAAGATATCAAAAACCAAGAGAGGTTATTGTCAATAGGCCCAACATGATCCCATAGGCTTAGATGAGAATTTTTTAAGAATCACGGTATCTGAGAAACAACATGTTGAAGTTTGCAACCATTTTGCACTTTGGACTCTTAAGGGATTCTACTGGTTGAATGTAGCTCAGAGCGATTCAACATGTTTGGGTGTAAAAGAGGACCATTCCTAGTGTAAATGTACCCACTCAGATGCATTGGAATAGTTCATTTGGTCACATGAGTTGCAAAATGAAAGTTGAACCACTTTGAAACTTTTAACTAAGTGCATTTGACAACTTTTTCCCTAAGTGAAAATTCGCCACCACAGGAAAAAACCTCCAAGATAGAATAAAATGAGAGAGGTTATTGTATAGGGTCCCAAAATGATCCCAAATCTCAAACACAAATTTTCTAAGCATCACAGTGTTTGAGTAATAGCCCATTGCATATTGCATCCAGTTTGCACTTTAGACTCTTAAGGGATTCTACTGGTTGAATATAGCTCAAAGTGATTTCACATGTTTGGGTGTGAAAGAGGACCATGCCTATTGTAAACCCACCCATATGGACATGTTCAAACAATTTTTTTGGTCACACAAGTTGCAGAACAAAAGTTGCACCACTTTGCAACTTTGCAATGCTTGCATTTGACAGTTTTTCCATCAAGTGAAAACTAGACACCATGAGAAAACCACTCTGAGATAACAAAAATTGAGAGAGATTATTTTGAGAGGGGACTAACACAATTCCATAGGCTTAGATGAATATTTCTTAAGTGCCACGATTTCCATGTAATAGCCCATCAAAGATTGCTAACATTTTACACTTTTGACCCTTAAGGGATCGAGCCAGTTGAACATAGCTCGCAGTGATTCCTCATGTTTGGGTGTGAAAGAGGACCATGCCTAGCATAAATGTACCCATCCAGATGCATTAGAATAGTTCATTTGGTCACACGAGTTGTAGAAAAAAAGTTGCACCACTTTGGAACTTTACACTACTTGCATTTGACACTTTTTCCATCAAGTGAAAATAGGACATCAGGGAAAAAATGACTCCAAATTAAAAAAAAACCAAGAGAGGTTATTGTATAGAGGCCCAATACGATCACATGGGATCATACAAAGATTTCATAAGCATCATGGTTTCCAAGTAATAGCCTGTCAAAGATTGTTGCCCTTTTGCACTTTGGACTCTTAAGGGATTGATATATTTGAACATAGCTTAGAGCGATTCTGTGTGTTTGGGTGTGAAAGAGGACCATTCCTAACATAAACATACACATTCAGATGTGTTGGAACAGTCTGTTTGGTCACACGAGTTGCACAACAAAATTTGCACCACTTTGCAACTTTACATTGTTTGCAATTGACACTTTTTCCATCAAGTCAAAATTGGACACCATGGAAAAAAAACTTTGAGATAACAAAAACCAAGAGAGGTTATTGTAGAGGTTCCTTATGTGATCTTTATGCCTTAGAAAAAATTATCGTAACTAACATTGTATCTAGGTAATAGGCTACCAAATATTGTTTCCCTTTTGCAATTTGGACTATTAAGGGATTACGTTGCTTGAATTACAAATGTTTGAGGACAACAATAAATTTCAATATTTGATTAAATCTCATTGCAAGTGTTTATTTCAATAGATTGTATGCTATATTGATATTGATATATAATTATTAGGTTGATTTGTTTTAATAAATGAAGTTTTTATAATAAGTTAGTCAATTGGTGCTAGCTATAATATGGAGAAAATAACAGAAGAAAAAGAATGATTAGTAACCATCAAACATTATTAAACTCACTATATTAATAATATTATGTTTACAATAAAATGAGATTTATTTGGCTATCCTAATTCTTTTTTTTGTGCTACGATTCTCTAATATGCTTCATACACCGTTATGAAACCCAAGTGCTTGTACTTGTAGGCTGATGCATAGCAGGGTATCAAAACACTATAACTCACTCAAATCCTGATGAAAATGAAAGGTAGTTCACTCCTCCATCAATTACAATGCACAAATGAGCACTTCTAGGCCGTACCAAAATGTACAAGTTGTTGTAGTAGCAAAATTCAATGTAGGAAAATGTAGAAAATAGTGAATCTTTGTTATTCAATCCTCCAAATGTACATCCAACCCCTTTTTTGACCATTACAAATCATATTTAAACTTTTCCAACCATATCCAACTAACTGCAACTAAATTTTAACACTCCTAACTATTCAACTTCCCTTTTACATCAAAAATGCAAAAGTTGCTATGCAGCTTTTTACAATTTTTGCAACTTTACCAAATTGACTCAAAATGACTCCTCTTAACCAAAACCGACCCAAAATATTGAAACATGGTCTTAAAGACCTTACTTCAAAACAAAAATATGACCTCAAACATAAAGACACTACATACTAAACCTTTTTAAAAAAATTAAGGCCCAGGTGCCTTGCACCATAGGCACAATGCCTTAGGTACTCCATTCTCACATATCTTTTACAATGTCACTCATACATTCAAAATTTTGTTATAATATCTACATCATAGGTTCTCATAATGAGGTTAAATTCAAATGAATAACTTGAGATTCCCTCACTAAGCTTCACACACTCTTTTATAATGGCTTCAAATCAAAATTGAGATTTGTCAAGATCATCAAAATAATGATGTTGCACTTCTTTTTTGGCTGAGATTCTCTTCAATGGCTCATAAATCAGCATTTTCTGCAATGAGAGACTAATCAATTTTTAGTAGTTTACTTACAAATACACAAAGTAAAAGAATAAAAAGAAAGAGCATCCAAAATGGAAATGAAATAAAAATAGATGGAAGACACTTAAAGACAACAAATCCATACCATTTGGTTCCAACTCGGGAACAAAAAGGCATAAATATCAATGCTTCCATTGAGGATAGGCATGCGATTCTCTCAACTTAGTCACTCCTAGTCATTCATCTTCACTTGGAGTTCTAAGATACCTATTGCACACAACACCTCTCATAAATAGAATAACTTGAAATTTGAGATGCTCTTATAATGTCTACATCATAGGTGCTCATGATAAGGTTAACTTCAAATGAATAAGTTGAAATTCCCTCACCAAGCTTCACACACACTTTTATAATGGCTTTAAATGATAATTGATATTTTTTGAGATCATCAAAATGCAAAGTCAAATAATATGATAGCGTTGGCATCAAACAAATTAATGTGCATACAAGTATAAATTAATAAGAACCAATGTGCATACTGACAAATTAATCCAACGAACCATCTAGGTTTACTCTACTCTTTATTGTGTCAAGTATTGCCTCATGGTCAAACTCACAGACCTTACACAAGTTCTTGTTGAAATTTCTACCTCCATATTTGTTCAAATGAACATTGGATGCCATGACAAGGTTCGAGTAGAAGAAATACTTACAATTGAATCCTATAGAAGAGTATTTCTAGCATAAACAAAGGCCACATGAATTTTTCTAATGGAATTCCTTAAAGAAATTTGGCAATGTGGCATGCCATGATTGTAAGATAGGCTCAAAATGGAAGCATGGAAAAGGCATGTGAATTCAAATTCCTTGGAAAGCTAGCTCACTCACTAGCTTGTCAATGTGGTAGTTGATAAGGTAGGGGTAGTGTATGCCTCATACAATTGTGGACTCACAGTGATGTATATCACCATGAGACTCCATTTATATGAGGCATATGCTGCCTCTACCTTCTTAACCCTACTGCATTGGTAGGCTAGAGAGTGAGCTCACTAGCCTGCCAATGCAGTAGGTTTGAGAAGGTAGGGGCAGCGTATGCCTCATAGAAATGGGGTCTCACGGTGACTGTGAGACCCCATTTCTATGAGGCATGCACTAACTATGATACCCCATTTATATGAGGCATACACTTCCCCTACCTTCTCCACCCTATCGCATTGGCAAGCTAGCTCACTCACTAGCTTGTCAATGTAGTAGGGTTGACAAGGTAGGGGCAGCGTATGCCTCATAGAATTGGAGAATCAAGGTGATGTATATCACCGTGAGACCCCATTTATATGAGGGATACGCTGCCTAAATCACCGTGAGATCCCATTTCTATGAGGCATATGCTACCCCTACCTTCTCAACCCTACCACATTGGCAAGCTAGCTCACTCACTAGCTTGCTAATGTGGTAGGGTTGAGAAGGTAGGGGTAGCGTATTCCTCATAGAAATGGGGTCTCATGGTGATATACATCTCCATGAGACCCCATTTCTATGAGACATACGCTGCCCCTACCTATCACCATGAGACCTCATTTCTATGAGGCATATGCTTCCCCTACCTTCTCAACCCTACTGCATTGGCAAGCTAGCTCACTCATTAGCTTGCCAATGTAGTAGGGTTGAGAAGGTAGGGGAAGCATATGCCTCATAGAAATGGGATCTCAGGGTGATATACTATCTTTCCAAGCTCACTACCTTGTCAATGCTACCACATTTTGCATACATTTATACAAAAAAAATTATTGTGAAACAATTCAAATGCCTTTTCCATGTTTCCATTTTGAACCATGATTGCAAGATAGGTTGCACCTTCCCCATGTTTTTAACTTAGCCTTCAATAAAGAGTCTTTAAATATTGGAGAGAAGGGTTAGAATCCCTTGTAGGTAGACTAATCAAGGAAACATTTAAAATATATCACAACATAAGTGATGAGGTAGGTTTAGTGATGAGGTAAATTTAGAAACAGAGATGAAAACCAAAATATTTTTAAATATCTATCTATGTGGGAGGAGTATATTCCAATTTTTTAGAGACATGTATGGAAAATTTGGTAGCATAGACAAGGAAATCAACTGCTTGGTATAACTATTTGACAAAGTACCTCAATGAGATATGTCCTCATGGACTATAATGATTGCAAGATATGCAAAAAATAGATTTATTGAAAACACTTTAGAAAATTTCAAGCATATGCAAATTGTAGGTGTAAAACCAAATTCAACTACATTTTCCAACATCCCCCATGCCTATACCAAAATTAAAACTTTGGAGATTGGTATGCACATCCATAATAAAGGATTGATAAATGATGTTTTATTTTACTTCCTTATAACTTATGTCATATATATGTGTATACAAAATGTGGAAGCATACACAAGGTAAGTCAATTGTTAAATGAAAAAATGTCTCAAAGAGATGTGGTTTAAAAATGTAATTGGAAAGTGTATAGAATTGTGTAATTTAAAATGTGCATTGACATTATAAGGTTATAATGACAAACAAATAATTATCAACATGGAATATGCAAAATAACAAAAATGAAAGCAAGCCATAATAGAATGAAAGAAAATGTGTAAAGACTTCACATACCTAAAAAACCAAATTTTTGAATGGTGGAGTTCTACCCAATTATGTATCCGTTGCTTCTTCTTTCTTCGAACTCATCAACAATTTGACTTTTTTAAAAGCTTGTTCCCCTCCAAACTTCAATTGTATATCACTTTTGAATGGAATTTAGACTTGAATTGATATTATATGCCTTCCAACATGAAAACTCTACTATTTCATTCAAAGGTGGTGGAATGTGAAAATAATGCATGTACACTTCACAACATCATCAAAAAGATACTTTTTGTTAGAGAACATGTAGAACTAGGAGACCTCATTTATTGGATCCATTTTTTCAAATAGACCACTACATTACCAATTTCACCAAATTGGCAAGCTAGTTGGTGAAATTGGCAACCTAACTTTGCCTATTTGAAAAAATGGATCCAAGAAATGGGGTATCCTGGTGGCGTAAATCACTAATAGACCCATTTCTTGGACCCATTTTTTTCAAAAAGACCACTACATTGAAAATTTCACCGAATTGGCAAGCTAGTGGGTGAAATTTACAACCTAAACCCTCAACCCTTAAACCCTTAAAAACTCAACCCTAAACCCTTACACCCTAAATCCTTAAACCCTCTACACTCAACCCAATAGCCTAAACGATCAACCCTATAGGTCCTCAACCCTATAACCTCAATTATCTCTCTCACTCACTCACTCCTATCTCTCTCTCCTCTACCATTAACCCTTTACCCTCTACCCTCTACACTTAACAATTAAATCCTCTACCCTATACCCTTAAACCTTCTACCCTCTATGCTAAACCCTAAACCATCTACCATCAACCCTACACCCTTAAACCCTAAACCCTTAAACCCTTAAACCCTCTACCCTCTACCCTCTACCCTCTACCCTCTACCCTAAACCCTAATACCTCGACCCTAATCCCTCAACCCTTAAACCCTTAAATCATATAAAACTCTCTACCCAAATCCCTAAACCCTCAACCCTTCATCACTCAACCCTCTACCCTCTAGCCTCAACCCTCAACCCTTAAAACCTAATCCTTAAACCCCTATACCCTCTACCATTTACATTGGACCCTCAACCTAATCCTTCAACCATATACCCTCAAACCTATACCCTAAACCTTTTAACCGTAAATCCTTAAACCTTCCACCCTATACCCTCAACCCTAAACCCTAAACCCTCAAGCCTCAACCCTTAAACCCTAATACCCTAAACCCTAATCCCTTAACCCTCAACCATAAACCCTCAATCCTTAAACCCTTAAATAGTCAACTCTAAACCCTAAACCCTCAACCCTTAATCCCTATACCCTTCAACCATCTACCCTCTACCCTACACCCAATACACTCTATGCTCAACCCTAATCCCTCAACCCTTAAACCCTTAAACCCTCAACCCTATACATTAAACCCTCAACCCTTAATCCCTCGACCCTTAATCCTTAAACCATAAATCCTCAACCCCAATACCCTCTACCCTTTACTTTAGACCCTCAAGCTAATCCTTCAACCATATACCCTCAAATCTATACCCTAAACCCTCTACCCTCAACCCTTAACCCTCAACCCTAAACCCTAAAACCTTAAACCTTATACCCTCAACATAATACCCTCTACCCCCAACCCTAATCCCTCAACCCTCAACCCTCAACCCTCAACCCTTAAACCCTAATACCCTCAACCCTAATTCCTCAACCCTCAACCCTAAACCCTCAATCCTTAAACCCTTAAACACTCAACCCTGAACTCTAAGCACTCAACCCTCAACCCTTAAAACCTAAACCCTTCAAAAATATACCCTCTACCCTCAACCCTAATCACTCAACCCTTAAACCCTTAAGCCCACTTATTAAACTCTCTACCATAATCCTCAACCTATACCCTCTACCCTATACATTGGACTCTCAACCCTAATCCCCCAACCATATACTCAATCCTCTACCCTCAACCTTAAATCCTCAACCTTAAACCCTCAACCCTTGACCCTTAGACCCCTACCCTTAATCCTCTACCCTCTACCCTCTACCCTTAAACCCTTAAACCCACTTAGTAAACTCTCTACCCTCAACCCTCAACCCTCAACCCTTAAACCCTAATCCCTCAACCCCTATACCCTCTACCCTATAGATTGACCCTCAACCATAATCCCAAACCCTATACCCTCAATCCTCTACCCTTAACCTTAAACCCTCAACCCTCAACTCTTAAACCCTCTACCCTGTAAATCCTAAAACACTCAACCCCTAAACCCTAAACCCTTAAACCTGACCTACCTTCTACCCTCTAGCCCTCAACCCAATACCATATACCCTAAAACCTAATCCCTTAACCCTTAAACCCTTAAATCCAAGAAAAATCTATACCCTAGTACCTAAACCGTCACCGCTAAACCCTCTACCTCTACCCTCTACCCTCTACCCTCAACCCCTATACCCTCTACCCTATACATTGGATCATAAACCCTAATCCCTCAACCCTATACCCTCAATCCTCTACCCCCAACCTTAAACCCTAAACCCTCAACCATCAACCCTCAACCCTCAACCCTTAAACCCTAAACCATTAAACCCTCTACCCTCTACCCTATACATTAAATCCTCAACCCTTAATTCTCAACCCTCAACCTTTAATCCTTCAACCCTCAATCCTTAAACCATAAAAACTCAACCTCTATACCCTCTACTCTTTACATTGGACCCTAAACCTAATCCTTCAACCATATACCCTCAAACCTATACCCTAAACCATCTACGCTCAACCCTTAACCCTCAACCCTAAACCCTTTAACCCTAAAAGCTTAAACCTTATACCCTATACCCTCAACCCAATAACCTCTACCCTCAACCATAATCCTTCAACCATTAACCCTTAAGCCCTAATACCCTCAACCCTAATCCCTCAACCCTCAAACCTAAACCCTTAACCCTAAACCCTCAACCCTTAAACTCTTAAAAACTCAACCCTAAACCCTAAACCCTAAACCCTCAACCCTTAAATGCTAAACCCTTAAACCATCTACCCTCTACCCTCAACCTAATACCCTCTAACCTCAACCCTAATCCATCAACCCTGAAACCCTTAAACCCACTTAGTAAACTCTCTACCCTAATCCCTAAACCCTCTTGACCCTTAATCCCTCAACCCTCAACCCTTAAACCCTAATCCTTCAACCTCTATACCCTCTACCCTATACATTGGACCCTCAACCCTAATCCACCAACCTTATACCCTCAATCCTCTACCCTCAACCCTTAAACCTTCTACATTATACCCTCTACCATAAACTGCAACCCTAAACCGTAAACCCTAAAACCTCAACCTTAACCCTAAACCCTTAAACCCTATACCCTCTATCCTCTACCCCTACCATCTACCCTCAACCTAATACCCTCTACCCTAAACCATAATCCCTCAACCCTTAAACCCTCAACCCTCAACCCTCAACCCTATACCCTCAATCCTCTACCCTCAACCTTAAACCCTCAATCCTCAAGCCTCATCCCTCAACCCTTAAACCCTAAACCCTTAAACCCTCTACCCTCTACCCTCTACCCTATACATTAAAACCTTAACCCTCAATTCTCAACCCTCAACCCTTAATCCCTCAACCCTTAATCCATAAACCCTAAACCCTCAACCCATATACCCTCTACCCTTTACATTGGAACCTCAACCTAATCCTTCAACCATATACTCTCAAACCTATACCCTAAACCCTCTACCCTCAACCCTTAACCCTCAACCCTAAGCCCTTTAACCCTAAACCATTCAAATTCCTACCCTATACCCTCAACCTAATACCCTCTACCCTCAACCCTAATCCCTTAGCCCCAAACCCTTAAACCCTAATACCTTATAAACCATCAACCATATAGGTCCTCCATCCTAATCCCTCAACCCTATACCCTCAACCCCAATCCCTTTATCTCTATATATACATCTCACCTCTCTCTCCCTCCCTCTCTCCTACCCTCTATAAGGCCTCAACCCTATACCTTCAATCTCAAACATCTACCCTATAAATTGGATCCTCAACCCTCATATATCTATGTCCCTCCCTCCTCTTCACTCCTCATTATCTCAATTCTCCCTCCATCTTTCTATCCATCTATCCCTCCCTCTAACCTTAATCCCTCAACCCTAAATCATCAACCCTTAAACCATTAAACACTCAACCATAACCCCTAAACCCTAAACCCTTAAACCATATACTCTATACCCTCAACCCAATACCCTATACCCTCATCCCTAATCTCTCAACCCTAATCCCTCAACCCTTAAACACTTAAACCAACCTCGTAAACTCTCTACCCTAATCCCTCAACCCTCTTGACCCTTAAACCCTCAACCCTCAATGCTCAACCTTTAAACCCTAATCCATCAACCCATATACCCTCTACCCTATACATTGTACCCTCAATCCTAATCCCCCAACCCTATACTCTCAATCCTCTACCCTCGATCTTAAACCCTCAACCCTCAACCCTTAAACCCTCTACCCTCTACCCTCAATCCTCTACCCTTTACCCTCTACCCTCAACCCTAAAACCCCTAAAATCCACTTAGTAAACTCTATACCCTAATCCCTCAACACACTTGACCCTTAATCCCTCAACCCTTAAACACTAATACCTTAACCCCTATACCCTTTACCCTATACATTGGACCCTCAACCCTAATAACCCAACCCTATACCCTCAATCCTCTACCCTCAACCTTAAACCCTCAACCCTCAACCCTCAACCCTTAAACCATCTACCCTCTACCCTATAAACCCTTAACCCTTAACCCTTAACCCTTAAACCCTAAACCCTTAAACCCTCTACCCTCTACCTTAAATCCTCTATCCTTTACCCTCAACATTAATACCTCAACCCTTAAACCCTTAAACCCACTTAGTAGACTCTCTACCCTAATCCCTCAACCCTCAATCCTCAACCCTTAAACACTAATCCCTCAAGCCCTATACCCACTACCCTATACATTGGACCCTCAACCCTAATCATCCAACCCTATACCCTCAATCCTCTACCCTCAACCTTGAACCCTTAAACCCTCTACCCTATACCTTAAACCCTCA
This sequence comes from Sequoia sempervirens, assembly GCA_007258455.2. Lineage (NCBI taxonomy): Eukaryota > Viridiplantae > Streptophyta > Pinopsida > Cupressales > Cupressaceae > Sequoia > Sequoia sempervirens. The sequence goes on from VDFB02058242.1 coordinate 525,896,736, forward strand.
ACCCTTAATCCCTCAATCCTCAATCCTCAAACCCTAAACTGTCAACCCCAATACACTCTACCCTATATAGTGGACTCTCAACCCCAATCCTTCAAACATATCTACCCTCAACCCTAATCCCTACATTGGATCCTCAACCCTCATATATCTATTTCCCTCCAACTTCTCTCATTCTCTCTATCTCACCTCTCCCTCCATCTCTCTATCCATCCCTCCCTCTCTACCCTAATCCCTAAACCCTAAAACCTCAAGCCTTAAACCCTTAAACACTCAACCCTAAACCCTAAACCCTCAACCCTAAACCCTTAAACCCTAAACCCTTAAACCCTCTACTCTCTACCCTATACCATCAACCAAAACCTCTCTACCCTAAACCTTAATCCCTCAACCCTTAAACCCTTAAATCCAAGAAAAATCTCTACCCTAATCTGTAAACCCTCAACCATTAATCCCTCAATCCTTAAACCCTCAACCCTCTACCCTCTACCCTCTACCCTCTACCCTTAAACCATAATCCCTTAACCCTTATACTCTCTACCCTATACATTGGACCCTCAATCCTCTATAGTCAATCTTAAACCCTCAACCCTTAACCCTCAACCCTTAAACCCTAAACTCTTAAACCATCTACCCTATACACTCTACCCTATAAATTAAAACCTCAACCCTCAATTCTCAACCCTGAACCCTTAATCCCTCAACCCTCAATCCTTAAACCCTAAACCCTCAACCCCTATACCCTCTACCCTTTACATTGGTACCTCAACCTAATCCTTCAACCATATTCCCTCAAACCTATACCCTAAACCCTCTAACCCCAACCCTAAACCCTCAATCCTAGACCCTTTAACCCTAAACCCTTAAACCTTCTACCCTATACCCTCAACCAAATGCCCTCTACCCTCAACCCTAATCCCTCAACCCTCAACCCTTAAACCCTAATACCCTAGAAACCATCAACCCTATAGGTCCTCCACCCTAATCCCTCAACCCTATACCCTCAACCCCTATCAATTTCTCTCTATCTATACATCTCACCTCTCCCTCCTTCCCTCTCTCCTATCCTCTATAATTATCTCTATCTACCCTCTCCCTCTTTCTATGTACCTCCCACTCAATCAATCCCTACCACCCTCTCTCGCTCCCTCTATCTCTCTCTCTATCTCCCTCCCACTCTCTCCCACTCCCTCTCTCTCCCTCTCTCTCAGGTCTCTCCATCCCACCCCCTCTATCACAAGTATCTCCCTCTAGAAACCTACCTAGGTAACTCTCTCTCTCTCCCCTCTCTATCTATCCCTCCCACCCTACCTAGATAAGCCCCTCTCACTCCACCCCCTCTATCTCTCCCTCTCTTAGGTCAATCCCTCCCACACCCTCTCCCTCTCTCAGGTCTCTCACTCACACTCACTCTCTCTCCCACTCCATCTATCTCGCACTCCCTCTCACTACCTATCTCTCAAGTCTCTCCCTCTCACCCCCCCTCAAACTCTCAAGTCTCTCCCTTTGGAACCCTACCTACATAATTCTCTATTTCTCTCTGTCTCTCTCTTCCCCCTCTCCCTCTCTCTCAATTCTCTCCCACCCCCTCTCTCTCTCCCTCTCTCTCTCTCTTAGTATATCCCTCCCACCATATCTAACTAAGTGCCTCTCACTCCAACCCCTGGGTATGTGCAGGATCATCATGGAAAAAATAGGCCCTTAAGTGGCAAAATTTTTAGAAAAATCAGTGTTAGGCAACTTGATGTAAAAATTAGAATAAGTTATCTATATTATTTCAAAAATATGTAAGAATAGAATCTCTAGAAAATTGAATGTAGTTTATAAACTACTAGGTTTATTTAAAATAAATAAAATCTATTTGGGTGAAATTTTGAAATTTCAATGCAATAGTACTTAAATTCGGGGAAAAAAAGAAATAGGTGTCATGATCCACCTAACCATAATAAAATGATAATATTTTTATATAAGATTTTATATATAAGTAGAGGACTCATGTATGGATGTGATGCATATTTTTTTGTAATTTTTCCCAAGTAAATAATTAATTATGAATTTTTTTATTACAACTTTTAAAAAATATAAAAACTTCCATGTCTGACCACACTTAACCTAGTCAAAACTTCATGAAATTTAATTTTCCTTTTTAATCCTATAGTATGTGAAGCATAGAATGTGACACATGTTTTGGATTCAAAAATGTGATACAGTTGAAAGTTATAGATGTTTTTCCACTTTGCTCGATCGGACTTTAGTCATAATTCTAATAGAAATAAATAATTATTTATTAAATTCAATTAAAGAATATTTATATTGGTCAAAAGTTTAGAATCTCCTCTAAAAACCCTTTTTGTTTCATCAATTTTGGGTTAAAAAAAAGTCGTCAGCCACATACCCTACAAATACCCATATTATTGCCACTTTTTGGCCCATCATGATCCTGCACATACCCCCTTCTCTCCCACTCCCTCTCTCTTAAACTCTCACTTCCACCCCCTCTTCCTCTCTCTCTCTCTCTCTTTCTCTCTCTTAAAATTCTCCCTTCCTCTAAATACATACATAAATACATACATACTTACATACATACAAGCATAATACATATGTACATACAATCCTACATACATACAAGCATACATGTACATACAAACATACACTCAATATAGTAGCATTTAACATAAAACAAGACATAACAAGAGTGTGTTATACCATGCTCATGTTATGTCTTGCTAGACATGTCCCTCACAAATGGAAAAAACCATGTCAAAAATAAGATATAACTTGAGTGTGTTATAATGTGTGTGCATTATATCTTGCTTTGGGAATCCCCAAGCCTTGGGCTTGGTATTTTCCTTGGAATACCAACCCAAAGGCTGGGAGGCAATTCCCAACAACCATAGACATTTTTTTGCAAATTATACAATATTTCACATAATCGGGTTCATGCTCATCGTCAGGACTGAACGTGGTTCAATGTCGAGCAAATCGAACACCTGGGTAATGTTAGGTTCTCTCTTAGCTATCAAACAATCTAATTTTTTTCACTTTTTGACAATGTTAAGTCTTTCATCCATAATTTCTTTTGTTTGTGTCTTTTTTTGGCAAAAAATAGTGTTTGGTGTTTTTTGTTATAAATTAACTGTATATTGAAATTTCAAATAAATTACATTTTTAGAAACTAGACTCCATTCTACAAATTTTAAAAAACAAAATTAAAATAAATTCAATTAGTTTACAAAATTTGTAGGGGTAGCACGGCCAAAATTCTATTTTTCAGGAAGTGTCCACTTAGAAAATTAGTAAAAAATCAAATATTCATTAAAAAATTATCAAAAAAGTCATGCATCAACTACATACTATTAGCTAGGGATGTACAAGAGTTTCTATGTTATGTTTTTCTAACAAAAATAACACTAGTTTATCTACGTCCCTCTTTTGAACCCATTAATATCAACCATTTTCAAAATAAATTAGTAGTTTAGAAAGTAGACTCAGAGAACTTTAATCCTTATTTTTGTTCCATCTCAAAATTTTGAGTGTAACTATCCTCAATTTCATGTCTAAGGTCAATATTTCTTGATTTCAGAAAAAAAGTGGCCATGTAAGCCCCCTTTTTAGAACCCATATTTTTTCACTTACCCTTTGCATACTTTAGATTGATATCTTTAGGGTTTCTCTTCAATGAGATAATTGGAAAGTGACTTTTTCTCTATGTTCTAAACCATAAAAAAACAATCTCCCATTTTCCATTGTTTCATTTTGGTGAACCTGCATTTAGAACACTTCCTTTTCTAATTTGGAGTGAATCATCATCCTAGATCTAGTTGGCATTAAATTTTCATTAGGATTTGCATTAGTTAATTGGCATTCTAAGGTTTCTAAGTCTTACATTAGTTAAAGTGCATATAGGTTTTATTTTTGCATCTCAAATTATTGAAAATCATATGGAAACTGCATTTGCATTTAGTTTACATATCATACAAACCAGAAAGCATAAAATCACTTAAAATTTACTAAAAATTATGCAAAAAAACCCTCACTGGGACTCATACACTCCTTTGGGAGATTTAGTCCCAATGCAAATCTAAAAGTACATTTTACATCATTTAAAACCATGCGTTTTCACTTTTGTTTGCTGCCATTAGTTATCTATTTCAATTGGTTGAGTTTCTATTACATGCATTTCATTAGATCTAGCTTAATTCTTCTCATTTCATGCATTGGAATTTACAATATTTCATTTTCACATCGTAACATAGCGTAATTATTCAATTATCATGTTAAAAATCTAAAAAATTGCATTATCCTTTTGCATCTTTGCTGTATCATTGTTGCATTTCAAGTTTGTAAGACAATTATTACATCAGGTTTTCATTGCAAAAATCTATAGTCATCATACTCCATGTTCTATTTCCATATCTTGTTAAGTATTGTAAGAATTTTTTGTTCGTCATTGATACCCCCCTTATCTCTCCTATTTTTGGGAATAATGTGATAGAAGTTACAAGCATAGACATCCATGACAACCATAGTTGCTCTTCTCCCGATACCTCTCCTATTAGTGACTAAGGTATCTTGGTGAAAGAAGATGCAATCATTGAGAACCATGAAATCCTTTCTTTTCCTTCCCTTCCCCCTTGGGAAGATATTATAACACCAAAATATGAGATCATTGCCACTACTTAGTTTGCATTCCTCTCCCAACACCCCTACTACTTATGTGGATGATTTAAAGAAAGAGAATACAATCAAGAATGATCATGAAAATCACATTTGTGAATAAGACATGCCGGTGTTAGAAGATCCAATAATTGAAATTTATAGCATTATTTCTATCCTTCCTAATGTCCCTAACATTTGGAAAGATTTATTTGAAAAAAAGGATTCAATCATTCATAGGCATAACAATGATAGTTCTATTACCCTTGATGCCTCCCCTATTCATGATGAAGTTTCTTTACAAAATATAATCATGGCATGTGACCAACCTCTCAACTCTCCTAATATGGTAGAGGTTATAGCACAAGAGAATGAGACCCTAGAAAATAAGGATGAAATCATGGAAATTCATAACAATCAAATTTGACCTTCTCCTAATATCTCTACTATTGGTGAAGAAGAAAATTTGATAGTAATTAGAGCCATGCGAATCCTAGTTGTCTTTCTTCTCCTAAGGAAAACATTATCAAACAAGAAAATTCCATCATTAATAAACAAGACAATTCAACAATTGATAACTCCCTTACTTGCATTGAAGTCATTTTAGAAGAGCCAACCTCTAAATGCCATGAAAATATAGTTTGTCATTCTCCTAAAAACTCTCCTCCTAGGGAGGATATCATGATGCAATAAAATGATATAATTTCCCTAGATGATGATGTTGAAGTAACATTAGACTCTCTTTCACTAAGGTGCATTAATATTATTCAACCTCAACTCATCCTTTACCCACCTTCACACAAACCTCAAACTCAAAATAAACCCAAACTTATCCTCTACCCACCTAAGAATAATGTGTCACAACATCCAAGTCATAAAATCGTTGCTCATACATATAACACTAGAAAAAATCCACAACCAAGACAAAAAACTCCAACACCCCTCCCATTTCCTAATCCTATATTGCCAGGTCCTACTCGTTTACCTAAACAAAGTGGAAAGGAGTATGAACTTGTTGAAAAACTAAAGAATACTCTTCCAAAGATATCCTTATTGAACCCTATTCAAGCCTCCCTTCATTATCATAACATGATTCAAATTTATTTAAAACAAGTTTCTATCCCTTCTAATGTGCAACTAAATGACATAACAACTATGATTCAAGGAATAAATGCTAACATTTTTTTCCACCAAAGTGAGCTCCCTCCTTTGGAAGTGCAAAAATAATGTGATTCTTTCATGATAATAGTTAGATACAATAGAACATGCATAAAGTGAACCCTTGTCAACAATGGATCCACTCTTAATGTGTGTAGCATAAACATTTTGGATAGGCTTGGTGTGGATAAATAAAAAATTCAACCTCATTCTTTATCTATTCGTGGATTCAATAATGTAGGAAAACAACTGCTTGGTGTGATCACTTTGCCTATTACAACTAGAAAGGACACATTAGAAACACCTATCCATGTTATGCCTCATGATCTTTCATATAATATTCTTTTAGGAAGACCATGGATTCATGCAATAAATAGGGTGCCTTCTAGTCTTCATCATAAAAGGCAAGGAAAATACTTTGAAAATATTAACACCAACTATAGAAGTAGAACCTGTGGAACAAAAAGACAAAGAAAAATATATTGAGGAAGTCACGAAGCTATTACAAGATGATTGGGGTTCCTTAGATTTTGAACCAACATTCATGCGTGAATACAAGATCATAAAAAGAGACTTTGAAAAGGGAAAATAAAAAGTGGTAATGTCAACACAAAAATTTGAAGACCCTTTGAAATAATCCACCTCAAACACTTTAGAAGAAACAAAAAATCACACAACAAACTTTGATGAAACTAACTATCAAAAACCACTGAATCCTAAAGAAATGAAAAAAATTATGGAAGAGGTTATGAACTTATGAAAAAACTCAGTTATAATGGAAAATGATGTGGTGCTAGAGAACAAGGTATCCATGTCCCTATAGAACCTCACACGCAAGAAAAGATTAATGGTCTTGCTTATTGTCTCTCAAAATAGATAAACAATCCTTCACTTAATATTAGGAATATTACAAAACATCCTTCTAATCCAACTTTAGTATTAGTGCATCCTGAACTGATAGACACTAGTAGTCTTGATTGTTATCCTTTGTAAGAACTAAAACAAACAAATAAATATTAGCTTAATGTCAATGTTATCTTGCAAAACATTAATGATTTGAATTTGTTATATTTTACATCCTCCTTTCAAGGAGAGAACAAAATCTTGCAATCTAAAGAGTCTTGTGTAGGTATGACACATTGTACTAAGAAAGAGATATCTTTGTCACAAAATAAAGGAACATCTTCTATTGATCAAGAGAGTATCTTGTCGAGACTCTTCCAAGATCATTTGATATCTCTCCCTCCAAGAACACAAAAGAAATTTTACTACAAGAGTTCATTTTGCACATATCATAGAGTTCATGGTCATGATACTAATGAATGTAAGAATTTAACTAGCAAAATTCAACATCTTAGGAATTGTGATGCTCTTCCTTGTGTTGAAGCACCAAGTTCCTCTAATTGAAACTTATTTTCATCCTATTTGGCTCATCCTTGTCTTGCACTAAGTTGGGGCAAGGGATGAGGTAGCCTTGTCCTCTTATGTCACTTTTCATTGTCTCTTTTTTCTAGTTGATTACCTTTCATATACATATAAGAGCAAGCTTGGGATATGGGCAACATGCCTTAAGTTGGATCACATGTGACATACTAAGTTGTACATTTTTGGGGCAACTCCTTCCCTTTTTCAAGGCGTAGCTTATTGGAAACATATGACTTGGCATAGGGCTTTCCGAGTGATCTCTCATGTATTCTTCTACTTTAAAGAAATTTCTCATAGTAATGGTGTTAGCAACTGCTTTAAAGTTGGGGCATACATCAACAATCATGTTTCATTGTGCAATTTTATTTCTTCTTGTGATGTGTCCCTTTCTTGGTGGTGCCATTGTGTTTTATTTCCTCTGAGAGTGATATTTATCTGACTTTTCCTCTCTTGGAAACATTAGGCACAATGTCTCCTAAGAAGGGACCTCACATGAACTAAGCAAAATCCCTTCGAACATATCTATTTCATATTTACAATTTTGGTTATATGGCCACCTTGCATAACACACTTTACTTGCCTGTGGTTCCATCTTGTTTGTTCATGAGTTCCAAGAATATGAAGTTTTTCTTGCCTCATGAAGCTTGAAGTTAATTTTTCATGGCACCTTATCAAAGTTATCATGAGGTATAACTTTGGTATGGTTGCACAGAAGATGATCCAAGGCATTACTTTCCCTTAGCCACTCACATGTGTTGTGAGAACATACCGACCACATGTGTATGTGTCTCACTCTCTTGGATTACTCACCTAGTAGACAGCCTGAATTTTCATTATCTCAGAGTGAGCATGCCTTTTTAGACAAATATCTTAATCTAATCCACATCACGATGGATAAATGGTCAAGGCTTGATCCACCTCTTTTTATTTTTTCTTATTTTTTTTCTTTCTTTTAGTCATTAACATTGCATGTTTCAATATCTTATTTTACTACAAATCATACATCTTATCTATGTCCTTTTGTGCTTATGTCAGTTTGACGTAGGATCTTGGATCCTGGGAGCTTGACCACCTCCTTTGATTCTTGTTATCCTAGACCATTTGCATTGGTACACTTGGACCCTTCTTGAATGTCTACTTTATTGTGAGTTTGAAGCAAGTTCATCCTCTCACTAAAGTTGGGGCTAAATGTGGCAATGAAAAAATTATCCCTTTTTCTTGCTTAATTTGGGAGTGATTAATATTAAAATTAACTTAAGGCCGCCTTGATCTAGTGTTGTGAGGTGTTTAACACATCCAAATTAGGTCTTGGGCCCTTTTAAAGCTACATAAACCTAACTTTTCCTTAATTTAGTGTTGTAAAGTGTATTTATTTACACCTTCACATTAAATTTATGAGGCTTGTAAACTAAATGGACCTAATCTAGTGTTTTAATGTGTTGTACACTTTCACATTAGATTTTGGGGCACTTTATAGCTAAAAAGATCTATTTTATCCTTAATTTGATGTTTTAAAGTATATTTATTTACACTTTCACACTGAATTTTGGGCCCTCTTGTATTTATGACCTTAATATCATCATTAATAGGTGCCTAAGACCCTATGTTGTGCATCCCAAGGAATATTTTAATCAAAATCCTAACATAGACATTAAATAAGCTTAATTTCTTAACACCCCGACAATTTTGCCACCTAAAAAGGCCTAGTAGGACCCATACACAACATTGGGTGTATGAGTCCCACCCAGGTGGGACCAATATGCCAGGTGTGGCGTATGAGTCCCATTTGGCTCTTTTTAAGGTTTTTGAGCAAGAAAATCTAGGTTTTAAGTTCAAATTTCATGAATGTCGGCCTATGGGATCCAATTAACAGGATATTAGATGGATTTCCTATATAAATGAGGTCTCAAATCATCATTTCATTAAGAATTCATGATATCAAGTCAAGCACTCAAGAGTTAAGAATTTCAAGACTTTACAAGATCATCAACAAAGTATTCAAGATCATTTCTAAGGCATTCAAGGGAAGATTCATCATCATTTGTTTTAGAAATTCAAGATACATCATCATGCCAAGGATATCAAGCATCAATCATGTTATTGAGCTAGAGTTGTGATGTTGCATTCAAGATCCAAGGTCAAGCATTGTTATACACTTATCTCAAGATCTAGATCTACATCCTTAATGGAAATTTCATGTTAGATTGCATATTTACAAGACATCAATCAAGGTATCATTATTCATGTTTCATGTTTCATTTCCTTATTTCATTATCTCATCATTTGGTTTAATTACCTAAAAGGGGTTTTTCCAAGCAAAACCCCTATCCTCTAACAATCAATAAATATTTCTTCTCTTTGATGTGTGATTCTAGATCTAGGTGTCTTGAAGCTTGAAGATCCCTTGAATATTAGGTTACAAACTTGGAGAAAGTTGTTGGAGTTGTCCCCTCATTTGCAAGGTTATCTTCACAAAAAGTGACCTACAAGTTCAAAATCAGGGTTTCAAGTCTAGAAACAAAGTGTGGCAGAGGGAGAAGAGATTGGAGAGTAGAATCAGACCTTAACCTTTAGTAAAAGCACACTGGGAATGATATGCCACCTTGGGTGTATGAGTCCCAATATAGCCATTTTTTAGGGTTTTTTGAGATTCAGAATCAACAATGTTAGATTCTAGTTTTAGTGCAGAAAACCCACTAGGACTAAATCACCCAGACTGGCATATGAGTCTCAGTCATCATTGGAATAAGTGTTTGTAACATTTTATAGCTTCATTCATTCATCTTCAAATTTTTAGGTGCACACATTTCATCTCACAACTTTTTGTTTTGTTTTACATGCATTTTTAGGTCATTTAGTTATATATTGCATCATATTAGAGTTAAGCATTACAAATTGCATTTCATTTGTCTTTGTAAGCCTTATCTTGGTGGTGAGCCCCTCATTAGGGTCTATGTAACATCATGGGGTCCAAAAAAATGGCAATGTGAAAAAAAGGTGTTTTTAACATGCCCACAAATGCGAAATTCATGCCTTTGACTTTTTGCAGGCCCAAGTATAATATCCATTTTGGTTTGGTAATACCAAAACAAAACAAATATCTGTTAGAAAGGGATATCCATTTCTAAACAAATATCCATTTTAAAATGGATATCCGATTCTAAATGGATATCCATTTAGTTTAAGTCAAAATTTATAATTATGTCGGGTCTGGCCCCGATCAATTATTTTATTTTATATATTATATATATTTTTAATATATTTATCATATACAGATTAAATTAAAAAACATTATACTATTTTTTGTTAATTTAATATTATATCATAATATTTTTAATATATTATAATGTTATATTTTATTATAATATTAAATATAATATAATTAAATTTATTATATTATGATTATATTATATTATTATATAATATTATATTATATAATATATATATTATAATATATATTATATTATATTATAATATATATTATATTATATTATAATACAATATATATTATATATTATATTTTCATATTATACTTGAAAAAATACATTGATCATATATTAAAAAAATATAAAACTGGAAACAAATATCCATTTCTTGTGTTCTAAATTAAAAAAAAACGTAAGAGATTATATTATTATATTGTGATCAAGTGGAAATACCAATCTAGAAAGGAGCAACAAGAACAAATACACAAGAAACAATAAAAATACCTAACACATCAAGAATAGCCTAGTTGGATTCAAAACAAAATAAGATAACAAACATCAAATTTACCTTGTCTTGAATCGATCCTTTGGTTGGCCCTTGATTCGTGATGTTGTGTATGCTCCACTTGATGGCAAAAAATGCACAAATATGATGCAAGATGGATGAGAAATGAATGAAAATGCTAATATGGATGCAAGGAATGCAAGTTTTTAGCTAAGTGTGGCTCCAATAAAAATTTTGCAAGAGTTCGGTTAACACAATGATCAACCCCTTAAATGAGAGAAAAAAGAGGGTATTTATAGAGGAAGTTGAATTCTCTAGAGAATTCAATAGTTGAGATTAAACCAACAAGGCCAAGATGAAGGGCTATGGTGAGTTGAGAACTTACAAGCCTTCACATCTTTACATGTATAATTTGAGATGGCTTAGAAATGGTGATGTGTAAATGAGGTGGAAGGAGGGTACATGATGTGGAGGTACTTGCAAGTACCTTGGAAAATGGGTGATGTGACCTCTCAATGATCACATGGCGAAGAGGATAATCTTGGGTGAATAAAAGTGAATTTAAAATTCAAATGGTTGGAGAATCTTGTGGATAAGACAAGGTTCCAAAGAGAGAGGTGGAAAGTACCTTGGATAAGACAAGGTGCCTATAAAGGTAAACACTTGTCACATGTGACTTGATATGACAAGTCAAATATTCCATGGGGAAGAGGTGGGTATGTGATGGATCATCATGGAAAAAATAGGCCCTTAAGTGGCAAAAAAATTAGAAAAAACAAGTTAGGCAACTTGATGTAAAAATTTGAATAAGTTATCTATATTATTTCAAAAATATGTAAGAATAGAATTTGTAGAAAATTGAATGTAGTTTCTAAACTACTAGGTTTATTTTTATTTATTTTTAAATCTATTTGGTGAAAATTTGAAATTTCAATGCATGAGTACTTAAATTTCAGGGAAAAAATAAGTAGGTGTGTCTAACCACCCTAACCATAATAAAATGATAATATTTTTTATAAGATTTTAGAAATAAGTAGAGGACTCATGTCCGGATGTGATGCATATTTTTTGTAATTTTTCTAATTAAATAATTAATTATAATTTTTTTATTACAAATTTTAAAAAATATAAAAAACTCGTATGTTTGACCACCTTAACTTGGTCAAAACTTCATGAAATTCATTTTTTATTTTTTTAATCCTATAGTATGCGAAGAATAGAATGTGATGCATGTTTTGGATTCCAAAAATGTGATACCATTTGAAAGATATAGATGTTTTTCATTTAGCCTATCAATCAGGACTTTAGTCGTAATTCAAATAGAAAATGAATAATAATTATTTATTAAGTTCAAAGTAAAGCATAATTTATATTGGTGGAAAGATGAGAATCTCTTTTAAAAACCCTTTTCATTTCATCAATTTTGGGTAAAAAAAGAGTCGTATGTCACATACCCTACAAATACCCATCATATCGTCACTTTTTGGCCCATCATGATCCTGCACATACCCAGTTCACATGTGACTTGATGTGAAAAGTCAAATATCACATGGGGAAGAGTCCACATGTAACTTGACGTGATAAGTCAAAGATCACATGGGGAAGAGAAAAAGGAATTTAATATTCCTTGGAAGGATACAAGAAATTAAAAATTACTTGGGAGGTTGATTAGGCTAGTTAATGAAGGATTAGAGGAGGGTTAGGTGGCTAAGAGAGATTAGGGGTCAACTTGAAAAAGTTGGAGGATGTGACACATCCTAATCAAGGATTATGCATGTGCACATCTGTAATGATGGAATTAGGAGGATAATTAGGATTAAGAAAGAGATGTGACATGTGAGGAATTAAATAAATGTCATATTTATTTAATTCATTTTATGAAAGGGAGGATTAAAGAGATAAGGTATTTAATTATTAACTAAATACCTTAGGGATTTGGCAGAATTAAGGATATTAATTAAATAATAGTAATATTACTTAATTAATGCAAATAAAAGGATGTTTAGATGAAAGGGGGTAAATTTGGATAAATTAAGTGTCCAAATTTGGATGTCTACATTTTTTCCCTCTTTGAGATGGTGTTACGAAGTAGCATCATTTCAAAGAAGATTAAAACATAGAACCCAGAAGAAGATGGTTAGATCATAAAAGATGCCCCAGTCATTCAAAGGAGTGACTAGGAAGAAAAAATAAATTTAAAAAATGATAAAGATTAGGGATGAAGGATTCCCCCTTGGGAGGACATGTGGATTCAAGAGAACACGAGTGTGCTCTCGAAATGGATGAGATGATGCAAGGGGTATATGAGGAAGATGATGCAAAGTGATGGGTAAGAAAGGATGAAAAGGTGGCAGGGGATTGGGAGGGTAGAGTGATGAAGGATGAATGGATGGGATGGATTTTGATAGATGAGAGGATAGAGATGAAATGCAATATAAATGCAATTTTCCATCTTTAGGAGCACTAATTTTTGCTATAGAAGAAGACACAATACACCAAGGTATAAAGGACCAAGGAAAATTAGTGTCTAATGCATGAAACAAACACAACAAACAAGAAGGCTATCCCAACACCCCAAAGTCACAATGACCTTGGTTGGGCCAGGTATTGGGATAACCACAAGAACACAAGGATGCCCTAGTGTAACACAAGATAGCAGGAGTATTGGTGGGTACTACGTGGGACAACCAGGAAGATGACAACAAAGAAAATAGATCAATCTATGCCCCTATGTTGACTAGTCAAAGCATGCCATGATATGATGGATCAAGGCGACCATGAAAAGTGATGATAGGGAGCTCAAATGATAAACAAAATCCAAAAGCATCAAAAGATCGCAATTAATTTGAAACATCCTTTGCCATAGGATCAAGGGGATGGATGGGATTGATGATGTCTATTAGGAAGGATGCATCCTATTGAGACCAATGATGGATACTAAACTAAAAGATTGATATGACATAGGATATGCAAAACTGATTGGATCTAATGATACAAGCGGACCTTGTTTGTTAAGAACCAGTTGGATAAGGGCACTCTTGAAAACATGACACAAGATACTAGATAAATACTGACACGAGACTAACACACCCTAAAAACCTAGGGGCTTTGGGGCCGATCAAAGATTAGTTGTGGCTATGTGAAAGCGTAGAGCCCTCATAGTTCGATAAAAGGATGACAACTGACCATGGATAAAAGTGGGAAGAGGATGATGGAGACCGATGATGGATGACAAATACTGGACGAACAAAAGAAAATATCAATGATAGACAATAAAGGAGCCCTGAGAGTGGATCAAATGATCAACCTTGCCTACATGAAAGCGCAGGGGAAACACAGTTCGATAGAAGGCCAGAGACAAATGATGGATAAAGGATGATGAGATAACCCTAGATAAGGGGATAAAATGATAGGACCAACATGATGTGACATGATAGACCTATTGGTTTTGATAGGATGATGGTGATCATGAAGCTTAGGGATGGGATAGTTATCCAAACTATGAAAAGATGAATTAGGAGGGTGATACAGTGTAGAGATGAATGATGAGAAGTGATAGGAGATTGGAAAGATGTGCAAAGGAAGCAAAAGTGATGATGATGAGATAGATGGCATTGGGTTGCATGGGGAGAAGCCTATAGCTAGATACCAATGACAAGGGATTATGAGATGGAATGAAGATAAAGATGAAGGGATGGATAGAGAGATAAAGATGGGGGATGGAAGGGATTGTTTGGATGGATAAGAAGATAATGATGGGTAGATGGAAGAGATTGATATGATGGATGATGTCTCTAAGGACTATGTCACAAAGGGAGATAAGTGCCCCCACTCTAAATATTTTGGGTGTCATGAGGCAGGAGGGACACAAGACGAGTGGATGGGAAGATAAAGGAGATAACTAGAGGAGGATATGATGGGTGACTAAGGAATATGATAGATTATGTATGAAGGGAATGCATACCAAGAGGTGTCCAAAGCATGCATAGATAGGTGCCCCTATTTTGATCAAGATCACAAGAAGGATGGAGGGATGGGAGATAAATGGTATTATTATGGTAGGATGCAGAAGATAGGTGGGATGGAGGGGATGAATGAACATGATGTATATCAAGAAGATGGGTGCATAGCTAGAAGCATAGCAGATGGAGGGAATGCATATCAAGAAGTTGCCCCCAAGTGTGGAAAAGGGCAGATGGGGATTTACGCATGATGCCTATTTGCTATGTTTTCATCATGGTACTTATCCAAAGCACTTGTTTGCTAGATTTTCACCATTGGACGGATTATTTCTCTTTTCTTTTCTTTTTTTCCTTTTTTTTTGATTTTTTTGATTTTTTTGATTTTTGGATAGCAGGGGGATGAAAGTAGATAAGGATAGGGATGTGGATAAGGGGATTTAGAAGATACACAATAAGCATATGGATGAAGGACTCAAGCATCAAGTACCAAATGAGGTATTAAGAGCCCATGTTAGAACTGATTGTTGGATGTTGGTACAACATTATTAGGATAAATGGATTATGCAAGAGGATGAATTAAAGGGATTTGATGGGGAAGATATGTGGGATAATGGATGGGATGCTAGAAAAGGTATGGATGGAACGATGGGGTAGGTGTGTGATGGTGCAATGAATTTAGGAGCAACATTGGCACATATGGTGGTGGATGTGAAATGATAGGAGGATTAATGGATTGAAAATGTGGGGATAATGGAGGAGATGGGATAGTGAAATTTGGGACATAAGGACCCAAAACATATTTGGGAGATGGAGGATGTGTATGATTGGCTTTCAGATTAGAAACTTTGTATGTTGTTATGGATGCTTCATTTGAAGGCATTGTATCTTTTTGCTTTGGGATCCACATGGTTTTGATCTTTGCTTTGGTGTGCCTTTGTGACTGATGGGTTTGATTTTGATTGTGGATTTTATTTTTCTTTTTTTCACCATGTCTTTTAGAGGGGACATGGGGAGCTTTATATTTATGCAGATGTTTGGATTTATGCATTTTTTCTTTAGCATCCAAAGTGATTTTGATAGAAATGGGATGGGTGCAAGGAGATGGATGATGTGGAGCGATAGAGGTAGGATTATGAGGATTACATGTAGATGGAGGATGTGTAGGTATGTTCCTTTGTTGATCCTAATTAGGGGCCATGAGGGTGGGATGTTTATGATGGGTGACATGGATAGGTGATGGATGGATGAAAGGATGAATATGACGAGATGGAGGGGGTGATTTTGGGATATAACGGCCCAAAATGGATGGAGCAGATGAGGGATGGGAGATGGTGGATGTAGGGACATAAGGACCCAAAATGGATGGAAGAGATGAAGGAGGAATATGAATGGTTGTTTTGAGGCGGTACAATGGAGGAGGGGGGATGGTAGAAAATGATCTAGAGGAGCAATGGGAAGAACCTACATTTCTTTTCAAATAGGTTCGTTGAAGACATATAGAGGTTGTACCAAAATATTTAGATTGTGAGCCTTGGGAAATAGGTCCAAGACCTTGCATGCAGATTTGT
Source organism: Sequoia sempervirens (assembly GCA_007258455.2). Classification (NCBI taxonomy): domain Eukaryota; kingdom Viridiplantae; phylum Streptophyta; class Pinopsida; order Cupressales; family Cupressaceae; genus Sequoia; species Sequoia sempervirens. Next base: position 525,913,213 of record VDFB02058242.1, read on the forward strand.
TCTTTGACCTGGATGGGCTCTAAAATACCTTGCTCATGAAGGCCTAAACCTTTTCCTTGATAGTTCATGTTCTTGAGCATTCGATCCATGATAGGATTTTTATTATTCTGGAAGAATGATGTGAGTCCATTATTAGGTGGGGGAGGATGGGTGGCATATATGCTTTGTTTTTCTTCTACAAGGATACCACCATGGAATAATGTGAGAGGACTAAGGGGATATACAAGTGGTGATGGGATAGTAGATTTAGGCAACAATGGAGGATCATGGGATGGAGATGATGGGATAGCAGCATCTGGATGGGTGGTATCAGGAGAGGGATTAGGGGATATGATAGGATCTAGATTTGTGGTAGCAAGAGAGAAGGGCTCATGCAATGGAGTGATCATATTTTGAGTGAAAAGGGGATCATGGGATGGAATGGATGAAGGATTATGATCTTGAGATGGACCCGATGGGATGGTAGGATCTTGATGTGGAGGAGGGGATATTGCATTCTTTGGATCAAGATCTTGGCATGACTCATCTTGCATGGATGGCATAATGATGGAGTCTTGGAGGGACTCTTCAAGTGGGGGAGATGGAAGGATGGGGGATTCATGAGGTTCAAGAGGAGGGATTGCAGTGATACTAGGAGGAGGAATGGATTGGATTTGCTTATATTTAATGGGTTTGATGACGCTCGAGATAGGAGACAGGGGTTCAATGGGTTTGATGGGTGTGATGGTAACAACAGTTTGAGTAGTGCTAGGGGTGGTGAAATCAATGATAGGTGTGGAATGGAGAAGGGTCTCATCATTAGTGACCATGGATGATAGATTGGTACTGTGTGGTTCCACAACTTCAATGTGTGGAGTGGGGGATGTCTTCTTTGTCATAAGTCCTTGGAGAAATTTTGGAGTGAGGAACATGCATACTCTAGGCTTAGATGGAGAGGTAGGAGTGGATGAAGGATTAGGGATTAATGAAGGATTATATTGAGGAACGGGATTGGATGGAAGACTAGGGCTAGATGGGGGATTAAGATTGGATGGAGGGTTAAGGTAGGGATATTGGAGTGATGAATTAAGATAGGAGGACATGGAAAATGGATTACGACAAGAGGAGACGGTTGATGGATTGTAGTAAGGGTATGGGGATGGTGGATTAGGATGGGAAGATTGAGATGGTAGATTGAGATAGGGAGATGTGGATGATGGATTAGGATAAGAAGATGTGGATGTTAGATTAGGATAGGTTGATGTGGATGTTGGATTAGGATAGGAAGGTGTGAATAATATATAATAAAATATAATATACTATAATATATATTATATTATAATATAATATATATTATATATTATACTATACATTTCAAAAAAACCACCGCCAATTAAATATGGTCGTGTCTTGGACCTGACCATATATTAAAAATACTATAAATCAAGAAATGAATATCAGTTTCCTGTGTTCTAAATTAAAAAAGAAAAACCCGAGAGCTCATTTTAGCTCTTTGTGCATGGTCTTTTTTACTGAGAAACTTGGGTATCTATTCGCTAGAGATCATTTTGCTCAAAATCTATCAAATTTCTAAGGTATGTTTGGTTTTTCAATTTTTATTCAATTTATATTCATTTTGCATTGTTTTTTTTTTTAGTCAAAAATAGGGTAAATTTGATAGATTTTTTATTGCATTAAAATCATTGTTAATTTTGAATTTTTTATCAATTAACAGGTTTAAAATGGATGAATATGAAAACCATAACCCTGCACAAGATCAAAACCCTAACTCTGCACAAAATGAAAACCTTGATCCCCCACTAAATAAAAACCCTCCAAATCCTCCTTCACCGCAACCATTGTTTCCAAATCAAAATGTTCCAACAATACACGAGTCTATTCATAGAAATTTAGATCAATTAAGAAAGGTATGTTGAATCTATGAGACACTTGATGAGCTATTAGACATGAAAAAAACTTTGGAAACAATCATTTCAAATATTGAAACTTTGGAAACTCAACATAATAGATTTGCATAGTGGTGACTGGAACAAAGACAATTTTATTCCGATGGGTTATCATATGATGAGGTGAAGGCACTTGATATAGAAAAAGCCCAATTAGCCCAGTTATTCAATGATCAAAGAAAAAGACAACCTATTAATGTGTAGAAACCAAAATTTTCAATTAAATGGTGCACCCATAGAGGCATATTATATAATTTTGGAGACGTTGGTGGATTGATTTTGATAAACCACCCAACAACAATCTTGATGTCCCTCAATATTTTCTCCAAAAGTTATATGTTGTTTGTGCTAGGGAAACATTTCAATTACTTTGACATGCGATATTTCCAGGGTGTTGGTAGAGGGATGCCACAGGATAGACCTAGAGCATGCAAAGTCACCCCAGTTCTTCCTCCTCTGCCTATTATTGCCCCAACTCTACTACCTTACCCTTAGATTGTTGTAGATGAAGGGACTCTGAGCATTTATGCATTACATTTGTTGAGTGATCATTTGGTCACACAAAGCCATCATGTTGTACAACCATTTGAAGGTGCATCCCATCATGATAGTGTTGCACCTAATACATCCTAGCATGATGGTGGTGCACCTACTGCATCAACTCCCACTAGTACACCATCCTTTTCGGGGGATATTTGTGTGCCTCATCATTGCATGATGTGCAAAAATTTATGTTTGGGACCTCTCCAATAATCCACTAGGGCCTCCATAGACACATGTGACTATGAGGCTCATGATATGTAGATGTAGGAATTGAGAGAGCATAGAGTGGACCATTTTTAGGAGAGACATCGACTGCCAGGGACAATATGGGAGGATTGGTAAGACTTAAAGTAATTTCATAGTGTGTTTTCTGAAATTCTTTCATATTTTATGAGAGATATTTGTACTAATATATGTTTATGTGCTAGAATTTTTAACAGTTGTTGATAGAGGAGCAGATGTCGCAAATGTAGGAGGCTACGCATACTACCATTTAATTTTCCCTAGAGAACCAGTATATGGTAAATTATTTAAATTGTTATTTTAGATGTTATTTTTTGAAATCTATTATGTTTAAATACATGTACTACATATATTGATAGTCTAATGTAATCTTGTCTTTTTATGCAACAACCTAGTTCTTATACAACCTTGTTGATTGGGTCTAACCCATTGGATGAAGTTGCACACCAAGTATATATGTTTTTTATTCTCGAAATTATAATTATATGTGCATGTGAATTTAAATTGTGTTACATTGTTATCATTTTTATATAGTAAACCATCTTAGCGGATTCATCCACTATGAGCCCATCTAGTGTCATAAACCAACAATAGCCCCACAACAGCCCCACAATATCCTTTAAAGATAAACATGACTACGCACGTTGCAACCAACCAAAAAAAAAGGGCCAGAGACCCAAAAAATCCTAGTTTTTACTTGGACTAGCAACCTAATTAGGTACACACATAACCCATGTGCATCTTCCCATCATTAGCAAACCAACTGCTCATGGGAGACACCACAGAGCCAAGGAAGATAATCTACAAATAAGCACCTGAACCATTCAGGAATCCATGTAGCAAGGCTACATCAACCAAGATTTGATAGTAATAGCCACCTAAAACAATTAGGCAACACAATAGCAATGTAGCTTCCAACCATCTGCTCAGAAACATCAGAACCAAACCCAATAGAAGAAAAGGAAATTTAATGTTAAAGAACACCATTAAACCCAACCCATGATCAAAAAAACCAGCACACAAAAGGAGAAACACCCCTTGAAGCTCCCAAACGCACCACATGCAACTCCAAGTCCACCTCAAGAGGACATAGCTTCCCTCTATAAGAGAGGATTCTATGAAAACCCAACAAACCAAAAGCACACCTTTCTAGCAACCTCGGGCTCCACCTTGATAGGAGAAACTTCCACCTCAATAGGAACACCACGAGAGGAAACCATAAAAGAGAACTTCCATCCACATCCAACACACCCACCTCCAACTCAATAGGAAATGACTCCTAACCATCAAGAGCTTTCTTCTCCTCAAAAGAAGACATAGTGCATAGGAAATGGAAGAAAGTCAAAGCTCCAAAAGATTGGGGAGACACGCCATCCTTTGGCTGAGCATGCAGGATCTCCAAGAGAGAGACCACAACCAAACCAACAAAAAACACCAAGGGAGCAAGAGGGGGCATTCCACTCCACCAACTCAAAACACCACCCAACTTCCAAGTTAGACCCAAAAACAAAGAACTCCTCCAAGAGAGATTCCAAAGCCAAAAGAAAAAGATAACCCCCTTTGAGAAAGATAGCCAAGACAACCACAAAGGATACCCAAAAGCTCTGATAGAGAGCCCAAGAAGAACACAAGATGCCAAAAAAACCCAACACCCAACAAGAAGCATTGAAATACCATCTTCAGAAACACTTTCCTCATTAGAGAGAACCCACATTGGGTACCCAAAAGCTTTGAAAGAGAACCCAAGAAAAAAAAAAGACTCTAAGAGCCTTGCAACACAAGCATGTTCCACACCTCCAATAGCCAAGGTTTATCCAAAACATCAAGAGAATCCAAGAAAACCAAACTTTTAACAAGCAACAGAAAGGGATTCTCCAAGCCAAGAGAAGATCCACCCCTTCAAAAATCAGCATCAAAAATCCTGAGAGGAAAAAAGCCTCCTCCCAAAATTCCATGAAAAACATCAATCACTCCTAGCCAAACAAAGGGGAGAATCACAGAAAGCACATCACTACAACAACCACTCACACCAACAACCACAGCCAGGGTTGTACAAGAGCATCTCCCACCCATTCTCACCATAACGAGCATAGGGAAGATGACCCAAACAATGCCAAAAGACACATGGGAACCCACATAAGTAAGGAAACCCGCACTCCAAACATGAGTAACCACTTCCCCCATGAGCCAGGCACTACGCAAGGAAGAACAAGACTCAAAAAAGGGAGAAACTCCACATCAGGAAGATCATCCACAACAACAATCCACCCAACAGAAACAACAAACCCACAATTTCAAACACCAACAACAGCCATCAATGATTGCATAGCCTCCACGAGATCCTAATTTGGATCTCCATCATCTTTTTTGGCACTCTCAAATTTTGAAAATTTGAAGTGCCCACTTCAAAATTTTGCCTCTGCACTTTCAAGAGTGCACTTGATGAATCTGCCTAAGTGACCTACTTTGGAGGGTCATATTTTAGAGCCTATTGATTTTCAAGTCAAATCCCTTTGCAGACCCACTCATGTGACATATGTGAGTAGGCATGTCAATTTTTCAGCTTCCCACAACTAGTTTTGATGATGTTTCAAAAACCAAAGTTAGAGGGTTTTGGAACTTTTCTGCTATTTGCAAAATTTTAGTTTTGCAAAGTAGCCTCCCGTTTGTGCTTGTATTTTGTAACTAGTTGACTGTCAAGTCAAACTGATTGTTGTTCTCCATTCTCCATACATTCATGTTCTCCCATGTCAAGTTTCAGAGCCTTATGATGAGATTTTATATTTTTACCACGCCAAAACCAAACACAATTTGTTAAGTTTTGCACCTGCTTTTTCTAAAACTTTTCAAAGAGTTCAATTTCGACTATCGATATCTTTTGATGAGTGATAATTCAAGAAAATCCCTCTTGCACACATGTTCAATGTACCAAAATTATCCACAGTTTCCATTGGAAGCTTTCTAGGAGTTGATTTGATATTTTTGCGAAGAGGGGATTTGGCCAGTTCGAAAAGCGAAGCTAGAGGGTTTTGGCACTTTTTGTTGTTTGCAAACTTTCAGTTTTGCAAAGTAGCCTCTCGTTCGTGCTTGTATTTTGTAATTGGTTGACTGTCAAGTCAAACTAATTGTTGTTATCCATTCTCCATACATTCATGTGCTCCCATTTCAAGTTGCAAAGCCTTATGATGAGATTTTCTATTTCTACCAGGCCAAAACCAAATGCAATTTGTTCAGTTTTGGGCTTGCTTTTTGTGAAACTTTTCAAAGAGGTCAACTTCGACTGTCAATATCTTTTGATGAATGATGATTCAAGAAAATCCCTCTTGCACACATGCTCAGTGTACAAAAATGATCCACAGTGTCCAGTGGCAGCTCGCCAGGAGTTGATTTGATATTTTTACGAAGAGGTGATTTGGTCAGTTTTAATTGGTTTTGAATAGGCTATTGTTGCAAAAAGTTCAACTAAGCAACTTTGACAGTCGATAACTTTCACCTCAAGATCTCTTTTGTTGAACCGTCTTTTGTACTCCATTCTCAAGACCAATTTCTACATTCCTGCAAGTTTTCATAGCTCCAAGAGGTTGTTTGACTAGTTTCCCAGGGTGATTCTAAAGCCAACTTGGCCAGTTTTCACCATTTTGCAAAAAGGTCATAAAACATATTAATCACAACCCACTTCATTTTTTCATCTATGAAGCATTTTGAAGCTATCTTAGGCCAATTTGAGCATAATTTTTTTTTTTAAATGAAGCATTTCTTTTTGTAGTGCCTTTCGTGTTGCTTTCACTACACTGATACTCATTATATGTTATGTACTCTAAGACCTTGTAGATGCTTGTTTCATCATTTTGGATTGGTTTGGATGACATTTTATCTAAATTTGATGATTATGAAACTATTGACTAATTTTTATGTTTTGATGGATATATGGAGTTAGTTGTGTGTTTAGATTGATTTGACTATGTGTATCATGTAGACGTATGACTATACTTGTGCATCCAATTAGTGAGTCATATATGGTGTTGTTTATGATGTAATTATTGTTACTTGATTATGTGGTTATTGTTTGAGGTCTTGGGGAGAGGTATGATGTAGCATCACTCATTCGTGAGCGCCCTGATACGCTGTGATTTCCTCTCATCGTGTGTTTTTTGTTATATATATATATATATATATATATATGTTTTTCGATAGTGTATTTGATGCAAGTTGCAGGTACCAAGCATCTACTCCATCTGCATTACTAAGTCTGAGCATGCCTAAAAAACCGAATGGAAATGATGTGGAAAAATAGAGATGGAAAAAGGTCTCCATTGTGTGGTCTCACAACACACCCCATTTTTCCCCTTGTAAAAATGTGGACCCCCTTTTTTTTTCCTTTCCTCTATTCCCTTTTTCTTTTATTTTCTTTGGCATCATTTAGAGACTTGATTGGTTGTTGATCTCACTTTCAATTTTGCTTGGCCTTTTGCTTTATCCTTTTTTTCCCAAATTTGGTGTTTCGGTCTTTTCATAAAAGTTGAATATATTATTGAAATCTCAAAGTCTTGCATTGTCATTAGGGTGAATTTTATCTTCATTTGGTTTGAGTTCCGCCTGGTATTTTATTGACCAAAGTCATGAATCCTGCTAATATCTTTTTTTATCAGAGTTCGGTATTTTATTATTTCCTTCTCTTTTCCTTATTTGGAAGTTAGAAACCTAAGAGTCTGCTTTGAAATTTGTTAATCTATCTTGAACCTAGTTCTTGGTTTTTTCTTTCATTGTAGTTTTCTCTTTTGAAGTTAGAGGTAAATTCATGGATCCGAGTGTTTCTTCTTTAATTCAATACTATAAAGTCTCAATCCTGGTGATTAAAAATTGATCGCATATCTTTAATGACCTATATCTTACAGAGAATCAGCGTGACATCCGATTGCCACATATAATCACTGCACCATCTTTCTCCTTTAGTAGCAAGCCCATGCAGAAATCTAGGTCTGTGATTTGGACCCTAATTTGTAATGATTGCACCTTTATTCGAGGAATTAATATGAAATAACAAGTAATTAATGAAGGCGGTGAACTACCTATGTACTTGGCACCACCTCAAGCATGTAGTTTCTTTTGTAACACTCCACTTCGTGTCATACTACAAATTTGCAAAGGACATTGAAAGAAGGAAACAACACTGGTGCGCAAGGAAAGATAAATTTTGAGAAATAAAGAAACACAGCTACCAAGGGTTTTGAAGTTGCATTCTGAAAGATCATTATCATCAACCAAAACCAAGTATGTTTCAAATAACTGACACTTTGTTAGTGATTTTCAAGCTGGAAAGATCTTGAAAATGGTGTTTCCCTTTAGAAATTGAAATATTGATTATTCTTTGATTTGTGAATTTAATCAAAAAATGAGCTGAAAATTTTATAAACTATAAGTTTTGGTTAAATTTAACCTTAACTCGCACACAAGACACACATTCTAAAAATGTACAACGCACCAGAGAAAATGAGTACTTCTGATGCAAGGCCAAAAGACGAATTCAAATACTACAATTCACAAGTCATACCAATCAATGTCATGGTTACAGACACTCATATGGGATGGTCTTTTGATATTGATATATGTTTGAGGGTACTTTCAATAGGAGGGTTTCCACTAGCAATGGAGGCCCTTGAATTAGTTATGCAATGTATGAATTACTATAACACATCCAAAATGGTCATTGAGAAAGAAGGGAGAATTTATGTAGACATCTCATAGAAAGGAATCATGTACACATTTGGTCTCCCTATTTACACACAAATGTACAATGTTGATATGAAAACAAAGGGCAAGACTTATCAGAATGTTGAAGAATGCAATAGAGAAATTATGAGTACCCAATGGTGCCAAGAGCTAATTACACCATAGACCAAAATAATTTAGAGGTCTATGTTCAACCAAAAAGTGCAAGATATTATAACTCTGTTGAGAAGGGTAGTTAGTTTAAGGTATGCAAGAAAATTTGAACCTTGGATGTTTGTAATAATATCTAGGCTAATGGAAAGTCCCATGTAATTACATTGGGGAAAGCTTATAAGTGACATATTATATGAACAAATAACAACATTTCCCAAAACCAAGTGCTTTTATATGTCATCATATGTTATCTACTCCTATGCTATGAGGACCAGCAAGCAAGGGTTAAAACAATTGGTACTTTGGGCACAAAGGTGGGAAATAGTTTGATATATGCACATTTACCCCAAATCACCATCCATGGATATAAGGATAATTACATGAAATTCAATGATCTATTCTCCATGAAACTAGTGAGAACAATGGAAGGTGATAAAGCCAAAATATTGTCCCTGGAAGCACAAAGTGTCATTTGACCAATGAGAGGCTAATACATTTAGTTCCCTACTTACTCCTACATTAGGGTGGAGGGATTTAAGGGACATCCATTCATGTTGCTCAAGTACCCAACAAACAAAATTGTTTTGTTAGAATTGGTGAGACAATTGAAACTGTCTCAGACTCTTTATAGCCATGCTCATAAGAGGGCCTCTTTTAAATTCCCCATTGTGATAGGAAATTATAAGTGTAATGCAATCAAGGTGACTTGTGTGAAGAAGAATTAAGAACATATAATTTTGAAGAGTTCCCACTCTAGAGAGTATATTATGATATTGAAGGGAATATTGCCAAGGCCATAGCTAGATTTCATTCTCATATACCACACTTGGAAGATTATTCACTTAATTGTGAAGATGAACATGTAGTAAGAAGAAGAAAATATGAAAGATTGTCTCTGGAATCTGCTTGAATTCTAAAGCTTCATGACGTCCAAAATCATTTGGAAGAGGATTATGGCCAAGTGTTGAATAAAGTTTATAATGAAGACAAGGTATATGATGAACCCATCCTAGACCTAAGTTATGATGATGAATATATGACATCAATTGATGAGTTCTCTAGACCAGTTTTAGTGTATACTCAACACTAGATTGATGATTTTTGTAAAGCTTTGAGAAAAAGAGGAATCATGCCCACATTCTCAAAAGAAAAAAGAAGAAATAAAAGAGATGAAACAACATTTGAGAGTGGAGAGCCTACTAAGAAAAGAAGGTAAGCTAGTAAGGTGACTCCTAGTATAAGAATTGAAGAAAGAACCCCTAAAGTTTCAAGACAAGTTCCCATCAAACCATCTGATAAGTAGAAAGATGCAAAAATAGGTAAAGATAAATAAAAAATTAAGACTCAAAGGTGCATCTTCCTCTACAGTGAAACTGAGAACTAAACTGGTTATTGATGAAGTAGGAGTAACAGAAAGTGTTGGTACACAAACCAAGTCTATGTCTCAAAGGGTTGCAACACTTTTTACTTCTCCTCCTTCTATTAACATGGCTAGTATGAAACAAGAATTGGGAGGAACTATTGTGGTTTTGGAGGAAATTTATGAAGAAGATGAAGCCAAAATTAAAGAGAAAATGGACAAATGGGATGCTATGTAGGAGAAAGTGAAAGAAAAGAAGTCTAAAGACAAAACTATGGTACATCTAGTGACATAAGAGATTCAAGATACAGGTTCTATAAATGTTGAAGAAGAATATTTTATACAAGGAACACTCACCTCAAAGGTGGGAAACCCTAATATCCTTGAGATAGAAATAGGGGAGACTATAGAGCAGGATCCTATTGATGAAATAATTACTGAAGATACTTTTGATTCCTAGCCTTCACTTGGGAATGTTGCAAATGTTAATGAACAATCATAAGTATTTGAACAACAAAAAAATGGCCATGTTGAAATTGAAGTTGAAACTAAGAAAGAAGAAGCTACACAATTTTTAGGTGATGCAATTGAAAATGAGGAAAACCTTGGTGTAGTAGAAACTAAAGAAAGTAATGTCTAGATAGATGAGGTTGAACATCTAGATAGATAGGAAAATATAAGTCTTAAAATAGAGAAGATAGTTCCAAACCCTACTAATCCTGAATCTATGCCATAAATTATTGAGGAAATTACCATTTTAGATGATGTGACAAATCTAAGAGAAGTTCCTTAATCAAGTGGAAACTAGGAACAAAGAAATGTTATAGAGGTAGAGCAAGGTGATGATACACCTGATTGGTTGATTAGGGAATTGGCTTCCCCAATGGAACTAGAAGTATTTCCTTTCGATCTTAATAGTTTTATACAGGAAGTAGATACTCCTAAACTTAAGTGTAGAGAAAAAGGAAAACATGTCATACAAAGAAATGAAGATGGTAACAAAACCATCCATATAGCTACTCCAACAGTTGATAAAGACAACCATGAAATAATGCCTAAGGAGTACAAGATAACAAGTATTAATCTTGGACACTCATATTGGAGGCAAGAGTTAGAGGAAATAAAAGTGAATTTGAATGCTATTGTTTCTAGAGTGCAGAGATATACATAGAAGAAAAGAGAATTGAAATAATAGGTTTCTACCTTGGAACATTTTATAAATTCATTAACTTTATCTGGTCAGGCACAAGCTGAACTACCCCAACATCCAATATTGATGTCATAAGAACAAGTGGATGTAATTGTAGCAGTTCATCACAAAATGAATATATTTGAAGAATGGATTGAGTACTAGGTAAAACAGGGAGAAGATTTCATTATAGATGTAATAGGGAAACACAAAAAAGCATACTATTGGTCAGAGAAATCAAAAGGATTTGAAAGTGAATGCAGATTTCGCTAGAACCAAGTTATTGAAGAAAGGAAAAACATTGAAATTCTCATGCAAGTAAATATCCAAGAGTTAATATAGGGAAATGTAATCTCAGAACAAGAACTTCCATTGCTAGAAAAATGGAAGAAACAATTGAAATGGGAAGGGGACATGTTTAATACAATTCATTGAAGGATTTGAAAAAGTCATTGTTGAATGTAGAAAGTTGATTGATGAAGATCGGGAGTTTATTGAAATGCTAGCACGTCAAGGTTGTGATCCCCAAGCATTAGGATAAGAGGGAAAATAAGCTAAATCTTTCAAGGAATGGATTGAAAGAATAAACATAGATCTTGTTCAACTATTAACGAGGGAGGTCATTAATGAAATTATACAATGCAGGAACACTATAGCTAAATATGAAGTAGATAAAGTGTAGAGGAATGGTATTATACTCCAGGTATCTGAAGAATATACTAGGCTCAAACTCACTTGGGATGTAGTACAAGGGATTTCTAAAGAACACATACATCAAGTATTAATTTTTTTCTGAGAGTACCAGTTGAAGAAAGGTGGAGAAAGAATCTTGGAGCCCTAGTCTTGAGCGAGGGGATTAAGAACTGGACACTAGACACCTAGAGGTGTGATGGAGGTTTTGTTTTGTTTGCAATTTTGAGTTTGTAGGTTGATCCTAGTCTCGGTAAATGTTCCTCATTTTGGTATTTTGAAAACAAGTTGATAGCCTCGACATATGTGAAGTGTTTTGTGCTAGAGTAAGAAGTGAAAGTGTTGCTACTAACAAAGTCAAAGATTTGATTTGTTCTAGAATATTCTGATGATAGTTGGTGAATGCCACATGCTACATTTTAATTTGTTGATTATGATTCTTTGGATGGACTTTAAGTTGAAATTTGAGGCCTTGTTCCTATAAAAGGCCATTTCCTGCTTTATTTTTATTTTAAGTTTAAAATTTGTAGATGTCAGAAGATCATAATTTTTTTTCAAGTTTTGTTCTTTTTTCCTATTTTTTGAACCATTCCAATATAAAAATTTGTATGCCCATAGACATTGATTAATATCAGATCCATTTAGATAGCTACCTATCTCATGAATCTTTTGTAGCTAGTTTTGTTAGTTCAGTCAAACAAGACTGTATGTTGTGCCATTTAATGGTGCATACTAAACCTACTCAGTGTCCAGAAATGAAACCCATCTCTTTAAAAGCTCGCATTATTTTATTTGTAGTTATGAATCAATCTAGTGAAGTATAAAGTGGTTTGCTCTATTTTAGTTGATTCTTTGGGGCATGCATGGTGAATAACCAGGAGAAATTTTTAATTTTCAGTATTTTATGCTTTATTTTAGAGTAGATGTTTAAATTCTTGAAAATGTTGCAAAATTTGAATGACTGGATGGAATTTTATTGAAAATCTTTTTTTTTTATGAAATTTATAAATGCTTAATGCTAAATCTACTTAAGTGATAGCAAGGAATTTGTAATTTTCATGAAATATTATTGTAAATCTTTCGATTTCATGATGTTATTTTATGAATGAAGTTGAAATTTTGTGTGAAATGCTTATGATTCTTAAAAAACTAGAAATAATTGTAGTCCCTTTGAGATTAATAGAAAATATCACATTAGTACCCAAGAGCAACCCTAGTGCAATCATGACCTAGTTATCAAAGACTTGGGATTGAACTAAAGCCAATATTTTCCTGTTAAAGCAGAATTCCCCTTTTGGTTGTCTTTGTTCCATATCTTTCAAGAAGGATATGATTTTTGCAGTCTTGTCTGTGAATAATTTATTTTCCTTGTTTGTTGTGAGTAAAATCATCATCAATAGGAGTTGGCACTAGAAGGAGGGCCTATTGTTGTCATTTTTTTCTTTGATAAGTTTTAAACTGGATTACCATAGAATCACTAGATCTCGATCTGGTGATCCTCATGTGACTTTAGTCAAGCTTAGTGGTCGAATGTCATCTAGACCTCAAAAGTATAGAATTTTAAGTGGAAGTTAGAAGAATCTAGTTGTTGTTGTACCACCACCCCCCATAGTGATGGAATTCTTTAACATGGAGTCATCGATTCAATTTTTTGTGTACAATGATTTACCAAAAAATCCTGACAAGTTGTGTCCTAAATATTATTTCCACAAAGATGTAGAAGAACATATTAGTATATTGAAGGATACATGCTTTAGAGCGAGGATTCAACACAAAGACATCGTATGTAGGTTGTTCCTATACACTTTAAGTGATTAATTCTACTAATGGTATATCAAACTACCTCGCAATTCTATAGGATCATGGCAGGACATGGAAACTCAATTTTTAGCCAGATTTAGAACACTGACTGACCCTAATTTATTATATTATCAATTTTCTCAAATCAAGAGGTTTGAAGGAGAACCTATAACTATTGTCAATGATAGGTTTCAAAAGGATTATTCTAGGCTACAAGCACCTTACGTAGTGGATAATTTGTCTACTATTGCAATTTATTATACAACAATATATCCTTTAACTACTATGTTTGTGAAGCAAAGAGAAAATCCTCCTACTACTTTACCAGAAGCCTATGCCAAAGTCATGAGTGTGAATTTAGAGATGAAACACCTTGGAAATGGATCATTGTAATGCCCTTCCATGTCGGTTGTTCTGGACTTGTGTGTGAGTATTTGTGTGTGCTTCATTGATTACTGTGTTATTTGTTTGTGTGAAAAATATCAAATGTTAGTAGTCATGTTTAAATAATTAATTAAATCATAAGTGAAATTGCAAGGTTATTTAAAATATAATTAGAACTTAAAATAACAATCAATTAAATTAAATTAAATGATTTAGAACAAATGATCAAATTAAACTAATTCGTTAAAAGTAAAAGTGATATTATTTAAATAGTTGTGTTAAATTGAAGTTAATAATAATTATGAACAAAATAATCTTGAAAAGATAATTATTTTAATAAGGAATTTAAATGGTTAAGGGGATAGGAAGCTGAAGTGTTTTAAAGAAAAAAAGCTGGAAAGAAAATAATAAAAAGAAATAGTGATGTCTCTCAAAATTCTAAGTCTCTTCATTAAATTCTCAGAATAGGGGCCTAATCAGGGGATCCTTGTCATTAATTGCTTCTATACTCTGCAATTTCCAAAAAAAATAAAAATAAAAATAATATAGATATATATATTTGTGGGTTTAATTGATTATTTGGGGGGGAAATCGGGTGATGGAGACTTGAGATGTTCTTATCTGACGACAAGAGAATTAGATCTAGGACTGCGAATCAGTAGAACAGTTGGTTATCAAGGAAGGAAGAGAGAGGCAAAGAAATACCCCGATCGTTTTCATATGTAATTCTGCAATAGGAAGACATTCTACATTCGAGGCAATAAAGATAGAATGATCTATGAGCTTCTCCTTGACCGAGATCAAAAGCGGTCGATGGCCGATGATGCCCTTAAGAGCACCAGTCTTTCATTTCAAAAACGCAGAGCAACAAAAGAGTTGTCAAAAAGAAAATAAAGAAGTGTTAAAGCAATGTGTAGTTTATAGTTCGATGTCTATGATGTGAGAAAGAAAGGTAAGATCCCATTCTTACATTATTGAGTTTTCTATTGAATATCTTAGGTTTTCACAGGTTGCATATGCTAAATAGACGACTGGATCAACTTTAATCCTCTCCTGATATCCTTGGTTCATTGGATGAATAATCATTACCTGATATTGGGCTTTCCTAGATTCCAAATTATAGAGGCCAAGGTTATAGAAAGTGCTTGCAAAATATGCTTTAATCTGAAATTTAGTGTCTAGCATAGGTATCTTTACCTTTTTCCTAGGTTAAGAGCATTTACAGTAGTTTAGTAATGAAGAAAATACCTTTTTAGTTCAGAATGAGTCTTTGATCTCTAAATCCCTCAGGATATTGATTATTCTTGCTTGCATTCATTATTATTTCTATGATTTTACTATTGGTAGAGATACTACCTTGATGTTTCCCTTCAACCCACATAATTATTCTCTAATTCATATTAGTGATCTAGATCTAGGAGAGACATGTATAGTAACTAAATCCTCAATTACTGTCAATTATCTTCTTTAATTGGCATGGCTTGAATCTCAAAACTCAAACCATTGTTTATCATTCTCCTGAACTTAATAGGGAGTTTAAAAGTTTAAATAACCTGCTTGATTCTGCTGGCAATCTACCGCAGTTGTTGCCCTTGGAAATAACTATTGTCCATAGTGGTGAAGGTTAATTTTCAAACTTCAAACTTGAGCGTGTCTCTGGAAAACTCGCCAGCAAACAGAAATGTGTTTCAAATAGGAAAAGTTGTACATTAATTCTCCATCTCTTAAGTCACGTATTTGCACCTCACCTATCTCTTTACCTTCCGTCTTGTGAATAACACGTGAGATTTGATAAAATGCAAGTAGATGACGATACTTCCAAATTCTAGTATTCACTTTCTAATATACTTGGCAATCTATCACTGTTACAACATTTAGAATTGAGGCGTTGTACAGAATTAAATAGCCTCCCTAAAATCATTACCCCTTTCACAGCTGCAAATTTTAGATTTACAAAGTGTAGTAAATTAAATAGCCTCTCTGATTTCATTGTCAACCTGTCTGAGCTGTGGCATTCGAATTTTATAAATACCCTTGTAAGTATAACCCCGGTGGAATATTTATAATGTTTATTTGTTATGTTGAGCTAAGCTTCCATCAGTGTTAAAATACGTGTATATATTTAGAGGTAGGGGTAAGATGTATAAGGATTATTTGTGTCTATGACTGGTTTTGAAGATAAGTGAATTAAGGAATAGGGAAGCAATTTTGGAGTTAATAATTGTTAATGTATATACTTATGAATGTATGGGACTAATAAAGTAAATAAGACTATATTTAGTTTGAAAATGGTTACTTAAATAAAGATAAACAAAGTTAAGTTTCCTTGACACCGAAAATTGAATAAAGGTTATTTCCGTTATTAAATGATTAGCAAATTGTCTAACAAGATTAAGAAATTTAGGATATTATTATTATCACAATTATTATGGATTATTCTTCGTTAATTTGTAGGTGAATATTGTTATTTTATAACCCTTAGAGTAGAATGGTAAGATTAGTGTGTAAGCTAAATAACTAGGAAATTGTATTAAGATTGTCTCAAATATTATTGTTCGAGGGAAATAATCTTTTAATTTAATTATGAGATTAATGATAAGGAATATTACTGATTATTGTATCTAATTTAAATGGAAAGGTAGGTTGAAAATATTAACTTGGGATTTCTTTTAATATAGTGGAAATTAAAATATGAAGTACATATTTACTTCTTATATGTTCTCTTATTTGGTGTCCTAATTTTATAGTATTAATTTGGTGATATCTTTTAATTCCTTTATATTTCTTTTAGTTTATGAATTAAATAGACATTGTCCTAATATCCAACTCCTCTCATCTTATAGAAATTACTAGGAACAATGATTCTCTTATTTGTATATTCTAATTAAGTAATTGTTGAGTATCGTGTCATGGGTGTTTGTACTGAACTTTTATGGAATTGTGTATCCTTGGCCATGGTTAAGTATTATAGTAAACTCTATTTGATTTCATTATGGTAGTTTTATAAACTTGAATCAACAAAATAAAATTATTCCTTGAATTGAGTTCTTATTCTTAATCATTTCATTTGGATTGTTAGCTAGTGGATCACTTTATGACAATTCGAGTGTCTAATCGATGAGGTTCTTATATGGATAGTTATTTAGAACTTGAGATTGTAATTGGCCTATTTGTTGAGAAGATTGATTTTGTTCTGATTGATAATGTGAATAGATAATTGTTGTTGTTGCCATGTTTTCTGATTTTTATGATGGTGATTTACATACCAATCTAAGGGATTCTTGTGAGGAGAAAATTGAGGTCTTCCGTGGAATGCCTAATTGGTGGCTTTTGGATGTTGAGTGATTTTTGTTGAATTAAAGGTTGATTTTCTTCTATGATTCCTTTTTTGAGATGACACCATTGTGGATTTATGGATTGTATTTTTGTTTTAGGGTTGATTGATTTGTGGATGGGGTTTGATGAAACTTACTTTGTGTGGCTTTTCGGAGTTAATCTCATATTTGAGGGAAATTTTATCCTTGTGTAGGAATTGTTGGGGAAAGACTTGTGTTGCTTCATTTTAACCATGTTTGTGGGTTTTCATTCTTTTTGGCTTCCAGAGGCTTGAGATGATTGTCAGTTGATGTTCTCTCTTTTATGTGCCCTTGAAGTGGCAAGTGTTTTGGTATCAGGATTTTGAAAGGGTTGTACGAGAATTGTTGAGACTCTGATTTTGTACTTGTTAGCGAGATGGGTAATGCCTCGCATGCTTTTATGTTGTGATTCTTTGTTCAAATTATGATGGTACAACCCTTAGTTGTTTTTGGTTTGATGTTGTTGGGTCTCTAGGGAGAGTGGCTCCTCATGGGGGCCGACGCCCCGCTTAAGGGGAAGGGCACAAGATAACCCACGAGTGAGTTAGTAATCAAGTGAAAACCTAATAATTAACTTAGGAGGGTTGGGTAGTAATATCATTATAATATTTAAAAATGGATGCCTCGTCTTCATTAGTGCTTCCACAGACTAATGGAAGGTTGAGAAGGCCGTGGTTGGCAAGGTCGTGACCTCGTCTTCACAAGAGGTTTACGGCTCTGCATGAGTCACCCTATGGACCAGCGCCTCCAGTTGGGAGGAAGGGCACATGATAGCCATAGATGGGACCGGCGCCTCCAGTTGGGAGGAAGAGCACAGGACAGCCCATGTAGGACTATGCGATGACACTCTCCCCTAGTTGCCCAGGTGTATTGCTTTATTGTGTTCCTTTGGAAGTATGTTATGGGAGTTGGTTTAGATTGTAGTTGATTGGACTTATATTGATTTATGGATTATTGCTTTGATACATCTTTGGTGTAATTTGTAGTCTTGTATGATCTCATTGATATTTGACTTATGACCTTGTACTCTTATGGTATTGTGATATGATGTTATTGTATTGTTTATTTGCAATTTGCAATTGTATTATGTTTATTAATTCAGTTTGATTTGGAAGTGTTTCATGATCATCCTTTGGTTACTTGTTTTCTAGTCATTGCTTTGATTTATGTGATGAGATTTATGATTTTAAGTTGTTATGTTGACTCTTGGATGTTGTTGATTATGTCATTGTAATTCCTTGAGTATTATGATACTTTTGTATGACATTGAGTCTTGTGGTTCCCTGTTTGGGTGTTCTTGGTTGGGGTCTCTTCTTGTTAGCTCCTAGCACGGGGGGGTGGGTCTTCGGACTCACGTGGTTGGGTGGAACGTGCTAAGCACCCCATTGGGTCCCCAGTCAAGGATCGAGAGGTGCGGATTGGTGCTGTTGCAACGACTCTAGAGTTGTATTGTCTTGGAGCCAGTTATGATACTTTGTATTCATCTGTTTGTTTGTATCATGGTATCTTGTGTATGGTTTCCATTTATGTTTGGAAACATTATTGTATCATTGTACCTCTAGAACATTGTACTATAATGTAATGTTAAACTCGGTGTGGATATTGGCCATGGCAATTGTTGTTCAATGTGTTAAGTTAATTATGCATATGTTGTATTTATATACACAGATGGTTTCTTATCAATGAATCTTCATGTATGTGTCACATTTGTTAATGTTTACTTTGTTATGGATTATATCTTTGGCTTTTATTCTTTATTGTCGTTGTGTGGATCTAAGTCTCATAATGACTCCTCATGTACCCCAAGGGATGTATGTGTTAGTGAGTCTGCTTAAATGAAATTCATGTCATAATGTGTATTACATGTATGTTATGTTATCTTAATTTTTTTTTTGCAGTGATTATTGTTTATTTGTCCTTTGGGGTTCACACGGTGGGGCGTTACAATCATCCACAAATGACAGAAATGGATTGAATATTTACCCTGCCCCGAACATAAATTTAGTCCCTGTAGGTCATCCTATAGCTCCTAATGTTTATCCTTCAGTGGTCTAGAATAGGACATTTCCTCGAAGTAATTTCTTTCAACCAGGAAATAGTCAAGCTTTAGCCCCTCACTCTAGTCCAGCTATTATAGAGAAATGGCCTAATGAAAATTATTTTTTCTCCCAAACTCAAGAAAATAAAAAATATCAAATTTTTTGAGAAAAAGGAAGACATGAAAGAAGTTATAGTTCAACTCAAAAGATTAACTACAGAGGTTACACAATTAAGAAATCAAAAAATTTATACTCAAAATAACAACCAGAATTCGCAAAATCAGATGTATAATGCTCCTAGGCCACCTAGACCTTGGAATACACAACCTAATAATAGAGGAGTATCAACACCTTTAGAGGAAATTTATGTTTGATTAGGTTAAAATTTCTAAATCTAAAAATCCAAAGAAATAATGGAGTGCAAAGGAGAAAACATGAAAATAAATAAAACAAAGTTACCCAAATCTTCAATCTCCATGGCTGACCTCCATTACACCTTCTAGCTTGCTGCAAGTTGAAGAGTTCCCTCAAATTCTTTGAGCAACTTGAGACTATGCCATGTCTTACACAAGTGTTGACGGATTTTACTATGCAAAGATGACTCTAAGTGCCTAAGAGAAGTTCTAAGTATGCAAGAAAATGTGTTGTGAAAATGAAGATCAAAAGTTTTCCTGAATGCTTAAGAGAGAGACGAGGAAGAAGAAGACCAAATGAATTCAAAATTGCCATTTTATAAGAAAAGGAAATTTCAAATGGACAGATGAGATTGAAGGTCGAATCGACGGTCCAAAATTGATGCACCAAGAATATGCCATGCATGGCAAAGACTATGACACTGACGGCTATGACAGACATGCAAGACATGCAAGCTATGATAGACATGCAAACTATGACATGAAATAATGACAGGGTATCTTTGACCAAGTGGAGGTGCATAAATAATTTATTTTAAATTATTTATTCAAAATGGAGGAAAATGACAAGTGGAAAATAAATAATTTATCCAAATTATTTATTTAGATAAAATGAAAAGAAGAGCATTTAATTAAATTTATCAATTTAATTAAATGGAGAGATGAAAATTAGACCTTAAATAATTAATTTAGATTAATTATTTAATAGGGAAGGTGGCATGGGATAGTTAAATGATTTTAATAATTGTTTAACAATGGAAGAATTAAAGGACGATGAATAGATAAATAATTAATGGTAATTATTTAACTATAGATGAAAGATGACAAAATAATTAAATAAATAATAATTTATTTAACTATTGAAGAAGAGGAGGAAATTAGTGATGTAATTAGTTTATTTAATCGATCAAGATAGAATAAATAGACATGAATTAATTAAATAATTAAAATTATTTAATTAATAGATGAAAATGGACCATATAACATAATTAAGTATCTTAATTATGCTCAGATGAAAGTGGCGAGAAATGGAGCTTGCAAGCCTAGGTCAATTTTCAATGTCTACAATACTAATCCTACTGATCAAAGGTCTATGTCGAAAGTAAATTTCGTTGATCTTGTGATGAATAATTGGTGTAGAATTCATAATACAAATTCTCATGCTAAAGTAGACTGTTCACAATTTAAAATTACTTTAGACATTTTTCTAGTTGCTACACATTATAATGAACATTGTGACTCTTATCCTCCTAAGGGAAATGAGTTAGTCTTTGTAGGATATGATTTTTCTTTAGTCCTTGAAAGTTATGAACGTTTCAAATCACCTACCATTATCACAAGTCACGCTCATGAATATGAAAGTGATAATTCAACTATGACTTTGGAAACATATACCTTTCCCTATCAAGATGAAAATAAGCCTCAAGAAGAAATTGACGAAATTCATGCCTTTCAACAATATCAGAAAGAACATAATTACAACACAAGGAATAACACCAATAGTGGAGGTAAATTCAATGGACCTTTAACAACATCCATCTCGCTTAATAATTTTAATACTCCACCTGATGATAAATCAATCAATAATCCAGGGTTACCCAAGGTAACCTCTCAATACAATTCATCAAATGCTTCAAAAGGTGAAAAGACATATTTTTTTGACCCAAACAATTTGACTAATTATTTAGTGGAAGAAATAAAAAAGGTAAGATTAGCCTTTCTCTATCAGAATTTCTCAAAACACCTATGATCAAGAAAGCTTTCTTAAATACTCTAGAATATTTTCCTAAAGAAAGCAAGTTCAAGGACACTCAGGTGAAAGATGGTTAGGCTAAAATGAAAGATAAGAACATTGTTCCAATAGAAGACATGCAAGTAGCCTTTTACAAAGGAAAATTGGAGTCTCTGCCATTTTTACTCACTTTGATAATATTCGGCAAGAATCTTCATAACTATCTAGTAGGCTCTGGAGTGTCTACTAACATGATACCTTTATCCATATGCCAAATATTAGGGTTAACTCCAGAAAGTTCTTTAAAGAAGGTCACTCAACTTGATAAAACATAAGTAAACGTAGTCAGAGAGTTGACTAATATTCATATGAAATTGACTTCGGACCCTAGAATTCAAAATTGCGTTGACATTCAAGCCATTGAGATACTTGATACTTATGGTATTCTTTTGAGCAGAGATTGCTCTAAAACCTTGAATGGATATATGGCTATTAATTTCTCACATATGTGGTTACCATGGAAGGGAGTTCCTAATCAAATTAGGATTGAAAGAGAACTGCACATGAAATATGTGATTACCGATTATGATAAGAAAATGGAATTTTTATACATTGATGTAGAACTAGGAGTTTACAAAATATGAAGTTTAGGAGTTAAGATAGAATAATTCTTCACGTGTGATGCTAAGGAATCCAATGAATTGACTCCTAGAATAGATGTTTTAATTGAATCATATTGTGATTCTTCTGAAGAAGAGAATAGTCCTTATGATAAATTTTAGAAGAATATTATTGCAAAATCTCAGGAGAGCGATATAATCAAAATTTCAATAAATTTTTTGTTGTCGCAGGATTGGTGTAGGTTGCATAATGTTGCACACTCAGAAAACAGTTGTATGATGTGTCTGGAGATAATTCGAGAATCAAAAACCAATATTGTCCAAAACATGATAAGGTCAAAAGATCTGGATTAGGAATACACAAAGATAATGTTCAGACATACAGATTGAGAAGATTAATTCAACGATACCGAAGATTGGTAAAGTACAAGTTACAGATGATCAAGCCTGGATTCTTAAATTTGATGGATCTAAATCAAAAAAAGGGATTGGAATTGGAGTTGAATTTATCAACTTGCAAGGTATGTCTTTTCTTGCCGCATATCAATTGCAATTTCAATGTACTAACAACGTGGTAGAATATAAATCCCTTAAACATGGCCTAATCCTCACAATTAAGAAGAAAGTCATAATCCTTAAAGTTTTCAGTGATTCAGAATTGGTGGTTAGACAAGTCCAAAAGTAGTATATCTTCCACTACAAGAAATTGTCCAATTATTGACACAAAGTATGGGATTTAATAGAAGATTTTGACGCATTCAACATTACTCATATCCCTAGAATATTTAATCAAAGAGCCAATGTTTTTGCTACTTCTACCAGTACTCTAGAATCTCTAGATTCCTATGATTTGAAGAGATTTACAGTTGAACTGGTATTGTTATCTTCAGTTGCTAACAATGTTACTAATTTGTAGGTATTCGAAGATGACTGGCATATATTGGAGTTCATCACTAATTCTGGTATTTTTGAAGCACAAATAATTGAAGAGATAGATTGTCCTGATGGTGAAATTCAAGATGAAGAATTAACTCAAGCCAGAGACAATAACATTCTAAAAGGAATAATTGAGTTAGAACAGTTATTCGACATTGATCATATAGTTAGATAGAAATATTTTCCTCAAAGCGATGGAGGATGATCTAAATTATATAATTTGCATACTAAAGAAGATCCTAAGAATGTGCTCATAGGAAAGGTTTTTATTGAAGAAGAGAAAAGAAATATTTCTCAGGCACTTAAAGACTATTGGATAGTCATAGCTTGGACATACGAAGATTTGAATACTTGTGATACTTCCATCATTACTCATACGATACCATTAAATCCTAACACAAAGCCTTTCCGACAAAAGCAACAACCAGTAAATGCACTCTTAGAGCCTTTAATTCAAAAGGAAGTTCAAAAACTTTTATCAGCTAAAATAATTTTTCCTATCAGACATTCTACTTGGATGGCGAATTTGGTCCTCGTAAGAAAGAAAAATGGAGATATATGACTATGTGTAGATTTATAGTGTAATCAAGGGAAAATTCTAAATTTGTTAGAGGGGTAGCACAATAACATTAAAATTCCTATGAAATAACAAAGCACAAAGGAAATAATGTGAAGACAAAAGGGACAATGTTACCCTAAATCTCCACCTTCCATGGTTGACCTTTGTTACACCTCCTAGCTTGCAGTAAATAAAAGGTGCCCTCGGATTTGTATGAGAAACTATGACAAATGACTAAGCCCTATGCAAGTGTTGAAGGATTTGCATAAAATAAAATGACCTTACAATGGACTAAAATGACAATGACTGTAAGTGACTATGACTGTAACAATAATAATAGCCTAAGTTAAAATCTGAACATGAGAGAGACCAAGAGAGTTGAGAGAGCAAAATTGCCCTTTTATAAAAACTGCAATTTTGAATGTGTGGCCAGGATGAAAAGATGACCAGAACCCTAGAATCAATGATCAAGATTAAATGTTGTTGTGTGCATTAGGGTTAGGTCAAAATTAAGGCAAAAGATAAGGATGAAGGGTTGAGATTGAATTATAAAATAATTCAATCTAGGGCTGAAATTGAATGAGATGGCAGGAGATAAGATTGGCATAGAAAAAGAGGTTGCTGGAGAAATTAATTTATTTACTCCAGTTGACCAGTAAATAATTAAATAATAAAGATATTATTTAATTATGGAGGAATGTGAAAAAATAATTGTTTTGAATTAAATAATGATTTAATTCAATATTCAAGAGAATTGACTAAATTAAATAAATCAAATTTATTTAATTTTAATGAGAGAAAAAGCTAATGAATATTTAAATAATTAGAATAATTATTTAATTATAGTGGAAAGTGGTCAAAATTAAATAAATGAGAATTTATTTAATTTTTAGAAGAAGGAGACTTAATTAGTGACGTAATTAAATAAATAAAATTTATTTAATTAATCAAGAAGACATAAATGACAAAGGGAAATTAAATAAATTATGAAATTTATTTAATTAAAAGAAGACTTAGATAATTAATGACGTATTAGATAAATAAATAATATTTATTTATTTAATAATCAAGGAGAAACAAATGACATGAATTAATTAAATAATTATGAATTATTTAACCAATAGTCGAATGTGGACCGAGGACATAATTAAATAACTTAATTATGCTAGGATGAAAGTGGTAAAAATGAAGCTTGTAGGCCTAGGTCATTTTTAGGTGTCTACATTTTGCCCCTCTTTGTCATAATGTTGCTTGTCGCATTGTGACAAAGAAAATAAGTCAAGAATATGCCCCAGTGAAGGTACGGAGTATTCCTGCCCCCTCGGGAAATTTTCAAATTTTGGGTCGGCGCCAAAAAAATTTGCAAAAGGTCCCGATAAATCAATTTGATGGCTAGAAAAATAGCGGCGCAGTCGGTTTCAGATTCTGACATGTTTAAAGCAACTTACGGGGAGGTCAAAGGTGCGGAAATGAGCCTCCAGTATTGACTGTGGTTGAAAAATGTCATTTTGACCCTATAAATAGGTTGTCAAAGGGGTAAAAGTCAATTCACTTTCACTATTCACCTTGCGAATCCTGAGAGCTTAGAGTGAAAGGCGCAGCAGCAACAATGGTTATTCCAGTGTCAGAGCACCGCAGAGAGATTGTGAGGACCTTCAGATGGCCAGAGGGCTCAGGGCCGGCAGTACGTACCCTAAACTTACTTTGTCATTTTACCATTTTACGTGTTTTTTTTAATGCTTTCTAGGGTAGTCAACGAATGCGCCGTGACACATATGCATTCGTGTAAGCCGCAATTGCCTTCACGTTCGCTGCATTTGATGCGTCGCGACGCAAGTGCAATGAAAAATGAGTTGCACTGGCGGTTTGCGCCGCATTTGATATTTGTCACGACACAAGTGCTTCACCGAGTCGCATTTGACCGCTCAAGTGCCGCAATCGCAATGTTGCGACACAACTGCTTGTTTGAATGTCGCAAGTGAAATGCTGCGCCGCATTTGCAAAGTTGCTGCGCAAACGCATAATTTCGTGACGCAAGTGTATTCAAGCGACACACTTTCCTTATTGCAATACATTTGATGTTTCTAACGACGCATTTGCATTTTTGAGACGCAATTGCATGTTTACGACGCACTTGCCTGTTTTCTTAATTTAACTTGCTTTGATGCTTTCATGCCTTTAGTTATTTTCCATGATGGTTACAGTTGTCCAAAAAGGTGCTAATGCCGTGTTCGTCTTTTTGCAGAGGAAGCTTGCCCCTATTTACATGAGAGAGAGCAGACCGAGGACCTTTCGGTTTGGCGATCAGCTAGGCCCGCGAGAGCAGCGACGATTGATAAGACTCAGCTTATTCTATGTTGCGTTCATGCCCGCCATTCAGGTGAATAGGGGTTTGCTGACGGCGCTGTGCAAGAGATGGCATTCCAAGACCTGTTCCTTTCACCTCCCGACAGGTGAGGCTACCATTACTTTGGAGGACGTCTACCGTATTCTTTGGATTTTGATTCGAGGGGAGCGGATCGTGTACGATCCACGTCATGGCGAGTAGACCTTTCAGGTGTACTACCAGGATCAGGGTGCCAAACTCGGCATTCAGAGTTACGAGATCCATTGGGATTTCCTGGCGGAGCACTACAGTCGCTTTGATGCATTCCTGGCAACTCTGATTGGTGGCATTTTGGTTCCTGACCGACGAGGACACGAATTTCTGATTGGTTGGGGGGACGTCCTGGTCGGCATGAGGAGAGATAAGATAGTTTATGCATGGGGTCCTTGTTTGCTGGGGACGCTTTATCATCAGCTGCATGACATTGTATACAGGAGAGGAGAGAGCATCTCCTGTGGGACCACATTGATGATGATCTGGGCATGGGAGCATATTGCCATATTCTGCCCTCCTATCGATAGACCACAGCTAGCCGAGGGGATGCCTTACTCCTACTACTATGCCGGCGCATTACATCAGACCCATATGGGTGAGACAGGGTGGTGGCGGTATTAGATTGATACCATGGTGGTGTTCATCTAGAGGCCCTACAGGGATTGCGAGGCATGGGATGATAAGGACGATCATCTGAGTTTTTCAGGCAGTATCGATACCTTATTGGCAGGATAGTACAAACATCCTTGATTATTGAGATGCACCTACCGCAGCGTGTACTGAGACAGTTCGGGGAGCAGCAGGATGTACCCATGGGGACGGCCGAGTATGCCTGATCGTCCAGAGAGTATGCATGGGGGCCAGCCATCCCAGTGGCCTTCGTGACATAGCAGATAGACGGGCTAGTAGCCCAGGCTTGGGGTTGGAGAGGTGGAGTGGTAGATCCAGGTACGACAGCAGCCTATGACCTATGGTGGCAGGCACGCCGACCCGTGCCATTGACAGATCCTGATGGGCCAGCACCAGTTCACAGGCAGTCAGTGATTCCACGAGTGCCACGAGCCAGACGAGGGGGCAGAGGTAGAGATGGGGGCAGAGGTAGAGGCAAAGGCAGGGGCAGGGATGGAGATGGAGGGAGGGGTGGAGACGGAGGTCGGGGTGATGATGGAGGTCGAGGTGGAGATAGAGGTAGGGGTGATGATGGAGGTCGAGGTGGAGATGACGGTGGAGATGGTAGGAGGTGACAGCAGGACAAACAGGTACCAGGTCGCAGGATGAAACAGCGTGTGGCAAGGGTAGCGTTAGATGCTATCCCTGAGGTCGGTGAGGAGGGGGAGATGGAGGAGCAGCCCAGACAGGAGAGAGAGAGGGCGAGGGGAGATAGGAGGGGGAGCCAGAGGTGGGGGGATAGGATGGTGGCAGGGCAGGAGGATGATGATGATGACGAGGAGGATGAGGCCATAGGTGAGGCAGAGAGACTCTTGAGATGGCAGATGGTGGAGGGTGAGGAGGAGATACCATCCTCAGAGTTGCCACCGGATGCTACAGCTGATCAGCGAGTGGCCAATCTTCAGCAGAGATTAGATGCCAGCCTGGCACAGGTTAGGTCTCTATAGTTGGCACTGGAGGTAGCCCGTGTAGAGCGGGATCAGGCAGTGATTCGCCAGCAGGATGCAGCATGGTGGTGCACAGAGTTTGCGGCCCTATGCACAGGACCCATAGGAGACATGGCTCGGGAGCTTGCTAGGGTGAGCACTAGGTTGGGACAGTACAGGACCCTCTATGAGCAGGCAGTGCCGCCAGAGCAGCAAGATCCTACCCTGTCTCGATCACAGACGAGGACATGTAGTGGGCACAGGTCGGGTAGTGGCAGTGGTACCAGGAGCCATACCAGTGTCAGAGGGTCTACTTCCATAGGACACAGATCAGGCCACAGATCACATCACTCCCACAGGCATACTCCGAGTCATCATTCGGGGCATAGTCAGGGTTCCATTGGTTTAGCACAGAGGTCAGTACAGGGTCAGCCACTAATGACAGATCCTACCACTTCTCAGAGTCCAGCAGCAGTGACCTCACAGGTGTTCCATACTGTCATGATGATGCCTTCATTTGTAGTTCCCTCATCTTCACAGACATAGGCCACTACAAGGCCATCCATTGCTTCAGAGCCAGTGACAGGGCCTCAGCCACCACCACATTCTTCACCCCGAGGGGATGATGAGAGCCTATCCTAGGGGCATATTTGTATTTGGACACACTATGTTTATTGTTGAGCCTGTGAGCTCCATTTTTGGGATATCCATTGACTCTATCATGTGACATTGCATATTTTTGAGATGATATTTATATGATGATGCAGTTTTGATGCAGCCTATATGTGTTATGTGATGTTCTATGCATTATGTGTATATGATGTACGATGCTTAATTTATGATGCCATTTATGTATTATGATGTCTATGTTGTGATTTTTGATGTCATGATGATGCAATATTCATATGCTTATGTTAATGATGTGCATGATGCATTTATGTAAAAGATGCAATGATGATGATTATGTTAATGCAATGTTTGTGATTATGTATATGATGTAATGCCATGTATGATATTATTTAATGCCATGGATGATGTATGTATGGACCTAATGCAATGGATATATCATGTATGCACTTATGTTTTTGAATGACACTGGATATCATCGCAGGATGGACGAGAGAAGATGGCGGGACTGATGAGAGAAGATGACCAGACCAAAGAGGAGAAGATATGAGACCTATGAGAAGATACAAATCCTTCAAAACTTTACTATAGGACTTTTAATATTCGTTGCTCTTTAATCATCATTGGGAAAATTGTTGTAATGGTCAACAAACACCAAGATATGATGTAGATCCAGGTGTGCAAAGTCGTACCATTACCCAAGACAAAACAGTCACAGACAAGGATGAGTATGGCTCATACTAGGAGCGTGCTTGCCCCAGTCTTGTTGTCATCATCAACCACAAGCAGAAAAAGACATTGACAGATCATGAAACATCGTTGCTTCTCTAAATCCTGTTTCCAGGACATCCTTGAGAAGCTAGTGACATGATTGTCAAACTACAAAAAAATGAAGTCTCTATCATGATATGTCGTTGCTTTTCTAAATCCCAAGATCAAGATCTCATTGAGAAGCTAGTAGTCATGCATGTCAATTGTCATGCTACGTCGCTGTTTCTCTAAATCCTGCTTAGTGGGATCTCGCTGAAAAACTAATAACATGATAAAAGATGAAAAGACAATTGTCAAGTGTTTGTCAAGTGCATCTGGATATCCATTTTTCTGATGCCAAGGTGTCATGTTTGACGATGTCAAGATGCTCAAATGTTTAAAGTTTTGATGACCTTGAAAATGTCGAGACTTGGTGAATTCAGGAAGGACACATCCTGAATGATGCCGAATGTCGGGAGGATTTGATCCCTAATGGTCATAAGGGGTCCCTCAAAATAATGACGATGCCTAGGAAGGACACATCCTAAAGCATAAATGACAGAGTTGGTTCTTCAGAAGGACTCATCTGAAGAACACTAATGTCAGGAAGAGTGATCCCTAGATGTCGAGAGGATCGCTCGAAAGGCTGAATGATGATGACGACGCCTAGGAAGGACACATCCTAAGGCGTAAATGACAGAGGTTATCTTTCAGAAGGACTCATCTGAAGACTAACCAAAATTTGACAGTTTGACCGGTTATAATGATGATTTGACTTGTTTTGACCGAGGTTGACTTGTGTTTGACTATATGCCAATGTTGCCTTGACGACATGAGTGGTATGAGATTGTCATGCCAAATAAAATGATTGTTTTACTCTGGTTTTTAGGAGTTTTCCCCATATGGAGAAATGATTGAAGACTTCTGACGTGTGTGCAAGTGTAGTGCCATGAACCCTAATAGACTAACCTAGTGCGGCCTTGGGGGCTCATCGATAGATGGCCTTGCCTATGTCATACACTCAGAGACCTCGTAGTTCGACACGACCAATGACTTTGTCTTGATGACCAAAGATTGAGCCATTATTTAGTTTGACAAACCTAAAAGGACTAACCTAATGTCTCGAGGACTCAAGTATGAGTCTTGCCTACGTAACAAATGCGTAGAGACAACGTAGTTCGGACAATGACATGGACTTATTGACTTGATTGACTTAGACCAGAGATGGCAGTGCACTTGTGTGCCTTGCACGGTCTAATGTTTTGTTTGGTTTTCTTCAGGACGTTTTATGATTTTTAGGTCTTTTTCCATGACGTTTTGCAATATTTTTGGCCTTTTTTTAGGACATTTTATGATGTTTTTGTCTTTTTTCAGGACTTTTTATGATGTTTTTGTCTTTTTTCAGGACATTTTTTATGATGTTTTTGATCTCACGTGTCATCCACTGCAGTCACATGATAAAATTTTTGCCCCCAGTTAGATCTAAGACTTAGCCATTTGCAAGGAACATGGACAGGATGTCGCTGACTTGCTAGATAGACATTTGTCAGAACATGATGTCAATCGGTCATCCACTATGATAGGAAGGGTAGGATGTGATGGCGACTTGGGGAATAACGGTGAAGATAGCTTTCATCCTAAGCTAAGTTTAGACCAAGTGACAATAGATGGCAGAGCAATGATTGATTACGCATGGCACCTGTTTGCCAGGTTTTCACCATGGTACTTATCCAAAGCGCCTGTTTGCCAGGTTTTCACTATTGGACGAATTATTTTTCTTTTTACTATTTTTGTGATTTTTTGATTTTTTTTGGTGTCACCAAGACGCCTGTTTGCCAGGTTTTCATCAAGGTGATGATTTTTTCCATTTTTCAATTTTTTTTGTATTTTAGGGCCCTCCAACTTTGTCCTTTGATGCTATGCGTAGAACTTTCGGAGGTGTAAACTGTTGATGGGCTCAGTCAATTGTTCCCCATCTAGAGTTGCCAGTTGATATGCTCCAGAACCAAAAGAAGATATGATGATATATGGACCCAGCCAGTTTGGTTCAAACTTTCCTGGTTTTTCTCTATCTGCTTGGTTCTTAGGGTTCTGCATGAGAACTAGGTCGCCAATGTCGAACTTTCTAACCATGACCTTTTTATTGTAGCTGCGACAAAGGTAGTTTTGATATGCTTGGAGGTGATTCAGTGAGTTTTGTCTTCTTTCGTTTAGCATTTCTAGCTCGTGCAAGTGTGATTGTCGGTATTTCTCTTCATTAGTTAGACCCTTCAAAGAGACCCGTAGTGAAGGAATTTCGACCTCAATGGGTAAGATGGCTTCCATGCCAAAAACTAGGGTGAATGGGGTAGCTCCTGTAGGCGTACGAATGCTAGTTCGGTAAGCCCACAGAGCAGGGTTAAGTTGTATGTGCCAATCGCAACCAGCGTCATTGACAGTCTTTTTAAGGATCTTGATAATGGTTTTATTCGACGCCTCAGCTTGGTCGTTTCCTTGGGGGTAGTATGGGGATGAAAAGTGGTGTTGGATATGGAATCGCTCACATAACTCACATACATCTTGGTTTTTGAACAGACGTCCATTGTCAGTGATGATGGACTGTGGGAGGCCATACCGGCAAATGATGTAGTTGAGGATAAACTTTGATATTTGTTTGCCAGTAATGTATGTCAATGGAATGGCTTCGATCCACTTTGTGAAATACTCAGTGGCGGTGATAATGAATTTATTGTCGTTGGAGGAGGTTGGATGAATCTTACCCATGAGGTCGAGTCCCCATTGAGCGAAGGGCCATGGAGAAGTGATTGGCCGGAGTTCTTGTGCTGGAGCATGGACCAAATCACTATGGATCTAACACTTGCGACAGGTTCTGACATATTCTATTACATCTTTTTCCATTGTCGGCCAATAATATCCAAGTCTCGTTAGTTTCTTAACCAGAGTAGGACCGCTCGAATGAGATCCACATATACCATCATGCACTTCTCGTAAGGTCGTACATGCTTCATCAATGTCAATACATATAAGGAGGGTATTTTCAAAACTACGGCGGTATAGGGTGTCACTGATAACGGCATACCTTGTGAATTTCCTAATGAAGGACTTCCTTTGGTTATTGGATAGGTTCGATGGAAGGGTGTGAGTCTTTAGATAGTCATAAATGCCCTGATACCAAGGAGAGTTGGGACCAACAAGTTCGAAAAACCATTTCTGACTCTGGGATATCATATGCCAGTATCAACAACTGTTCTACTAGGAACTCAAATTGTGACACATTTTTAGGGATGTCCAAGAGAGAACTAATAGTAGCCATTGCGTCAACTGCCTTATTCTGTACCCTAGGGATTTGTTGAAAAGACATTGAATGGAAGTATGTGAGGAAACTGTCCACCATCCTCTTGTATGGAAGCAACTTCTCATCCTTTGTTTCATAGTCACCATTCACTTGGTTGATTACTAGCTGGGAATCCCCGAATACAAGCAATGTCTCAATTTTCCATTTGATTGCCAACTTGAGATCTGTAACCAGTGCTTCATATTCAGCAATGTTGTTTGTGCAAGGGAAAGCGATTCGAAATGACTTAGGAATTGAATCCCCTTGTGGTGTGATGAACAAGATTCCAGCCCCTGAGCCATGACCAGTGTGGGACCCATCAAAATATAGCTTCCATAGTGTTGCTGGTTCCGTATGAAAGATGGAATCATCAGGAAAATCAGTTACCAACGGATGAGAGGCTTGCATTGGCACATCTGCCAGTTGATCTGCTATTACTTGCCCTTTTATTGCCTTGCATTCAACATACTATATGTCGTACTCGATTAGGATCATGACCCATTTTTCCAATCAGCCTGTTAACGCTGCTCGACTTAATAGGTATTTCAATGGGTCAATTTTGGCAACTAGTTGTGTCTGATGATTGAGCATATAATGCCTTAATTTTTGGGCTGCAAAGACAACTGCAAGACATGCACGTTCAATGTATGTGTAATTCAGCTCGTAACCGATCAGTGTGCGGCTGATGTAGTAGATTGCTCTTTCTTTCCCCTCATGATCATTTTGGGCCAATAATGCCCCTAGTGCTGAACTAGTGGTCGAGATGTATAGAATTAATGGCTTTCCATGAATAGGCGACATGAGGACTGGTGTTGATAGCAGGTAATCTTTTATTTGTTGGAAGGCCTATTGACATTTATCTGTCCATACAAAGGGGACACCTTTGCGTAACAGATACTGGGATGGGTGGCACTTATCTGCCAATTGAGCTATGAAGCGGCGAATAGATTGCACTATGCCTTACAGGGTTCTGAGTTCACTGATCCCTCTAGGTGGAGGCATGTCTATGATTACTTTAACCTTTGTCGGATCGACCTCTATGCCTCTTCGGGAAACTATGTACCCCAATAGCTTACCTGACGTGACCCCAAAAACACATTTCTTAGGGTTTAACCAAACCTTGTACTCTTCTAGTCTCTTGAAAATTTTGTCAAGTACCTTCAAATGATCTTTCCTTGTTGCTGATTTGGCCAATAAGTCATCTACATAATCTTCCATTATATTGTGCATCATATCATGGAAGATCGTGGTCATAGCTCTTTGGTATGTGGCACCTGCATTTTTGAGACTGAAGGGCATGACGTTCCAACAGTATGTACCCCATGGGCAAGTAAATGATGTTTTGTGTTGGTCCTCAGGAGCAATGCAAATTTGATTATAACCAGAGAAACCATCCATGAGGGATAGCATCTCGTGTCCTGCAATTAGATCGACTATGATGTTAATGTTGGGCAAAGGAAAGTCATCCTTTGGACATGCTTTGTTTAGGTCCCAGAAATCTATACATACCCGAATTAGTCCATTTGGCTTTGTCACCAGCACTAGGTTGGAAATCCATTTAGCATAATCTATAGACCTTATGAATCTGGCATCCAGTAATTTCTTTAACTCGGCCTTAACCAATAGAGCAACTTGTGGGTGCATTTTGCGCAACTTCTGCTTGACTGGTTTAGCATTGGGTACTAGTGGTAGATGATGTAGAACCAATTTGGGGTCCAATCCTGGCATGTCAGCGTAGGACCATGCAAAGTTTATTTTCCATTCTGCAAAGAATTTATGAAATTTTGGTTTCTCTTCATCTGTCAATGATGCCGCAAATAGGACCATCTTGGGGTCTTCTGGAATCGAAATGTTATCCTCTATGGTGTCCTCAACAAGCATGGCCGATCTCTCCTGTTGCATGGGGAGAAAGTCCATTCCTCCATCTTTGGGCACCTCCGAGAGGTTTTCACTCGTAGATACGTCCTTTGATTTTACTATTTTGCCGTCAAGAGGTGCCTTTCGGTTTTCACCTAGAGACATTTCATTTTTTACTTTATTTTTACTTTTGCGACTAGAGGACTGAACCGTCTCACCAAAGTATGCCGCGCAATCCAAATCAATAGTAAATCCTGATCTGTGGTCCCCACTGGGTATGCCCTCTCGTAATCCCATGAATTTAGCAATGGCTTCATCATTTTGGAATGTGTCTAGAACTGGCAGTCCTTGTTGGTCCCAATCGACTAGTTCAGGGTAGACTAATGAAATGCCATCGTCAAGGCTAGTGAATTCAGGTGAGGATGCCGATAGCATACAGATGGATTCGTTGATGTTGTAGATGAGTTTATCATCGTCCAACTCGACATCGAACTCTATCCAGTATTCTCCTTCACTAGTGTCATATTCATTGTCATAATAAGGGGTGAAGGTTTGAGAGCCCTGGCTATCAATGTCATCTGATACTTCGGATAGATTAGACTGAGGGGGTTCTGATGGTGGTTGTTGCGTGTCATGAGAAGTGTTAGTGGGATTTTGACTATTTTGTGCCCACTCAATTTTGAATGTTTGCCAAAATCATTGTTCAAAGGTCAATTCCCCTGGTTCGACAAACAAATCATCAAGACAACAGTCACTTAGGGATCATTCAGAGCCAAATTCCCACTCGTGGGAGTCTGTTTCAGTTAGGTATTCCCTAGTAGTCTCAACACTTTCAGAAGCATGTACTCGCTCACTGGAAAGTCCATGGGTACGTCGATCGCCATTGTCGGGTGATTCAAACCCTAATCCAAGATACTTCAGAGTTTGGTAAGTTTCTATGGGTTCCCTTCGACTAGTTTTATTTTTTCCAAGGCCACTAGTACCATCGTAGCCTTTAGCCTTCATGATGTTGTAACCCTTGCCATATTTTTGCACTGGTAGTGGAGGTAGTGAGACTATATCCTTATAGATCCATCCTGTGATATCAGCAAGGTCTTCATCACTCATGTCTCCCCACTTAATGAAAACTGTATTCGGTGGAACTTTGAATGTTTCTTGCGGTTCCATTCTGAAACATGGTCGACCATATATCTTTGGAGGAGTGGGTATTGTAGTTATTCTATATGCTGTATTTAGTTTGAACTCTCCGCAGCCGAGGTCCTGGATTTTATCAGTTGATTCGGTCTTAGGGTTGGTGGAGGTTTGTGATATGTCGAGAAGAGCGTGGATGGAGTGATGTGGAAGATGACACGAGCATGGAAGAATTGATGTATTCAGACCGAGGCCGAGTGCTTCTCGTTAATAAGTACTTGGTTTTCAGATACACATAAAATTGGTACAATATTGGAAAGTCGAGATGCTCCATTATTATGGTTACTTAATGCCATTAAAAGGAAACTGAGGCATTGGTGGTATGTCGTGGAGCGGCCTTTAAAATGGATCCATGGCTGACCAAGTAAGATGTTATATGGTAGTTCCAAATCCGGACTGGCAAGTTGTGTATAGAGCAATGGTCCCTACATTAAGGGAGAGAGAGATAACACCTTACGAAGAGCATTCCTGCGTCATCATATGCTTTGATCACTATGCTTTTCGTTGGGTCATGCATCGGTCAGGCCTTAACGAGTTTAAGGGAGCATATATTCAACCCTGCTCCACCATCTATTAAAACCCATCTAACCTTGTGCTTGTGGACAAAAACTTCTATGTGTAATGCATCATTGTGGTTGGTTTTAGATGATGAGTAATCTTGATCTGAGAAGGTGACATGGTGCGGCATGGTGAGATATCCCACCATAGTTTCAAACTGATTGACATCAATGTCCTTCGGGACCGACGACTCTAAGAGAGTTTTATCCAAGATTTCTTTGTGTGCAGGAGAGATACGAAGCAACTCAAGGATAGATATTTGCGCAGGAGTCTTTCCTAGTTGGTCAATGAGATTGAACTGACTTTTGGGTTTCCACTATTGTGGGGTTGAGACAGGTTTTGGTTGTTTAGCAGATGAAGCTGGTTGTGATTGCTTAGCAGATGGGCCTGCTATAATGATCTTGGCTTGTCTAGGGGGTGGCGGACCAGCTATAGTGACCTTGCCACTTCGCATAGTAGCATTGCACTGTGGTGCTCTCTTGATCGTAATGGTGTTGATGTACTCATCGTCCGTTCTAACATTATTTATTGTTGGTCCACCCGAGTAATCATACTTGGCTCGGGCGAAGTTGGCTTGGTTCTGTGGACCTGAAGTGGAAGTGTTATGGGGACCATGATCCTGCAGTGGATTCTTGTGGATAGTATGATCTGAGTTGGAATTGAATTGCGATCCACCTACTTCGATGGTGCGATTTTCAATAAGGTCTTGGATTATGTTTTTCAGTTGTTGGCAGTTAGAGGTCGTATGCCCTTTGACTTGATGGTATTCGCAAAGTGCATTGTCGTTCCACCATGCTGGTTTGAATTGTCCTGGGTCATAAGGTTTTATTTCCGGAAGTGTGATGACTCCATGTTGGATGCATTTCTTGAGGACATCTGCAATGGGTTCACCTAAATTGGTGTATGCACGACCTCTAGGGAATTGTCTTAGTTGACGATATTGTGCTTGACTGTTTTGACCGTTTTGACTATTTGAAGGAGTATTGGGGGGAGGTGTCAACGTCGTTGTTGGTCTATTTTGTTGTTGCACCCCTTTTAGAGCCAATACGGGACTTGCAGTCTTGGCGTCTACAACACCATCATTTGCAACATGTTTGTTCTTGACCCAATATTTGTTTTTGTCAGCGGGTGGGTTGGTGTTTGTGTTTTTGGAACCATACCTCAGTTCTCCCTTTGCGATAAGGGCTTTCTCAATTTGGACCCCCTTTTCCACTAATTTTGTGAAGGTTGTGCAACAATGTATTTGCAATGCGAATTTGAGGGGTCCTAGAAGTGTTTGGACAAACATGTCAACCTTTTCCCTTTCAGGAATGTCAATGTGACATCGACTAGCGAGGCTTCTCCATTTTTGAAAGAACGGGATAAATGTCTCACCCGACTCTTCTTGTGTGAGATTGCACAAACTAGTGATAGAGGTGTCCATGTCAATATTGTATGCGTAATTTTTTATGAACCTTCTTTTGAGCTCATCCCATGTTTGGATATCTTTTTGCGTTGAAAACCATTCAAGGGCTTGACCCGCCAAACTTTTGGAAAAAAGTCTCATCAAGTATGTGGGTTCGTAGGCGATATCCATATAGTTAGTTGCGAATTCGTGGAGATGTTCAATGGGATTTGTCTTGCCTTTATATTTAGTGAAGTTGGGTGACACATATCCTGGCGGAAATGCGGGCATACGTAAGTTTGTGTCGAATGGGTATACATCCAGATCATATGATATTTCGGATTTCCTGCCTGTGATGAGCATGTTTTGCATTTGCTTCGCCATATCCCGCACTGTTGTTTTGAGTTCATCTATGGTAGTGTCATTTACATTTCCATACATTGGATTGCCTGGTACACCATGTGTTCCTGCGTGAGTATAGGTGTATTGTGGCGGTACGGGTTGTTGCGGTACGTATGACGTGTGTTGTTGGTATTGGAAGTTGTGATTAGGTGCATGTTGATGAGTGTGAACATTGGATGAGTATGTTGGAATGTGTCCCCCAGCTATGCGTGTCGTTATTTGGGGGATGTTGTGACCATGAATGTTAGGATGTATTAACGATGTCATGGGTTGAGTTATTTGGCCACTTTGTGTGAATTGCTGATTTTGCACAAGGGGAACATTGGTATTTGTACCTTGGGAGGTAATGACGTTTGACTGTGTTGTCGTGTTAACGTTTTGTTGTTGTCCTTGTATAAAGATACGTCCTGTGGCTCCTCCCAAAGGATGTTGTGAATTACTACTGAACGATTTTGTTGAAGTTGTGTTCATGGTAGTAGATGTAGTTGTCAAGGGGGAGTTGTGATGACTTGATGATGCCCCTGTGGTATTTGTTGTTGCGATAACAGGAGGGTTGGAATAATTTTTTGATGGTGTCAAGGAGCCAAGAGTGGTTGTATTTAATTGGGGTAGTGTTGTGGATGTTGTGGATGATTGCACTCCCCCAATAGATGTAGCATTTATTGTATTGGAGATGTTTGGGATGTTGGATGTGGTATGCAGTGTCGTTGTGGTGTCAAAAGGGATGTTGCTTGTAGTATTTAGGACTTGACCACTGTGTGAGATGTTATGAACATTGTTGGCATTAGGGTCATGTAACGTGTTAATGTCAAATCCTGGTGGTAACTTAGCTCCTTCACTCAAGAGCATAGCTACGAATCTGTCTCTGTCGTGACATGCTATTGTTTCAGCCAACTGATAGACCTCTAGGTCTTGTGTCAATGCTTCTATGTGTTCCTGAAGTAGTTGACCATTTTCATCTCTTTGCAAGTAGAGTTCGAATGAGTTGTTAGGTAAGGATTGTGTTGTCACTGGAGGTTGATTGTCTAGATTGGTAAAGGGATCGTTCACGGTCCAGTTTGAGTCATGTGGAGGACTGTTGGGATCTTGTCCAAAGTTTTCCATTTGTTTCTTGTGCTTTTGAAGTCTGGTTTCGACCATAAATGAGATTGCTCAAAGGGAATGTCCACTAAATGCAAGTATGACACTAGGTGAAATCTAAGGTTCAAACTGACAACTAAAATGACCACTGTTTTTGGATTTTTGTGAATAAGGTATGCAATGTGGATGCAATGTAAGATGAGGCTATCTAAGCACTTCTAAGCTTGAACTTCATTTTCAATTTGGACTGCTAAAGGACTTTGTTGTTAATGACAAGTTGACAAGATGACTAGTGAGTCTTCCTAACTAGACTTTTGAGTTGGAAGAAATCTCACAAAAGAGGACAATGACTAAAAGGATGTTTGATAACTTGGTCCAAAAGGGTCTAATTTCGAAAACAATGATTTTGCCAAGGGGTGCTTAAGATTTTCCTACTCCTAAGTATGCAAGATATGAGCCTAGGGACAACGTAATGTTGAATGTATGATACTTAAATGGGGTGAGGTATGAAACCTAAGGTGATCAATGCAAGCTAAGAGACAAGACTTTGAGCAATTTCAAATTAGGATTTTGACAGAATCTTCTTGGTGACAGAGTTTGATAGATGGCTGACAGTTTGGAGGTCTCTGGTGTCGAGTGTGAAGTTTTAAAATTTTGACAGGAAAATCCGTCTCAGTTTGGCAATTGTGTCACGGTTAAGCAACTGTGGTTCAATTTTTCACTTGCGGCTTTTTGATTGTCATATGCGACTTGGTTTATCATATGCGACTTTCAGATTGACAGATGTGTCACGACGCCTACAGATGCGTTGTTCTAAGTTTCAGATGCGGTTTATCAGAGCAGTTGCGGTTTATCAGAGTAGTTTTTGTTTCAAAGTGATTTTCGTGGTATTTTGATGGAAGTTTTTGATCTGTTTGATGAATATTTTGTTTGGACTGTGACAAAACAAGCATGCACTTGACAAACACAGTGTTTTAAGGGGTAACCAAACACACATGAGATAAGCACAATCCTAAAAAGGCCACTAGGCCACGGGTTTGTATACTTGATATAGCCCACCAGTTTTACCCCGGATTGGTGATGAACACCTTTCCTTCTCGAGAGCGGATAGCTTAGAATTTTGGTGGCATTGGCTCCCCTCCACAGCTCATTAACATCATTCGAGCACACCAAATTCGGATTCATTGGGTAGTGACATCCCAAGAATTGCTAT
>VDFB02058242.1:525953376-525978626 GCA_007258455.2 Sequoia sempervirens
GATGATGATTAACTACTCATGCTATGATGTTAGTGTGGAAAATGAAGAAATTAGATGATGACAAGAGGATCCACCAAGCCAAAATTATGAGAGATGATGATGAGAAATGATGATAAGAAATGATGATGATAGATGGATGATTTGCTTATCAAGGATTGGGATTTTAAGAGGGTCACTTACTTTATGTTTGATAACACGCCTAAGCATGACTCATCAAGGTATAAAGGACCAGGATGGCGTTGTACTTAGTGTGATGGACTTTGACTGGACAAATAGATAGGAGTATTCTTGTTCACACCTGACATACAGAAACCTTGCTAGGATGCACTTTAGAAATTTCAAACATCTCAGACCAAAACACAGAAAGGTATAACCAATCAATGCAATAGTCAACAAGCCATCCAAAATATCTTCTATACACATCTAACAAAGAAATTATTCGCCAAGTTATTTTACAAGAACGTCCAACAAGCATAGCAGACAAAAGAATAGTGATCGTTACCCCATTCCTATCTCTCTAAATCCTTCGTTCAGATATCATCGAGAGGTCCTCAGACTGAACGCAATAAGATAAGTCAAAAGATAAAAGATAAAGCACACAAACAAGTTGATGTTCTTCAATACTGCTAACCAAAAGGGAATGTGTTTTTAAGGATAAAAACCAAAACTTATTACCAAAAGATAATTCCCATTGTAGGAAGGATACATCCTAGGACATGTTACTGGATGGTGTCATGTCATTTCGTTTATCCAAAGTGTTCTTTCTTATAAATAATGCCCCTTGTAGGAAGGATTAATCCTAGGACATGATGTTATCAGATGATTGATATGGGACTATTTGGATGATGGACTATCGACACAAAGAATTGACCAACTTGTTTATGTACTGACTGAGACTTGAGACTTGATGCTTTTGAGTTTTACTTTTAACCTGCTAGACTTGTTTCTAACTATTTCACCAAAGGTTGAGGATGACGATCAATTTATTATGAATGGTGTTTATTGTGGGTGCAAGCGAGATGAGGCAGATGGATTTTTTCAAATATTTGGATGTTTTTGATGTTTTGCAATGTTTTGAGGTTGTTTTTGGTATTTTTTGAGGTTTTACAAATGTTTTGATTTTTGATTTTTCAAATGTTTTTGGGATTTTCTGAGATTTTGACCAAGATACTAACCTAAATACCTATCCTAGGGGCCTCAAGGGCTGATCGACAAATTAGCCTTACCTACATTATACACGCAGAGACCACGTAGTTCGACTGACGACTTGATCGATTTACAGATGACGATATACATGTTGAGATGCCAATTTATTATGGCGGACTCCTATAGGACTGACGTAAATGTCTCGAGGGATGATCAAAGATCAACCTTGCCTACGTTCAAGCTTAGAGACGACATAGTTCGATAGGACCACCTTGTTTTTGGATTTTTGAATGAATTTTTGGCCTGTTTTTGGATTTTGATATGTTTTGAATGTTTTTGGATTTTCTATTTTTTCTTATGTTTTTTCAATTTTCTAATGTTTTGATGTTTTTAGATTTTTCTAATTTTGAGGACTTTTAAGAATATACACGAATCTAATTCGATGAGAATGTGCCCCCATCGTGATGCAATAGACTACTCTGATAAAGATAGGACAAACTGACCTTGAGGATGGGCCAAGTAGTACTAGGAGGGATCATGATACGAACACAGGACCAAGCTATAGTGCAGATGCGAGTGGATGTGTGATGGATGGAGACCTGAATGTGATGGATGATGGATCGTGAAATGGATAGATGATGCAGAACAAGCCATAAAGATCCTAGTGGATGGAAAGTGCTTATTTATGCAAGGCGCCTCTTTGCCAGGTTTTCACCAAGGTACTTGCCCAAAGTGCCACTGAAGTAGTTTTCACTAGAGGATGATTTTTTTGATCCATTTTCTGACTTTTCTAGATTCTTTTTTTTTTGCTTTTTTGATTTTTTGTTGTCACCAAGATGCCTGTTTTCCAAGTTTTCGTTGAAGTAACCATTTTTTCAGGACTTTTTCTGATTTTTTATTTTTATTTTTTTGGATTTTTTGGTTCTATACCTTGAAGGAATTAGGCATAAATTTTTTTGAGATGGGAGCTATTCATGGGCTCCTGCAGAGGTTCCCCTTTGGGTGTTGATAGCTGATATGCCCCTGATTTATAACTTGTTGTTATGACAAACGAACCTAACCAATTGGGTTTGAACTTGCCTTTGCTGCTGGGATTCGAGACATTCTTTTGATTTTCTTTTAAGACCAGTTCTCTAACTTGGAAAGTCCTGCTTCTAATTTTCTTGTTGTAGCTCTATTTGAGTCTATTTTGATAGACTTATAGATGATTCAAAGCATCTATGCGTCTCTCATCTAGTAGCTCTAGCTAGTTTAATCTTGACACCTGTTAATCCTCATCAGTGATGAGGTTTTGCAATGATATTCTGAGGGATGGGAGCTCGATCTCAATGGGGAGTACAACTTATGATCCATAGACCAAGGAGAATGGGGTGGTGCCAGTGGGTGTACGGATGCTGGTTCGATAAGCCCAGAGGGTAGGATTAAGCTGAAAGTGCCAGTCATGACCTACATCATTGATTGTTTTCTTAAGGATTTTGAGTATGGTTTTGTTCGTGACTTCTGCTTAGCCATTGCCTTGGGGATAGTATGGGGTGGAGAAGCGATGCTGGATTTTGAATTTCATCGCGAACCTCCGATTCTGAATGGTGTCCCATTATCCGAGATAATGGCTTGTGGGAACATCGTGAATGACAGATGAGAGATAGTTTAGGATGAATTTGAGATTTGCTTCCCGCTGATATATGTCATGGGTATGGCTTCCACCCATCTTTGTGAAGTACCCGCCAGTTATAATGAATTTGTGGCCATTGGATGAGTTGGGTGAGATTTTCCCAATGAGATTGAGTCCCCACTGCGAAAAGGGCCATGGTGTGACGATCGGATGAAGCTCTTGAGCTGGAGCATGGATGAGGTCCCCATGCTGCTGACATTGTAAACACCTTTTAGCATGGTCTTGTGCTTCTCTTTCCATTGTGGGCCAGTAATACCCCATCCTTAGCAGTTTCTTGGCGATGGACATTCCACTTGAGTGTGAGCCAAAAATACCGTTATGAACCTTGGTTAGAGCAGTTAATGCCTCCTTAGCATTTAGGCAGCGCAGTAAGGTACCTTCTATGCTTCTACGGTATAAGGTATCACCTAGGATCACAAATCTGGATGTCTTTCTGACAAAGGTTCATTTTAGGCTGGATGGTAGGTCAGTGGGTATGACTCCTATTCAAAGATATGTATAGATGTCATGATACCAAGGATTGCCAGGACCAATGATTTCACACACATATTCCAATTCTGGTACCTTGAATGTGGGAACGAGAAGCTGCTCAATCAAAAATTCATATTTTGGCATGTTATGAGGGATGTCTAATAGGGACCCAATTGTAGCCATGGCGTCAGCTGCTTTGTTGTTAGTTCTTGGAATCTAATCAAATGTTATGTCAATGAAGGATTCCTTGAGAGTCTCCACCAATTTCTTGTATGGAGTTATCTTGTCATCCTTAGTCTGATATTCGTTATTGACCTGATTTATGATCAACTGAGAGTCTCCATACACCTTGAGAGCTATGATGTTCCATTGCACTACTATCCTGAGACCTATAGTCAAAGCCTCGTATTCTGCTATGTTGTTGGTGCATGGAAATGTCAATTTGTATGACTTTGGTATGCATTCCCCTTGTGGGGTGATGAAGAAGACACCAGCCCCTGATCCATGTTGTGTGTATGAACCATCAAAGTATAGTTTCCAATGGTCAGTTACGTTGAGGTTAAAAATGGATTCATCTAGGAATTTTGAGAAAAGAGGATTCTCAGAGTAAATAGGTGAATCCTGCATCTAATAGCTTTTTGAGCTCCATTTTGACTAACAAAGTGATTTGAGGATGCATTTTTCGAAGCTTTTATCTAACAAGTTTTGCTTCTGGATACACTGCTAGGTGGTGGACCACAGTCTTTGGATCAAGCCTTAGCATATCAGCATAACTCCATGCGAAGTTTATTTTTCTTTCCCTTAGGAATGCTAATAGGAGTTTTTTCTCTTCTGATAATAGTGATTCCGCATAAA
This sequence comes from Sequoia sempervirens, assembly GCA_007258455.2. NCBI lineage: Eukaryota > Viridiplantae > Streptophyta > Pinopsida > Cupressales > Cupressaceae > Sequoia > Sequoia sempervirens. The sequence continues at coordinate 525,957,521 of VDFB02058242.1, forward strand.
ATGTGATATGTGGGGTCTCCTCTATTCCTAGGTTGACTGGATTGCATTTTTCGGCCAAGACTGCTAGCTTTTCCTGGTGAATAGCTCTTAAAGGAAGATTGAATCCTTCATCCTCGGGCACCTCAAAGAGGTTTTCACCATTGGATACGTCCTTTCTTTTTAATTTTTCTTGTCTGAGAGTGCCACGGTGTGGTTTTCACTCAAGGACTTGGATATGATTCTTAGTTTCTCACTTTTGTGACCGAAGGATTCAATCGTTTCCCCATAATAGGCATGTGTGACCAATTCTATTATAAAGCCTACTTTGTGATCCCCATCTAGAATTTTATCCCTCAATCCCATGAATTCTAAGAGTGCCTCATCATTTTTGAATGTATCAAGAACTGGTGGTCCTCGTTGGTCATAGTCGGTCAGTTGGGGCTAGACTAGGTGGATCTCATGATTCTATTGGTCTGGTTTGAAGGATAGGGTGCTAATCATACATAGGGTGGTATCTTCAGATAACATAGGTAGATTGGATATGGTATCCTTGTCATCACTACTAATGTAGGGCACAGTGATAAAATTATGTGTTTCTCTACCTGTGACTATTGGTGAGTGTACTTGTACTAGCACCGGCTGAGGAGAAATATTAACCGTTCTAACCAGAGGACTTCGGCCACATATGGTTATTCTCAGAGGGGTACATCCAAGGCCAATATTTGTTATGGGTCACATCTCTGGCATGATAGGTATTATGAGCCCATTGTCATTTTTTCCTAGTCTTTGATTTCTGTCATAGCCCATTGCAAGCATCATTTGTAGGCCCTTGCTTGTCTCATCCATTGGTAATTTAGGTGTTAGTCTTTCATCTCGATACAACATGTGAGATGGATCTGCTTCAATAACCTCCTGGCCAAGGTCTCCCCATCTTGTGAATTCGAGATAATCTTCAGGATAAGTTTGTGATGTGGAAGCTTGATTTTCTTATGGGCGTCCTCGTGATCTAGGAGATTTTGGTAACTCTCCTATTACAAAAGCATTGTTGGGGAGCTTGTAGCTTCCACAACCATCCTCCTAGACGATAAGCTTGATGTCAAAGATGGTGGGAATTGTGGGGATGGTGGGTCTCTCTGTCGCAGAAGTGGATGTGAGAGTGGCGGGGTCGATGTATGGTGTGGATGGGCCCTCATCATTCTTTGGCACTTGGGGGATTTTGTAATACTTGGCTTCAATATTTTTGCAATATGAAAACGGTTCAGGATCTCCATGAATGGTAACCTCTTGTCCATTATGTGTAAATTTCACACATTGGTGGAAGGTTGATGCTACGGCTTTCATCACATGGATCCATGGGTGTCCCAGGAGGATATTATATGGCAAGTTGAGGTCCAAGACCTGACAGGTGGTTTCAATGAGCGTTGGCCCTACTTGAATAGGGAGTTTGATTGTGCCCTGAGACACTCTTTTGTGGTCATCATATGCTCTTATCGTGATGCCCTTTCCTTTGTCGATAGAATCCTCTGATATTTTCAACTACTTGATGAGGCTGAGAGAACAGATGTTCAAACTTGCACCTCCATCCACCAAAACCCTTTTGATTTTGCTCTTGTTTACGATGGCTTCCAAGTGAAGTGCACGGTTGTGAGATGGTTGGACAGGAAAATCTTGGTCAGAGAATGTAAGGAGATTAGGCATTATGATATTTACAACCATAGCTTGGAATTGCTCCGCATCGAGATCTGCGGGGACGGTGGATGAGGCTAATGCTTCTTCAAGGATCTTCTTACGGGATGATGATATTTTTAACAACTCCATGATGGAGATGTGTGCTAGAGTTCTTTTGAGTTGATCTAGGACATTGTAGCCATTAGGAATGGACCTAGATGAAGGGACTCTATTTGGTTGAGATGATCCTGCAATGGTGACTTTGCCACCTCTTGTGGTGACTCCACAATCTTCGGCATGGGCACCTTTGATGGTGATCACCATGCAATCTTCATTTAGGGAGGCAACAACCATTTCATACACATGATTTACACTACCCTTCACTTTATCATTTTTTTTCCCTTTGTTACCATGATTCGACATCGGATTCGTGTATATCTTAAGGTCCTGATTTCCTGTAGGTTGTTCCACGTTTATGATTTTCTTATCAATGAGATCTTGGATGATGTTTTTGAGTCTCATGCAACTGTTTATGGTGTGGCCTTTGATTTTATGATATTTTCAAAGTTGATTCTCATTATACCAAGGAGATTTGACATTGAGTTCTTGGTAATTTTCAAAGGTAGGAGCCTAAATGAGATTTTCGTCTATCAACTTTTTCATTATGTCCTCAAGTGGTTCCCACAAATTAGTGTATTTTTGTTTGGGGTAAGTTTTGTGTTGGGGTGGTCCTCTTTGATCATTGAGATTATTGATGGTTGAATTGTTTTTGGGTTGGTATGTTGTGTGATGAGTGTTTTGGTGTTGTGTTTGGATTTGCGGTGTGGGTGTATGTTGGCGTGGACCACTAATGACCACCTTGGCATTGACGATGCCATCATTAGTGATGTTTTTGTTCCTTGCCCATGTGCGAGGTTTATCATTGTAATTGGATGGTGGGTAGTTGTTTTGTTGTTTGTGGTATGATGTTGATTCTGTGGGTTGAGTCACAAGGGCTCTTTCGATGCTAAGCGCCTTGGAGATCAATTGATCATATGTGGTGATTCCCTGAACTTTGAGATGAAATGCTAAGTGGATTTCAAGGTTGGCTATGATGGTGCAAACTTGTTGTTCTTCTAGCATGGTCCAATTGCTCTGATTGGCCTTGGATCGCCATCGTTGAAGGAATGAAGCGAAAGATTCATTCCTTCCTTGTTTTAGAGCCAAGAGTTCTTCGAGACTGACATCCATTGCAATGTTACATGTGTAGTTTTTAATGAATGCATCCCTAATTTCTTGGAATGTTCTAATGCCTGAAGGTAAGCAAGAGAACCATTCTATAGCATTTCTTGCTAAACTCCTAGGGAATAGCCGCATTAGATAAGTATCGTCATATGCGACTTCCATGCAATGAACTTGGAATTCCCTGATGTGATCTTCAGGGTTTCCCGTCCCTCGATATTTTTCAAATTTAGGGATATCAAATCCCTTGGGGAATGGTTTCATGTCTAGGTCCTATCAAATGGGTAGGGACACAAGTTGCTTGGTGTTTTTTTTGTTCGTCCGGATTGCATATCGAGCACTTGTTGCGAAAGCAGCTTGAGTTGTACCATCACATCATCTTACGGATCAGGGGGTGGGATGAAAGTGTTTTGGGGTCTTTGAATTGTGGGTTGGGTGGATGGGTTGGTCAGTGCATTGTTCTATGGTATTTGTGTGTTCTGGCGAGCGAAGTAGGCTTCCACTTTCTTTTGGATGAATAATGCTTGTTGTTGATCTTGTTTTTGTTGCACTAGGATTTGTGCTTGTTGTTGCACTTGTTGCTATTCCAACAATGCTTGTTGTTGTGTTTGTTGTTGTTCCCACAACGCTTGTTGTTGGGCTGCCAATTCTTATGCTTCTTGGTATTGCTTTAATGCTTACTGATATGCTTGCAATTACGCTGCTTGCACAAGAAGTTGTGCTTGTGCTTGTGCCTTTTGTGCTTGATATTCATTTTTCACTTGGTCTTGCGCTTGGGCGACTTGTGCTTGTGTTGCTTGTTGCTGCAATAGGAGTTGTTCTTGAGCCACCTTTTGTGCTTGCAATTCATGTGTTTCTTGAGTGGCTTGTTGTTGTTGTTTTTGAAATTAAGCTTGGGCTTTTTGCGCTTGTTGCATTTGCAGTGCGGCTTGGGCTGCTTGGGTGGCTTGCACAACTTGAGCGGCTTGCATAGCTTGAGTGGCTTGCACAGCTTGAGCGGCTTGTTGCACAGCTAGGTATACGGCTTTTTGTTTTTGCACTTGTTGGTATCCTCTTTGAAAAGCGGCTTGCAAGGCTGCATTATATTGACTTGATGTGGTGGAAGTTAGTGGTGGTGGGGGTGGTGGTGGATTTGGAATAGTGTTCATGGTGAGAAATAATGTCGTGTTGATTATTTGTTTGGTGGATGGTGTTGTCGTGTTGATTACTTGATTGGTGGATGGTGTTGTCGTGTTGATTACTTGATTGGTGGATGGTGTTGTTAGTGTGGTGGTTTGAGTGATGAGTGGCATCATTGATGTGATTGGTCCTTGAGAGACCATGATTTTTGATGTTATGGTGATGTTTGATGATGTTTCCCTTGCTTGTGTGTTTGTCGTTTATTGTTGCAATATCAACGAAAAATTTTGAGCTTTTGGTGTAATGTTTTGATTGATGGTTGGGATATAGGTTTGAGTGATACTTGGTAGGGGAGGAAGCCCTAGACCAAGGAGTGGTGTGGATGATGATGGAAATGGTGGAAGTGGTGGAAATATGAGTTGTTGCGAGAATGTTGTGGTGTCGAATATGCCCCTTGGTCCAAACATATCTCCCTCCTCTTGCGAATTTGTGAGAAGGGGTGTTTGAGGTGTTGTATGAAAAAATGAGGATGATGGATCGTGATGGAAGGTGAGAGGAGCATGTTTTTGTAATGGGTTTTGGGGTATATTTTTCTCCAATATGGTGTTTGCATCCAAATTTTGATTATTCACAAGGCGGTGTGTTTGAAGTGCATTGATAAATGCACTTCCCTTGTTAACATTTGGTTGGGTTGGAGCAAACGATGTTGTGATTTGCGGAATGTTTTCCATGATGTTTTGAGATGGGGGTGTAGATGAGATGGGAATGGTGGATGAGATTGGAGGAAATGATGTCTCCACTATGGTACTCACATCGAAATCTGAAGGTAACTTGGCCCCTTATTTTGCTAGTTCAAGCATGTATAACGAAGGGTTAAGTCTCATCATGATGTTGATGATTTTATGGTTCTCCGAATTTTGGAGCATTTCAGCTATTTCTTCGTGAGACATTCCAAAGGTAAGATCCTCTCCTTGGGTTTTGTGATGATGTTGGAACATTAATTGTGAGATTTCCATCCCTAATGGGATTCATTTCAAGAGTGGTTTGGCTAAGATCACTTGAAGCGGGTGTTTATTTGTTTGCTTCCATACTCTTCTTGTATTGAGATCTAGTTAGAACCATAAAACAGGAATCAATCTTTGAGAATATGGGAGATTAATCTCTTGATTCTTTGGATTAATCTCTATTTTATGTCCTAAAGTGAGTTTTAGGATGCTTTTTTTTGGGGATCAAAGGTGATGATATGATGATGAATGATATGAATGTTTTGGCTTTTGATAAATCTTGAATGAGATACTAGGCTTTAGAACTTGGATTTGATTGGATTTGGGATTTGGAATTTTGTCCTTGACTTTGATTTTGACTTTGTTTTGATTTTGAACAAAAGGACCCTAAGATGTTTGATAATGATCTAAGGGATGGATTTGTTCAAAGGATGACTATTTGAATATGTGTGAGGAGAAGGATGCATCTACCCACACCTATTCAAACAAGATAATAGCTTTTGCTAAGCATATGGAGAAGGATTCATCTACATATACTAAGCTAAACAAGGTGATTTGGATAACTTTGACTAAGGATATGCAAAAGGATGGATTTACACATTCCTAGCCAAAGGTGATTTTGATAATGTTTTCAAGGATATAGTCTCAGTGATTTAAATGATTTGATTTCACCACAAAGCCTAGTATCAAGGATGATTTCAAGATTTTCCAAAATATTATTTGTGGGATGGATTTGACGTTTTGAAAGATGGATGAAAGAGGCTTGATTTGTTTTGATCCTTAGGTGAACCTAAAAATACACTTTGTTTTCCTAGACCTAGGTATTGAAGAGCATGCAAATGCTTCCTAAAGACCTTTGTAACCAAGAAATGATTTCATTTGAACATTCATTTTTGGATTTCCAATGATTTTTGATTTGGGATTTTGTGAGTCTCCAATCACACATGAAAATTCATTTTGCTTAGCTTTGCTTAATGGCTTTATTTTACCAAAAACACTTTTTTTTTATTAAGTTTTTAAACTAAGATGTCCAATGTCTTAATTTCTTTAAACTCCACAAGATATGTTATGTGGAAATTTAATGAACTTAAGGCAAGGGTTTCCTATTGTTTACTTAAGGAGACAAATTGAGATGTAATCCAATGTTTAGAAACCTCTAAGGATGAGCACTCTTTCTAGGACATCTCTTATATGGTCTAGGGCCATCTTCCATGTCTCCACTAGCAAATGATCATCTTTTACTAGGGCCAGCTCCTTTTCCCATGTCTTTTTGGGTATTTTAAGGATGGAATCGAGATTAGGATATGCATTCCTATATAGTTTGGGGAAGTAATGAAAAATTATCTCCATGCCCTCAAGTTGTTTCTACACTTCTCAGAACTTATTGGCTATTCAGAAATCATTTCCAATACCGATATCACCATTGTATAGCACATGTCTGAACCAATCTAAGGTAGCCCTTGTCCAACTCTTCATTTTCTCCATCTTGGAGAATTCATCTTAGGATAGCAACTGGGGTGCAGAGGATGTAATCGGGGTTTCTTCCTCAAGTGATGTCCATTGCTGAATGTAGGTGTTGAGGTTCACCACTTGTGCCTTCAATTCCTCCTTAGAGGATTGATCTTTATTCATTTTCTCAACTATTGTGGCTACTGATCCCTGGAATTCATCTATTTTTTGGTCCCTCGTAGCAGTGCCCTAGTTGATGGTGGAGATATTCTAACCAATCCCCTCTTCTTTGTTCATTACTAGGGTGGAAATCTACATGATCCTTGATCCAGATGCATCAACTCATATATGGGAATGGACCTTTGGCTTCTTCTCTTTTCTCCACTTTGTTTGTGCTTGTGCCAAGATAGCCTCGATTTTGGTCTTTGGATCCATGAGGACGGGGGCTTTCTTTTGTAGCTGCTTCTATAGCCAATCAGGCATTTCAGACTCCCCCTTTGGTGATTCATAATCACCTTCCACTAGTTATTCTTATTGAGGCTACTTTTCCTCATAACCAAGGGCTTCAAGCTCCACTCTTTCTTCTTCTTCATCTGAGTCCTTGGTCAGTATAGCCCTTTCTCTATTTGTCTCAGAGGTAGCTATGTTTTCTTCGATGACACCCTCTATCAATGGGGCCCTTCCTACCTCTTGATTGAGCTCTTCAAGACATTCCGGATTGGGGCTCTTTTTAAGCTCGGCTTCTTCTTCAAGCTTGCTTTTTCCTTCTTCTTATGTTTCAACCTTCTTCTCCTTTTCCTTCTCTGGAGGCATCTCCTCTTCCTGAGTAGGGCCTTTATCTTTCCCAACCAATGGAGGCTCTTTTTTCATCTCCATTGTGTCACTAGTGTCATCCCTTTCCTTATATGGATTTTTCTCATGTTCAATTTCTTCTCCAACATCCTTGAGCTATTGGGACAACTCCTCTTCAAATTCTCAATCAGAGGTCTCAATTATGTATCTTTCGTTGACTTCCTCTATATCTTCCTTTGAGGACCATGACTCATTTTCCTCTTCATAGGCCACCTCATCTATAATCACATTTATTCCACCTTCAAGATGCTCATAATATTCATCCTTAAAAGGATCCTCGGACTCTTTAGCTATCTCCTCGATAACCTCACTCTGGTGTCTCTCCATTTCTTATGATATTTGCATGGTAGCCTCCATTTTTGGTGGCTCTATTAGAGGAGGGACATGGAGACCAGCTACAACTTGAGCCATCATAGCTTGTACTGCAAGATTCATTAATACCCTAGAGATTTCCATGCATATATTTTGAATATGTCTCACAAAGGCCTCTGGTAGAGTGAGATAGGGCATAATTATTGTAGTAGCTAGGAGAATTGTAGTAGAAGGAGATAGTGAGGAAGATGATAATGGAGAGGTTGTAGTGGAGGAGGAATCCCACATCATGATGGGAGTTATTAGTGAGGTGGAAGCCAGGTGGACAGAGATTTCCACAGCAGGCAGGGATGAGACCAACAATGCCTGAGATGTAGGAGGCGGAGTAGTAGCAATGGTGGTAGCAGTGGGAGGAGTAGAGGTGGTAGGTGGTGATTATGGGTGCTCAACCTCTTCTTCACCTTGATGTTGAGTGTCTTCTTGAATTGTAGGCATCTCAGTAAACCCTCCTGACTTCTTTTCCCATTTGGAGGATTCCCCTTCTATAGGATTTCTTGAGTAAACTTTAGGCTTGGGTTGCTACTCTAATACTTCTTTCCTCTTTCTTGATCATGTCATTGGAGGATATTTTAGGGTTTCCTCAGTCAAAGTGACAATTGTCCCACTATCAATCTCACCCTCAATCTCATCTTTGAGCTCACCATATATTAGTTTAGCCCCTTTTAGCTTGAGTTGAGTGATTTGGGCATCAATCCACTGCCTTGTTTTGTTTTCCATCGACTTAGTCATGATATCAAGGTAATTAACCCCCTCCTCCTCCCAGTCTATTAGAAATAGTGGAAATTTAGCTACAACATCATACCTTCGATCCAAAATGGTGTCTTCATCCTCCATGATCTAGTCAAGCACCGAGAAGAGATTGACTGACTTCATAAATTGGGCAGTCATACGCATCTAGTATTGCATGCCCACCTCCTTATCATCTTGGAAATTTTCACAAAAATATTCAACATGGGGCAGGTGGGCATATTCTTTTCTAAAAATATTCTTTAGTTTTTCGGAAGGATCCATCCTGGGTCTGGTTGTGTGGAGGTCCAGAGTATACTCCACTATTTCCTTCTTTGAGTATTCAGTACATTGGGATGTGGGAATGGCATACATGCCCTGACCGAAGGTGACAAGGTAGGGGATTCCTACCCTGTGCTTATCACTCAATAGAGTATGATCATTTTATAATTGTCAAGAGACTTCCAATATGATCATCCGGTCATTTGGGTACCAAGGTAGCTTGTAAGGCCTTTGAGAGAAGCCCTCTATTATGATATAAGTGAACTTCAGGAACTATATGTACAAGTACCCAAATTTGTGAATGAACGCACAAGCATTGTGTGAAACTATCCTTTTGAATTCTCCTCCAACAAGTATGATTATATTCCCAATAAAGGTATCATTCACTCTATGATACTCCTTCCTGAAGTTCTAGTATTGTAGTTGTGGATACTTATCATACAATTTCAGCTCCCTTCCTAGATTTGAACTCTAAGCAACAAATAGGCCCTTGTAGGGGAATGGTTCCGCTAGGAGGTACACCAAGTAGGAAGTCATATAAAACTATGACATCTTCTTTACAGTCATTAGTTGATTGTGCAAATTGTCACTGATCATTTTTTCCCAATGAAACTTTGTTTTCCCTCCGATGATCTCCTCAATAAAGTAGAACATCCATTCTTGAAAATAAGTAGCACTGGGAATTCCCATCACCCTACTCAAGAGAGTCACCAAGTCATGATAATCCTCATAGAAGTCACTATGGAACAATTCTTGGGGAACTTTAGTGGCACTGCCCCTCTTCTCTTTCAACCAATGTTGGTTAATCAACTTTTTGCAACCTTAGGGGTCTTCTTTCCACTTTTTTTTTGCATACCCCTTCTTTTTTTCTTCGATAGGGTCAAATGTGGGGATGTGGAATGTTACACCTATGGACTTGGCTGACAAGTCCACTAGTACTTTTCCTTCATGATCAATAATTTTCTAGCTACCCCCATGGTAGGCTTCCTTGCATGCCATTACTAGTTTTGGGGCCACTAGAGTGGGTGGGAAGCCAGCTGCTTTGGCGAGCCCACTTCTTCTAATCTTCCTAGAATTTTCAGTGGTTGGGTTAACTATGACCCATTTCCTGAACTCATCTATATATGTATGTCCAAGGTTGGTGTTTGAGATCGTGTTCCAGTCAAAAGTGACCCTGGAGATGATATCCACCCCCTGGAATTGATATTTCATCTGGTCTTTATCTCCCTTTGCTCTCAGTATCTTGGTGATCTTCTTTCCTTTCTCTTTCTTTGAGGACGCTCCCAATGGTCCCATAGTTGATTCCATAAATCCTATACAAAGAGGTGTAGTAAACATATTCATATGAAAAAATCAGGAAGCCTTAGTGGATTCCTACAAAAACAAGGGTCAAATCAAACATTCCATCATTAAAGATCATAAAATCCATTAAAATTCATCATTTAACCCTTGTTTGGGCCAATTATGAGAATGTGGGCCCATGGGTATGGGTTTCCCTAGCTAGGTTGACAGTTGTTAGGAGTGACTTAGGGTGAAACATCTCTACAATTGCAATTCCCCATAGACGGCCACTCGTATTCAAATTTTCACACTTGGACTTCAAGGGTCGGTCAAGGAATTTGGGAATTTGGAGCATTGGTTAGCTAATCATGAAGTCATTTGAAAACATTTGATGGATCATTTTAGCTATGCAAGCAGGAGGCATGTGGAGGAAAAAGACATCAAGGTCATTTGTAGCTCTGTCGTTCATGAACGATGTTCTGGAAGAGGGATCCTGCAAAGGGAATCCTACATTGTGAGATCCACAAGAGGCTTAGGCAGCTTGGGTTTGAATCTTGAGATTTAAGTGCTTCAGGGTGATGCAGGTAGAGAGCTATGGAAGGTTTCTAGGAGAATGGTGTTCAAGGATGGCAGAAACAGAGCAACATCCTGCAATGGGCGACCCGCATAGGCGGGTCCACAGAGAGTCTCAACATTGGTTATTTTGTTCGCAAAGGACAAGATGGCAGGAGAGATCTCAGGTTCTGCCATGTAGGAAGATAGCAAGACATGGCCGTTTTGCAATAGCGGTCACACAACGATGGGCCACAAGTGGCTTCCCACAACACATCTTCACTTAGCCATTTTTTGATGAAAGCTTGTGGGGAAATTGCAAGGTCGAGGTCGGCAAGGCAGATAGAAGTAAGTCATTGGCCATTTCACAAATTACGATGAGAGAGGGGCGGTCCATGGACTGACTCCCGCATGGCTAGACCCACAAAAGGTTTATACTTGGGTTTTCTACAGGCAAGTCTTAGAGGGAAACGAGGTCTATGAGATCTGCAGTGTGGATACAAGTGTCATCTTGGCCGCTTGTGAAGGAAATAACAATAGCGGTGAAGAGGTGGTGGAAGTCTTCTGAGAGCGGCCTACGGAGGAAACTCTAGTGTGTGGCAAGGTTGGCGGACGCGACCCTTGCAGGGTCTACGGTGTGGGATGACAGGGACAAATAGCCCTTTAGGAAATGGAAAAAATAGCATGGACTTCTACAAGAGGATACCCACATGCAAAAATCCATGAGAGTGGACCTACGGGGGCCCTAGGATTCTTTGTTTCTAGTTAACCTTTTTGTGATGGCAGGGAGACAATGTCTACCCATAGTGGCAGACCCACCATGGACAAAGGTTGACTAGTCGCACTTGGAGTTTAAGAGTTTGGGAAACAACAAGAAGGGGTCTACGGGCTGCAAGGGATTGAATGCCTTGGTGAAGAATGTTGTTGGTGGTTGAAGTTGTCCATAACTTAAATGGGTTGATTTCAAATTATTTTCCAAGTTTTCTCGAAATGGGTAGGTGTGGATTTTGGTGTTTTAATTGCCGCAAGGAATTTTTTAGGATTTTAATTCTAGGATTTTATCAAATTTTACAAAACCCCTTAAAAAGAACATAACTTGGGCACAATGATACACTTACCTAATAATCCAACAAAAAATTGGATGAAGAATTTGATGAACACACGTTTGAAATCGGCCAAAGGGTTGCATAGGCATAGAGGCGGCGAAGGCTGGCGGGAGCTCTGACAAGTTTATGACTGACATAATGAAAATGACAGGATGAATTTATTATTTATAGGAAAATTTTCATTAATGACCCACATTAATGGTTCATACGACAGCCGATAGGGTAGATAGGTGAGATTTTTGAAACTACCAATGACGGGAAGGTTAGGACCCACTAGGTGGAAGGCAGTTAGATGATTGTCATTTAACAGGTCTACAAAGGGGGGTGGAAACAGAGAATGCGGGGCCCTCCATGCAAGCCGACACCATAGGTCGGTTGTTGGTAAAATGGGAAAAGTTACACAAAATCCCACAAAGGGAAACCAACAAGGGAAAACTCTCACATGAAGAAAGATGCCAGTTCTAAAAGTAAAGGGAAAACTACCAACGGAGCTCCACAAAGGCAAGAGAGTTAGGAATTCCTTGGGTGGTGAACTTGGTCAACTCAAGATGATGACTTTGGGACTCCTTGACCACTTGGAACTCAAAATAGAGGGCACAAAAAATGAGGCGAAGGAAAAAATCAACCTGGCAATGCCAGAAAAGAGAGGGTTCATGTTTTGAACAAGGCATGTGTACTATAGGGACAACATGGTGGAACATGCTATGCACTCCATTGGGTTCCCAATAAGAGTTTGTGATGCAAGGAGTCGTACCATTTGCAGTGATTCCAATGATTTACCATATTTGGAGATAGCATTGATGCTATTTACTATATTCATTTCAGTTGTATCACACTATGTAATTGGTGTATTATTCCCGTATATGTTGGGAAGCATAGTTGTACTATTGTAATCTTTGAAACAATGTAAACTCATATAATAAATGTAATGGAAGTATCCTTGGTATTACCATGTGATCACAGATGGATGTTTATGTATTGTTATGGATGTATGTATGTTGTTTATTTATTCTATATAATGGTTTTAAAATGTATACTTGTGAAGTAGATATTCATCGTTATGGAATTGAGTCATGTTAGAATGTTCGCAAGTAATGTAGTCATGTTACCCTAGAGGACTAGATAGATGATATGTGTGTATAGTTTCATTATTACTGTTGTATGTTAACTTACATTTCATATTAGTTTTACTTTAAAAATAATTGTGTTATTATTGTTAGTTATTTTATTTTTCTTTGGGTTTTGTGTGGTAGGGCATTATAATTTTTCACCCAAATATGTTGAATCACTGCGAGCTACATTGGACCGACGATTTCCCTTAAGAGTCAAAAATGCTAAAAGGAAAAAATCTTTGAATGGCTATTTCTTAGAAATCATAATGCTTACATACTCTCTTTTTGAGGCCATTGGATCATGTTGGGACCCTCTACAGTAACCTCTCTTAGTTTTTTCTATTTCAGAGGCGTTTTCTCGTGGTGGCGAGTTTTTAGTTGAGAAAAAAATTATCAGATGCAAGCAATGTAAAGTTACAAAGTTGTGCAAATTTCATTCTACAACTTGTACGACCAAACAAACTATTCGAACACATCTGGTTGGGTACATTTATGCTAGGCATGATCCTCTTTTTCACCCAAATATGTTGAATCACTATGAGCTACATTAGACCGGCAATTTTCCTTACGAGTCCAAAGTGCTAAAAGGAAACAATTTTTGAAGGGTTATTTCTCAGAAAATATGATGCTTATAGACTCTTCATCTAAGGCTATGGCATCGTGTTGGTACCCTTTACAATAACCTCTCTCAGTTTTTTCTATCTCTGAGGCATTTTCCCATGGTGACGAGTTTTTAGTTGAGGAAAAAGTTGTCAAATGCAAGCAGTGTAAAGTTGCAAAGTGGTGCAACTTCTGTTATACAATTTGTATGACCAAATAGAATATTCCAACATGTCTAGATGGGTATTTTTATGCTAGGCATGGTCCTCTTTTTCACCCAAATATGTTGAATCACTCTGAGCTGCATTGGACCGACGATTTCCCTTAAAAGTCCAAAGTGCTAAAAGACAACAATTTTTTAAGGGCTATTTCTTAGAAACTGTGATGCTTACAAAATCTCTATCTAAGGATATGGGATTGTGTTGTGACTCTCTACAATAACCTCTCTCTATTTTTTCTATCTTGGAGGAATTTTTCCATGGTGATGATTTTTTAGTTGAGGAAAAATTTGTCAAATGCAAGCAATATAAAGTTGCAAAGTGGTGCAACTTTCGTTCTGCAAATCCTACAACCAAATGGATTGTTCCAACACATTTATATGGGTACATTTATGCTATGAATGGTCATTTTTTTCACCCAAACACATCGAATCACTCTGAGCTACATTGGACTGGCAATTTTCCTTAAGAGTCCAAAGTGCTAAAAGGAAGCAATCTTTAACGAGATATTTCTTGGAAACCATTACACTTACAAACTCTCCATCCAAGGCTATGGTATCTTGTTGGGATCCTCTACAATAACCTCTCTCAATTTTTTCTATATCAGAGGCGTTTTCCCATGGTGATGAGTTTTCAGTTGAGGAAAAAGTTGTCAAATGTAAGTAGTGTAAAGTTGCAAAGTGGCGCAACTTTTGTTCTGCAACTCCTACAACCAAATGAACTATTCCAACATGTTTGGATGGGTATATTTACGCTAGGAATGGTCTTCTTTTTCACCCAAACACGTCGAATCACTCTGAGCTTCATTGGACCAGCGATTTCCCTTAAGAGTCCAAAGTGTTAAAAGGAAACAATCTTTGACAGGCTATTACCTAGAAGATGTGATGCTTAAAGACTCTTCTTCCAAGGATATGGGATCATATTGGGATCCCCTACGATAACCTCTTTCAATTTTTTCTATCTTTAAGGCAATTTCATGTGGTGATGAGTTTTCAATTGAGGAAAAAATTGCCAAATGCAAGCAGTGTAAAGTTGCAAAGTCGTGCAACTTTCATTCTGAAACTTGTACAACCAAATGAACTATTCCAACACATCTGGATGGGTACGTTTACTCTAGGAATGGTCCTCTTTTTCACCCAAATATGTCAAATCACTCTAAGCTACATTGGATCGATGATTTCCCTTAAGAGTCCAAAGTGCTAAAAGGAAACAATTTTTGAAGGGCTATTTCTCAAAAATCGTGACACTTATAGACTCTCCATCTGAGGCTATGGGTTTATGTTGGGACCCTCTACAATAACCTCTCTTGGTTTTTGATATCTATAAGGTGTTTTCTTGACGTGTCGAGTTTTTAGTTGATGGAAAAAGGGTCAGATGGATGTGATGTAAAGGTGCAAAAGGGTTTAGAGTTCATTTTGTTCCTCATGAGTATGTGATTCATTTTCTCAAATACACTTAAGTCATGAACTTTACACATGAATACAAATTATATGCATTAAAACATGTAGGCCATAAAGTATACATTGGAATACTCATAAGTAACAAAGTATACGCACAAGTTGTAAAGTGTACACTTGAATACACGTAAAGTGTACACAATACACATGATATTATCCTTCAATAATTGCTATCAAATATAGGATTTACAAAATCCACATAGGCATACAACAAATGGCCCTAATACATAGTCATTTCACAGTGGGGGAAGGAAATAAAGCACACATTGCCTTCACGGTCAATATAGTCTTCCACAACAATAGCATGTTGATGTTTTGAAGTGACAAGCACCTATACAAACCATCAACGTAGTAGTTAAACTACATACAATAGAAAAGATGCTTAGAATAACAAATCCATACTATTCTAAACAACCTAAGTGATTATGAAATGGTAATGGAAGCTAGAAATTGTTTTGAAAATAAAAAATCTATATTATTATAATCTCTCGCATATCTCTGCCAAAGGATCAGAGCTAGCTATTGCTGCAACAACTCAATTATCAATTGTGCCAAGAACATCACAATATATTTTGAATGATAAATCTATATGGTTACAATAGAAAAGATGCTTAGACTAACAAATCTATATTATTATAAACAACATAAATGACGATGAATTGGTAATGCGAACTAGAAAAGATGCTTAGAATAACAAATCTATATTATTCTAATCTCTTTCATACCTCTACCAAAGGATCAGAGTTGGCTATTGTTGTAGCAGCTCCATGATCAATCGTGCCAAGAACATCACAATATACTTCGAATGCGAAATCTATATGGTCACAATAGAAAAGATGCTTAGACTAACAAATATATATTATTCTAAACAACTTGAATGATGATGAATTGGTAATGCTAACTAGAAAATATGCTTAGAATAGAAAATCTATATTATTCTAAACAACCTAAATAATGAACCTTAGCAGATAAAAAATCTCAAAATGTGATTAAAAATAGCATACTTGTCCCATTCAAAAATTGATCCGCTACTCAAGTGTCCCTGAAGGGTCATCTCTTACCTTTAGACTTTCCATTAATGCTTAATGATCAACACTACTAATTGTCCTTTTTTTTGTTTTTGGTCTAGCATGATGTCTCAATAACTTAACATTTGTTGCTATAACAAGGTGTGAATACATGAGAAAGGTTTTGCATTTCTCATAGTCTTCAAATGTAGGTACACTAGTCTTTCTAATCATATATGTTTGCAGCCAAGTTCCAAAAACAACAACTGAACTTATGTGATAATAAGTTTTTTATCAATATCTAAATATACTTAGAATAACAAATCTATATTTCATCTAAACAACCTAAATGATGATGAAATGGTAATGCAAACTAGAAAAGATGCTTAGAATTAAAATTTTCTATTATTGTAAACAACCTAAACAATGATGAAATGGTAATGCAACCAAGTTTGAGAAACAACAACTGAACATGTAGGATATATAAACCCATCATCATCTTTCATCAATTTTGTTAGCTTTTTCTTTCCATGTACACATCATCCCAACCAATAGTCTGATCCCTCTTCATTCCCTTGTGGTGCTACAACTGCATAGACATGTCCTAGCTATACAAGATCTAAAAGATAATCATAGTCAATTGAACTTTTGATTACATCTTCTAATGAGGATTGTGCTCTAGATAAAGGGGTTAGGTACTTTTGAATCCATGTATCTACCCACTCACTTGACTCACACTGATCCCAATCATACTGAATATAATTTTAACAAAAACAAGCCATCTCTCATGTCCATATGGTCCATGCACTCACATCTGAGCTTCAAAATGAATGCATATTTGAAGAATCTCTAATTGTTTGACATTCCATTATGTCTCCCACTGTTCACTCCTCAACCAACCAAAAGAACCTAAGAACTTGTGAATCAAGTTTCCCTCCTTGTGATAGTGCATAAGTACACCACTCCACAATAGAACGTGTATCACTGAATGTTGCACCACCTCTGATCTTTATTTGTTCCTTAAGCAAATCTCTCTTCACACATGCACCTATGCCATCATGCTCACCTTTTCCATCCCCGTCTTCGAAAAAGCTCCAAATATGTGGTACACCCCTCTCTATATGCATCCTACTCAAAAATAAAGCATGTGAGCATTCTTGAATTTACATGTCCAGTTATCTGACCAAATCAGATGTTGACCCATTACAATTCCTTTTTCCTACAAGAACTCAAAAAAAAATTCAAAACAATGTTGTACAAACTCAGATGAATGAGATCTATCATTACTCATGTAAAAATGGTACTCCCTGATTATCTTCCTGTCTTCTTCTGTGCTATTAGGGGCATGCCTATATGTTATGTGGACAAAAATATCAATTTGAATAAAATTATAATATTGTGATTGAACTTCATTTTGTGGTTTTAATGTGTAATTTTCAGGAAAAACAACTACAAATACAATAGTTCCAATGGGGAAAGAGTCCTTACACATCTTGAATTGTTGATCCAACCATTGCGACCTGTGGCTATGCCTTGCATCCTTATAGAAAATATTTTTCTTAAAATCTGAAATAAAATCAGCAATACTTACCTCTCTTGCAACCAACTCGCATCTAGAAACCTCACCTCCACTCTTCAATGTGTATTTGACTATCTCATACTTGTTTTTCTCAACAATTTTGTTACCAAAATCATGATCTCTGCCCTCATGAAAGCATGTTACAGAAATTTATAAACCACCACATTGCAAACATGTTTCATTTAAACAATCATTTATTTAAAATAAACATCCATCACCTCTAATGCATAAAAATGAATCTAACAACTCCCTGGATGACTTGGGAAGTTAGACTACATGACACTCCTGCAACATTTCGTCATTATGCATAGTAGAATGAATATGGCATAACAATTCATGATACATTGAAAATTCAACATGGTATTTACAACATGTATTACGAACCATAATAGGAACACAATAAAATGTCTTGCAAGACTCAAAAACCCTTTGTGAGATTTTCAAATGTGGATGTTGATGAAAAAATTGTTTGTACAAAATTATTTGGCTACATTCCAAAAAAAATTTAGGATGCAGTGTACGATCTCGATTACCAATTCGTAACTTTAAAACATCCTTTACATTCCGTGATACTCAATTTGCGTCTTTACATTATCGATTATATTTTAATGAACATGTGGAAGCCTCCCACTAAAATCCCATGTATCATTTTGAAGAGCACTATCGAGTCTTCCTCTTCTTGAGAGTGCTTTATTCAATGTTTTACAATTTAAGTTAAAATAAATACAAGTTTGTCTCATTAAACAAGTATTTTTCAAATGATGGCTTACTAGTGAGGTTGTGATCATCACTCTTTGAGCAACCCTTTTATCTTTTTCCTTACTAGTCTTTCCAATAGAGTTTAGAGCATTAAACAAATTTTTACAATAAGACTATTATTTTTCTGATTTTCTTTTGAGACAAATCTTCAATTTTTTTAATAATGGTCTCATTTTGTATATCTTAAGTAATTGCACAAAAAGTTGGAATTTTTCAATTAATGTCTTATTGGAAAATAATTCATTGAACATTTTCATAGCCCAAAAATGAACCATTTGTTCTGACCTTTTTCCTTCAAGATTATCAATTATGTTCTCATTTATTTCAACCAACCATTTAGGGGTTCTTTTGTAATTAGGTGTTACATAAGGTTCATTTTCAACATTTTCAATGTTATCAACATTTTCATTTTCAAGCACAATGTTATTAACATTTTCATTCTCACTATTTTCAACATTTTCAAAAACAATTTCATTTTGAACAATATTTTCATTGTCAAAAAAAAATTCATTTTCAACCACATTTTTATTTTCAACATTTTCAATAACAATTTCATTTTCAATAACATTTTCAACAACATTTTCATTCTCAATGTTGTTCACATTTTCATTTTCAATTTCAATGTTTTCTTTTTCAATTTCTATTTCATCTTCACTTAAATTAACATTTAATGGTTTGGAAGAAGGTTCAATTTTAATATTTTGCATACCTTGTCTTCTTTTCCTATGAATTTCTCTATATTTTTCCCTATATGCTTCAATTTGATTTGTTGTAAGTTTCCTTTTACCTTTTCTCTTGCGCTGACTACTGCTCCCCATTGCACAAATAAAAAAACACACACATGATTGGAATTCTAAAAAAATTGTTAGAGAATCTTTGAAAAGCTGAATTTTGTCTGATGTAGATAGAAAGCATGAGAATTTCACAACAAAAAGATGTAGGGACTATTGAAATACTCAAAACAGTCCCTTTTTTTATATAACTTACAAAACGAATATCCGTTCCAAACAAATATTTGTTATGTATTCCAATTGACATGCCCGCAAGTCTACACAATCCTCAGCAAGGAAACACATATCCATTTATAACGGATATTTGTTACCTCTACTATTATAAATTACAATGTCATATGTTAAATAATATATATTATAAATTATATTTTAATATAATAATTAATATTAATATATTAGTTATTCTATATTAATATGTAATATATATTGTTGCTTGTCCAAGTGTATAACCTATTAAAATAAGAAATGGATATCCGTTACCTCTAGTCTTATAAACCACAATGTCATATGTTATATAATATATATTATATATTATATTTTAATATATAATATATATTAATATATGTTATATATTAATACTATATTAATATTAATATATAATATACATTGTTTCTCGTCCAAGTGTATAACTTATAAAAAAAAAATGGATATCTGTTTATAATGGATATAAAGCTATTTAATTCTAGGGTATTTATTTCTTATGATATATGATATGCATATTTGTATATATTAATACATATTATATATTAATATTATATTAATATATTTAATATAATAAATATATAGTATATGTGATTAGTGCAATTTACCTATCCTAAGTGATGTAAAACAGAATACAAAAGATGGAAACAACATCTAAACACCTCAAGATAGGGCTACGCTAACTCAAACAAAATAAAGATAAAAGAAAGTAGATTTTTAATTTGTAAGAGTTGTTCTTTGGTTGGCCCTTTGATGGCTGATAAATGTATGCTCTTTGATGGAAAAAGATCTAAAAGTGGATGCAAAATGATGAGGATTTGATGAGGATTCAAATGAGCTATGTGGGTAGTTTGATAGATGAACAAGATGAGTGCAAGATGAGCTTGAAGGTGCAATAATGGTGGATGAGAGTATGGTTGAGCTTAAGAAAGTTTGAATTCTTGAGCTTGATGATGCATAATGAATGAAAATGAAAGAAAATATTTCATTTTAAGGGAGATTTCTCTAGAGAATTGAACGGTTGAGATTTTTTCAACATGGGAAAGATGAAGGGTTGTGGTGAGTTGAGGACTCACAAGCCCTCACATCTTTCCATGTGGAGGATGAAGTGTCACAAAGAAAAATGAGTTGGAAGGAGGACATGTGAGGTGGAGGTACTTGCAAGTACCTTGGGATTGGGAGAATATTTCCTTAAAAAGGAATTTCTTGTTCCCATATGGGAGGAAAGTGGCATATGAGGAATTATAGTATTCCTCAAAAATCTCCATGGGAAAGAGAGAAGTGGTTGGAAAAATAAATGTGAATTATAAACTCACATGATTGGAAGTACCTTGTGGATAAGACAAGGTCCTTATAATCGAATTTTCATGACCCATGTGACTGATGTGACCTCTCAATGATCCACATGGGTAAGAGGAGAGCTTTGGAGGAATAAAAGTAAATTTTAAATTCACATGGGGAAGAGGGTCTAGGCTAAATGTGGAAATTGTGAAGGTTGACCAAAAATATATGCTAAATGTAGCAAGGGGATTAGATTAAGGTTGTGCAAACAGGTGATTAAGAAAATTAATGAAGGATTAGAAGCAAGTTGGAAGATGTGGAGGATATGACATTAATCCTGATTAAAGGTGTGCACATCCTAATCATGGATTAATTAGACTATTTCATATTAGAAGAGGGTTATGGAGGATGTGACATGTGAGGAATTAAATAAATGTCTTATTTATTTAATTCTTTTGAGGAAAAGAGGAAAATGGGTAAGGTATTTAAT
>VDFB02058242.1:525978726-526197907 GCA_007258455.2 Sequoia sempervirens
CTCTATGCCTCTTCGGGAAACTATGTACCCCAATAGCTTACCTGACGTGACCCCAAAAACACATTTCTTAGGGTTTAACCAAACCTTGTACTCTTCTAGTCTCTTGAAAATTTTGTCAAGTACCTTCAAATGATCTTTCCTTGTTGCTGATTTGGCCAATAAGTCATCTACATAATCTTCCATTATATTGTGCATCATATCATGGAAGATCGTGGTCATAGCTCTTTGGTATGTGGCACCTGCATTTTTGAGACTGAAGGGCATGACGTTCCAACAGTATGTACCCCATGGGCAAGTAAATGATGTTTTGTGTTGGTCCTCAGGAGCAATGCAAATTTGATTATAACCAGAGAAACCATCCATGAGGGATAGCATCTCGTGTCCTGCAATTAGATCGACTATGATGTTAATGTTGGGCAAAGGAAAGTCATCCTTTGGACATGCTTTGTTTAGGTCCCAGAAATCTATACATACCCGAATTAGTCAATACCGTTGATTATAACCGGAAGAAACCATCCATGAGGGATGGCATCGTGTCCTGCAGTTAGATCGACTATGATGTCAATGTTGGGCAAAGGAAAGTCATCCTTTGGACATGCTTTGTTTAGGTCTTGGAAATCTGTACATACCCGAATTAGTCTGTTTGGCTTTGTCACCAGCACTAGGTTGGAAATCCATTTAGCATAATCTATAGACCTTATGAATCAGGCATCCAATAATTTCTTTAACTCGGCCTTAACCAATAGAGCAACTTGTGGGTGCATTTTGCGCAACTTCTGCTTGACTTGTTTAGCATTGGGTACTAGTGGCAGATGATGTAGAACCAGTTTGGGGTCCAATCCTGGCATGTCAGCGTAGGACCATGCAAAGTTTATTTTCCATTCTACAAAGAATTTATGAAATTCCGGTTTCTCTTCATCTGTCAATGATGCCACAAATAGGACCATCTTGGGGTCCTCTAGAGTCGAAATGTTATCCTCGATGGTGTCCTCAACAAGCATGGCCGATCTCTCCTGTTGCACGGGGAGAAAGTCCAGTCCTCCATCTTTGGGTGCCTCCAAGAGGTTTTCACCCACAGATACGTCCTTTGTTTTTACTATTTTGTCGTCAAGAGGTTCCTTTCGGTTTTCACCTAGAGACATTTCATTTTTTACTTTATTTTTACTTTTGCGACTAGAGGACTGAACCGTCTCACCAAAGTATGCCGCACAATCCAAATCAATAGTAAATCTACGATGCATGGTCCCCAGCGTTGTACTCTCATCCATGAATTTAGCAATGGCTTCATCATTTGGAATGTCGTGTGATCCTTGTTGGTCCCAATCGGTGGATTCGAGGTAGACTAATGAAATGCCATAAATCCAAGGCTAGTGAACCGGTGGGATGCCGATAGCATACAGATGGATTCATTGATGTTATAGATGAGGTTATCATCATCCAACTTGACATCGGACTCTATCCAGTATTCTCCTTCACTAGTGTCATATTCATTGTCATAATAGGGGGTGAAGGTTTGAGAGCCCTGGCTATCAATGTCATCTGATACTTTGGATAGATTGGACTGAGGGGGTTCAGATGGTGGTTGTTGCATGTCATGAGAAGTGTTAGTGGGATTTTGACTGTTTGGTGCCCGCTCAATTTTGAATGTTTGCCAAAATCGTTGTTCAAAGGTCAATTCCCCTGGTTCGACAAACAAATCATCAAGACAACAGTCACTTAGGGATCGTTCGGAGCCAAATTCCCACTCGTGGGAGTCTGTTTCAGTTAGGTATTCCCTAGTAGTCTCAACACTTTCAGAAGCATGTACTCGCTCACTGAAAAGTCCAGAGGTACGTCGATCGCCATTGTCGAGTGATCCAAACCCTAATCCAAGATACTTCAGAGTTTGGAAAGTTTCTATAGGTTCCCTTCGACCGGTTTTATTTTTTCCAAGGCCACTAGTACCATCGTAGCCTTTAGCCTTCATGATGTTGTAACCCTTGCCATATTTTTGCACTGGTAGTGGAGGTAGTGAGACTATATCCTTATAGATCCATCCTGTGATATCTGCAAGGTCTTCATCACTCATGTCTCCCATAATGGCGTATTGATTGGAACTTTGAATGTTTCTTGCGGTTCCATTCTGCAACATGGTCGACCATATATCTTTGGAGGAGTGGGTATTGTAGTTATGCTGTATGCTGTATTTAGTTTGAACTCTCCGCAGCCGAGGTCCTGGATTTTATCAGTTGATTCGGTCTTAGGGTTGGTGGAGGGTTGTGATATGTCAGAAGACGTGGATGGAGTGGATGTGGAAGATGACCTGAGCATGGAAGGGTCGATGTATTCAGACCAGGAGCCAGGTGCTTCTCGGTTAATAGGTACTTGGTTTTCAAAGATACCCCTTAAATTGGTACAATATTGGAAAGGGTCGGGGTCTCCGTATATGGTTACTTCTGTACCATTAAAAGGAAACTTGAGGCATTGGTGGTATGTCGACGGAACGGCCTTTAAGGCGTGGATCCATGGGCAGCCAAGTAAGATGTTATATGGTAGTTCCAAATCTAGGACCTGGCAAGTTGTGTCGACAATGAGTGGTCCCACTCTGATAGGGAGAGAGATAACACCTTGCGAAGAGCATTCCTCGTCATCATATGCTTTGATCACTATGCTTTTCGTTGGGTCTACGCATGCATCAGAGAATCTGAGAGCCTTAACCAGTTTAAGGGAGCATATATTCAACCCTGCTCCCCCATCTATTAAAACACGTCTAACCTTGTGCTTGTGGACAAAAAATTCTATGTGTAATGCATCATTGTGGTTGGTTTTAGATGATGAGTAATCCTGATCTGAGAAGGTGACATGGTGCGGCATGGTGAGATATCCCACCATAGTTTCAAACTGATTGACATCAATGTCCTTCAGGACAGAGGACTCTAGGAGAGTTTTATCCAGGATTTCTTTGTGTGCAGGAGAGATACGAAGTAGCTCAAGGATAGATATTTGCGCAGGAGTCTTTCCTAGTTGGTCAATGAGATTGAACTGACTTTTGGGTTTCCACTGTTGTGGGGTTGAGACAGGTTTTGGTTGTTTAGCAGATGAAGCTGGTTGTGATTGCTTAGTAGATGGGCCTGCCATAATGATCTTGGCTTGTCTAGGGGGAGGTGGACCGGCTATAGTGACCTTGCCACTTCGCGTAGTAGCGTTGCACTGTGGTGCTCTCTTGATCGTAATGGTGTTGATGTACTCATAGTCAGTTCTAACATTATTTATTGTTGGTCCACCAGAGTAATCGTACTTGGCTCGGGTGAAGTTAGCTTGGTTTTGTGGACCTGAAGTGGAAGCATTATGGGGACCATGATCCTGCAGTGGATTCTTGTGGATAGTATGATCTGAGTTGGAATTGAATTGTGATCCACCTACTTCGATGGTGCGATTTTCAATAAGGTCTTGGATTACGTTTTTCAGTTGTTGACAGTTGGAGGTTGTATGCCCTTTGACTTGATGGTATGCACAAATTGCGTTGTCATCCCACCATGCTGGTTTGAATTGTCCTGGGTCATAAGGTTTTATTTCCGGAAGTGTGATGACCCCATGTTGGATGCATTTCTTGAGGACATCTGCAATGGGTTCACCTAAATTGGTGTATGTGTGACCCCTAGGGAATTGTCTTGGTTGACGATATTGTCCTTGACGGTTTTGACCATTTTGACTATTTGAAGGAGTATTGGGGGGAGGTGTCAATGTCGTTGTTGGTCTATTTTGTTGTTGCACCCCTTTCAAAGCCAACACGGGACTTGCAGTCTTGGCGTCTACAACACCATCATTGGTGTTTATATTTTTGGAACCATACCTCAGTTCTCCCTTTGTGATAAGGGCTTTCTCAATTTGGACCCCCTTTTCCACTAATTCTGTGAAGGTTGTGCAACAATGTATTTGCAATGCAAATTTGAGGGGCCCTAGAAGTGTTTGGACAAACATGTCAACCTTTTCTCTTTCAGGAATGTCAATGTGACATCGACTAGCAAGGCTTCTCCATTTTTGAAAGAACGGGATAAATGTCTCACCCGACTCTTCTTGTGTGAGATTGCACAAGCTAGTGATAGAGGTGTCCATGTCAATATTGTATGTGTAATTTTTTATGAACCTTATTTTGAGCTCATCCCATGTCTAGATATCTTTTTGCATTGAAAACCATTCAAGGGCTTGACCCGCCAAACTTTTGGAAAAAAGTTTCATCAAGTATGTGGGTTCGTAGGCGATATCCATATAGTTAGTTGCAAATTCGCGAAGATGTTCAATGGGATTTGTCTTGCCTTTATATTTAGTGAAGTTGGGTGACACATATCCTGGCGGAAATGTGGGCATATGTAAGTTTGTGTCGAATGGGTATACATCCAGATCATATGATATTTTGGATTTCCCGCCTGTGATGAACATGTTTTGCATTTTATTCTCCATATCCTACACTGTTGCTTTGAGTTCATCTATGGTAGGGTCATTTAAATTTCCATATGTTGGATTGCCTGGTACACCATGTGTTCCTGCATGAGTATAGGTGTATTGTGGCGGTATGGGTTGTTGCGGTACGTATGATGTGTGTTGTTGGTATTGGAAGTTGTGATTAGGTGCATGTTGATGAGTGTGAACGTTGGATGAGTATGTTGGAATGTGTCCCCCAGCTATGCGTGTCGTTATTTGGGGGATGTTGTGACCATGAATGTTAGGATGTATTAACGATGTCATGGGTTGAGTTATTTGGCCACTTTGTGTGAATTGCTGATTTTGCACAAGAGGAACATTGGTATTTGTACCTTGGGAGGTAATGACGTTTGACTGTGTTGTCGTGTTAATGTTTTGTTGTTGTCCTTGTATAAAGATACGTCCTGTGGCTCCTCCCAAAGGATGTTGTGAATTACTATTGAACGATTTTGTTGAAGTTGTGTTCATGGTAGTAGATGTAGTTGCCAAGGGGGAGTTGTGATGACTTGATGATGCCCCCATGGTATTTGCTGTTGCAATAACAGGAGGGTTGGAATAATTTTCCAATGGTGTGAAGGAGCCAAGAGTGGTTGTATTTAATTGGGGTAGTGTTGTGGATGTTGTGGATGATTGCGCTCCCCCAATAGATGTAGCGTTTATTGTATTGGAGATGTTTGGGATGTTGGATGTGGTATGCAGTGTCGTTGTGGTGTCAAAAGGGATGTTGCTTGTAGTATTTAGGACTTGACCACTGTGTGAGATGTTATGAACATTGTTGGCATTAGGGTCATGTAACGTGTTAATGTCAAATCCTGGTGGTAACTTAGCTCCTTCACTCAAGAGCATAGCTACGAATCTGTCTCTGTCGTGACATGCTATTGTTTCAGCCAACTGATAGACCTCTAGGTCTTGTGTCAATGCTTCTATGTGTTCCTGAAGTAGTTGACCATTTTCATCTCTTTGCAAGTAGAGTTCGAATGAGTTGTTAGGTAAGGATTGTGTTGTCACTGGAGGTTGATTGTCTAGATTGGTAAAGGGATCGTTCACGGTCCAGTTTGAGTCATGTGGAGGACTGTTGGGATCTTGTCCAAAGTTTTCCATTTGTTTCTTGTGCTTTTGAAGTCTGGTTTCGACCATAAATGAGATTGCTCAAAGGGAATGTCCACTAAATGCAAGTATGACACTAGGTGAAATCTAAGGTTCAAACTGAACACTAAAATGACCACTGTTTTTGGATTTTTGTGAATAAGGTATGCAATGTGGATGCAATGTAAGATGAGGCTATCTAAGCACTTCTAAGCTTGAACTTCATTTTCGATTTGGACTGCTAAAGGAATTTTTTGTTAATGACAAGTTGACAAGATGACTAGTGAGTCTTCCTAACTAGACATTTGAGTTGGAAGAAATCTCACAAAAGAGGACAATGACTAAAAGGATGTTTGATAACTTGGTCCAAAAGGGTCTAATTTCAAAAACAATGATTTTTCCAAGGGGTGCTTAAGATTTTCCTACTCCTAAGTATGCAAGATATGAGCCTAGGGACAACGTAATGTTGAATGTATGATACTTAAATGGGGTGAGGTATGAAACCTAAGGTGATCAATGCAAGCTAAGAGACAAGACTTTGAGCAATTTCAAATTAGGATTTTGACAGAATCTTCTTGGTGACAGAGTTTGATAGATGGCTGACAGTTTGGAGGTCTCTGGTGTCGAGTGTGAAGTTTTAAAATTTTGACAGGAAAATCCGTCTCAGTTTGGCAATTGTGTCACGGTTAAGCAACTGTGGTTCAATTTTTCACTTGCGGCTTTTTGATTGTCATATGCGACTTGGTTTATCATATGCGACTTTCAGATTGACAGATGTGTCACGACGCCTACAGATGCGTTGTTCTAAGTTTCAGATGCGGTTTATCAGAGCAGTTGCGGTTTATCAGAGTAGTTTTTGTTTCAAAGTGATTTTCGTGGTATTTTGATGGAAGTTTTTGATCTGTTTGATGAATATTTTGTTTGGACTGTGACAAAACAAGCATGCACTTGACAAACACAGTGTTTTAAGGGGTAACCAAACACACATGAGATAAGCACAATCCTAAAAAGGCCACTAGGCCACGGGTTTGTATACTTGATATAGCCCACCAGTTTTACCCCGGATTGGTGATGAACACCTTTCCTTCTCGAGAGCGGATAGCTTAGAATTTTGGTGGCATTGGCTCCCCTCCACAGCTCATTAACATCATTCGAGCACACCAAATTCGGATTCATTGGGTAGTGACATCCCAAGAATTGCTATCTCTACTCAAGGGGATCAATAGTGAGTAATCTTCGGGCATGATACTATACCCTGCACTATATCAAGCAACGGCCAATAGAATGGTTGGACACTAAGACAAGAGGTGTTTAATTCAGGCATTCCATTCGTGGGGCGTGATCCATGCGGCGAGAGCCCCCTTTTGGATCCATCTTGTCGGAACCATGCTCGTGATTCTTGGGCTTTCCCCAAGAACCCACTTTTCTATACTGGCTGGAAGTCCCTCGGTGTTAGGGTGCTACCGGTCTGAGTCATCTTGGGGTGAGTACTTTTTCCCACTAGAACAAGCCCAAGTTCTAGAGTTAGTAACCGTTTCTCTTACACCCAGGATCGCATGAATGCGCAAGGGGAGAGGATACTCCGATATACCGAATCGTGAAGGGTAATATAACAGAAAAGAATGGGTCTAGTTTTCTGATCACAAGGTTTTCACCAAGTGAGAGCATACTCACCTACCACTCCACAAGCACAATCAAGCATAAAAAACATGATTCTTTTTATAAGCACCAAAAACCAAAGTTTGCTAATCTAGAAATAAACAAGCACAATGTTTGTTTTTTTCTTCTTTGACATGCGAATCTGCAAACAATGAGTTAGTAGTCTTTTTGAAACAATAGTCTTCGACATACGAATGGGGATCGCCACATGCTACAAGAGAGGATTAGTAACAAAATCTAACCTAACCCACATGCAGGAATAAAAATAGAATACAAAAAATAGAAGATCTGAAAACCAGAAACCAGAAAAGCCCGAAATTCAAAAATTAGAACCTCAAAACTGACAGGAAAAATTTACCAGGCAAATGTGGCGCGGCAGAAAAATTACCAGACAGATGCAGCGCGAAATGTCAAATGCGTCGTTCAGGTTTTCAAATGCGGCTCAGAATGTCGAATGCGTCTCTGTAGCTATCAGTTATGGCTCCTCAGAACATTTGCATCGCTTATGTCAGTAGATGCGTTGCGACACTTGCGGCGATCGGTACCAGTATCCTGCAAAACAACAGAAAAAAAATCCTACGAAAACAGAAAGCCACTACAAGAAAGGATTAGTGACACAAAATCTAATCTTATCCAACATGCAGGAATAAAAATAGAATACAGAAAGACATAAGATTAGAAAACCCGAAACCTGAAAATAAAACCCCAAAACTGAAAGAAGAATTATACCAGACGAATGCGGCTCAGAATAGCAAATGCGGCTTTCGGGGTTTCAAATGCGGCTCAGTAAAACATATGCATTGTTGTTAGCGTCAGTTGCGGTGTGATAGAGAAATTGCGGTTCTACTATTCTCATATGCGTCGTGACGCATCAGATGCATCACAATGTTTTAAAAAAAAACACTTGCGGCGATCCGTACTTGTACCCTGCAAAACAACAGAAAACAACAAAAATGTATGAAAAGCCAAAAAATGACATCGGGTTCACCAATGTAATCAAGGGAAAATTCTAAATTTGTTAGAGGGGTAGCACAATAACATTAAAATTCCTATGAAATAACAAAGCACAAAGGAAATAATGTGAAGACAAAAGGGACAATGTGACCCTAAATCTCCACCTTCCATGGTTGACCTTTGTTACACCTCCTAGCTTGCAATAAATAAAAGGTGCCCTCAGATTTGTATGAGCAACTATGACAAATGACGAAGCCCTATGCAAGTGTTGAAGGATTTGCATAAAATAAAATGACCTTACAATGGACTAAAATGACAATGACTGTAAGTGACTATGACTGTAACAATAATAATAGCCTAAGTTAAAATCTGAACATGAGAGAGACCAAGAGAGTTGAGAGAGCAAAATTGCCCTTTTATAAAAACTACAATTTTGAATGTGTGGCCAGGATGAAAAGATGACCAGAACCCTAGAATCAATGATCAAGATTAAATGTTGTTGTGTGCATTAGGGTTAGGTCAAAATTAGGGCAAAAGATAAGGATGAAGGGTTGAGATTGAATTATAAAATAATTCAATCTAGGGCTGAAATTGAATGAGATGGCAGGAGATAAGATTGGCACAGAAAAAGAGGTTGCTAGAGAAATTAATTTATTTACTCCAGTTGACCAGTAAATAATTAAATAATAAAGATGTTATTTAATTATGGAGGAATGTGACAAAAGAATTGTTTTGAATTAAATAATGATTTAATTCAAAATTCAAGAGAATTGACTAAATTAAATAAATCAAATTTATTTAATTTTAATGAGAGAAAAAGCTAATGAATATTTAAATAATTAGAATAATTATTTAATTATAGTGGAAAGTGGACAAAATTAAATAAATGAGAATTTATTTAATTTTTAGAAGAAGGGGACTTAATTAGTGACGTAATTAAATAAATAAAATTTATTTAATTAATCAAGAAGACATAAATGACAAAGGGAAATTAAATAAATTATGAAATTTATTTAATTAAAGGAAGACTTAGATAATTAATGACGTATTAGATAAATAAATAATATTTATTTATTTAATAATCAAGGAGAAACAAATGACATGAATTAATTAAATAATTATGAATTATTTAACCAATAATCGAATGTGGACCAAGGACATAATTAAATAACTTAATTATGCTAGGACGAAAGTGGTAAAAATGAAGCTTGTAGGCCTAGGTCATTTTTAGGTGTCTACATATAGAACCTTAGCAAGGCATCTGAGAAAGACAGTTATCCACTACCCTCACTTGAAGAAGTGCTACAAATAGTTAGTGGTTCACAAATGATGTCCATCTTGGATGGATTCTCTAGATATAACCAAGTAATGGTAGGAAGGGAAGATTGGATGAAAAAAACTTTCACCACAAAGTGGGGAACTTTTTCTTATAGGAGGATGTTGTTTGAACTGATAAATTCTAGAGCTACATTCTAGAGGGCTATGCATTATGCTTTCCATGAGCTAATAGGAAAATGTATCATTATTTACATAGACGACCTTATAGTTTTTTTGAAAGATAGAAGAGATCATGTTCGAGATCTTAGAGTGATATTATAGAAGTGTGAAACTTACGAACCTTCATTAAATCCTAAAAAGTGCATCTTTGGGGTAACTAAAGGTAAGTTACTAGGACACATCATTTTTGAACAAGGTATTTCCATAGACCCAAAAAGAGTGAGTGCACTACTCAAACTACAGCCCTTGGGAAACAGAAAAGAATTGAAGTCATATTTCAATAAGATTAATTTTGTTCAAAAATTTATTACCGGATTCACTGAAATAGTGAAACCACTCAATCATATGTTAAAGAAAGATGCCAAAATAGAGTGGAAAAATGAATCTAAGATCGCCTTCGAGACTATAAAGATTGCAAGAATACAAGCGTCGGTATTGGTAAGTCTAGATTATGTCAAACCTTTTTATATTTACTCTTTTGCTTCTGGTCACACTTGTGCAAAAGTATTAACACAGACAAGTGAAAATAAAGAAGAAAAACCAATTGCTTTTATGAGCAGTCCATTCAAAGAAGCGGAGCTGAGATATACAAATATTAAAAAACAAGCCTTTGCTTTGGTCAAAGTAGTATGTAAGTTTAAACATTATATCCTTAGGAGTATGTTAAACAGGTGCAAGACAACTGACAGGGGGGGTGAATCAATTGTCACAAAATTCAAACTTAAAAACTTCAACACTTATCAATTCCACAACCACACTATTTTTTTATTAAGTAAAAGCATGAAACACAAATAATAGAAAGTAAATCAACATAATGAATTGTTAGAAACCAAGATCTGATTGCAAACCAGAAAAGACCTTCCACATAAGAGAAAATAAAAAAAGTAGAAGTTTGCATGAAATGTGTAAATTGATATATTCGAAGTACCAAATATTACAAGAGATAATTTGCTTTATAAAAGAAAAGATGCATAAACCTAATCTTATCTTGAGCGACAAGATAGCTTGATAAGATAAGGATAAAACCTATAACTTAGGAATTAAATATGCCTAAGTAAACTTATGCTAATGTGTAATTAATAATTAATTACACCAACACCCCACCATAAGTGCAACTTAGGGAGAAGGAGATTATTATCCAAATATGAGTCCCGACAACAATGCCTGATTAGGTACTCATGTACAAATGCAAAGAAAGACAAAACCCAGTTGGGAAAACCCCCCTTCAGTGAGATGAATGGCTACAAAGAAGCATTGGAAGAACTCTGAAGAAGCAACACTGGAACCCCAAATCCAGCAAGCAAGGAAAGATACTTCTATTTGCAAAAAACCATATCGGAATCACAAATGCAACATCAGACTCGATGCCAAGGAACACTGGAAACTCACATACTAGATCAACCCTGGAATCTCTAAGCAACAGTAGATGAAAGGATGAATGGACCCATAATGATGACAAATATGGAAGTTGTGTCTCTTGAAGCCAATGCCAAACTGAAACTAAAACTTCCCATAGGACAAGTACCATCAAGATTCTGGAACATTAACCATAAAAGCATGGCCCTCAAATGAGAAAGATCTGAACCAATGCGGATCAAGAACCATAAAATCCCAATTGAAGTGTGAACTAAAGCAAACCAACGATGTGTCTAGCTAAGTAAGAAAGAAGCTAAGGGAAACAATAGGAAACCAGACAAACTCATGCGAGTTGTCACCAATACAAAAGATGGATGCAAGAACCCTCCTTAATGGAACTCTATATCAGTTCATTATTACAATACCCAATGATTGCAGAAGGAGAGAATGAAAAACTACAGAAACATAAGTGAAAATGCAAACGTAGAGCACAAAAAAAAAATGAATGCATGCATAAAATAAGTTACACATTTTATATAAATGACCTCAGATCTGCATAAAGGCTGAAACCAGCTTTCCAACGCTGTGAAAATCATGAAAAACGGATAAGCAAATCAAAATATATGCTTCCCGGAGTGAAAATGGAAACATCTGACTTCCGAGGCTGAAAAAGGCATCCAAAAAGAAAAACCAAAAAACCACACCTAAACCATTGTGTAGAGCTCGGAAATAGCTTTCCGGCAATATCTCATTTGCAAAAAAAGGACATCGTATGTGAAAGTTACGCCCGTTTCTATGAAAGTGCTCCAAAAATGTTTGATTTGGCCATATGAAGCCCTCAGGGGCTATAAAAAAAGGCCCCTGGTCGCCTAGGCGAACCAGGGGCTGAAGTGTTTGGGGCCTGCGGTGGAGCCCCCAGTCACCCACGTGACCGGCGCTGGGGCTATAAACCCAGCAGAGGGTTGAGCGCAGGGGTTTTGACCCCGATATGACCAAGGAAAAGCTTTAAAAACCCACAGGCTTGGAGCTTTAAGCCCTCAGGGGCTATGGCGTAGCTAGTGGCACTGCAAAATAGGCCGCCGGTGGCAATGGTCTGGCGGTGGCTGGTGGGAGGCCACTGGGTGGTGGCCTTCATTTATATTGGCCACGTTATTTAAATGCAATTTTTCTGAATTTTTTATTATTATTATTTTTTTTATTATTTTTGAACCTTGTAGAGCATGCCTAGGGGTCGTACGACCCTTGGGAAAAATTTTTTCGCCTCTCCAGATGAGTGTGTCCAAATTGGACAAATTTTATATGGAAATAGGGGTTTTTGGGCACTGTGAATCCAACGGCGAGGTTCGTTTGGGCCCAAAGTGCTCCAAAAATCAGGCGACCCCTAGATCTATCAGATAAATCACTGAGCTTGAAACCCTCGCAAATCTGGCAAATGGTGACGAAAATAAATAAAATAAAAGCCATTTCTAACTTTTTCCAGCGCTCTAAATCCAACGAAAAACCTTGATCTGATCCAAGACACTGCATAAAGATTCTCAAGGAATAAAACCCTTGAGGGACCTTGAACGAGCTCTGCAATGTGTTCCTCCAAAAAAGCTGAGAAGAGGCTGTGAATCGAGGCTCTGATACCATGTTAGAAACCAAGATCTGATTGCAAACCAGAAGAGAAAATAAAAAAAGCAGAAGTTTGCATGAAATGTGCAAATTGATATATTCGAAGTACCAAATATTACAAGAGATAATTTGCTTTATAAAAGCAAAGATGCATAAACCTAATCTTATCTTGAGCGACAAGATAGCTCAATAAGATAAGGATAAAACCTATAACTTAGGAATTAAATGCCTAAGTAAACTTATGCTAATGTGTAATTAATAATTAATTACACCAACATGAACACCATATTTTTATGTGGAAAACCTATTGAGGGAAAAACCACGGTGAAGGTTAACTCACAATATAAATATTATAAAAGTGAATACAAAGGCTCACTACCAAGGGCTCACTGCCTGAAGAGAACTCGCTATCCAAATACAAATGATTACTACCTACAAAAAGGACTCACTATCCAATAGGGAGGCTCACTACCTATAGATACAAAAGAGAGAAAAGATCCACCTAAACAATTAACACACATTCACAGCCTTGATCAAAAGATTGCATAAACCTTTAGTTCATTTCCTTCAGGAATCTAAGACAATAAAGAACTACTACCTCAATACACATTCACACACTTCTACTCTTATGATTTGTGGCTCATTTTGTCACTTTGCATCACACTATCATACAACTCTTCACAATTTGAATTGCATTTATATCTTCAACCTTAGAAACTTTCTCCAAGGTTGGCCACATAAACTTTCTTTCATAAATTCAAAATAGGTTGGAAACTCAACATTCTTGCAATGGATAGGAATGTGAGTGGACCAAAAATGATTAACCAAGACCAAAAGGAAAAAATCTTGGATCAACCACACGCTTCCTTAATTAAATTTTATTCTTCAAATGAAGTGTAAACACCAGGTCATCCAAACCTAATGAAAACACAAATGAAAATTGATGTACACACTTCCCAACAAGAAGATGACACATGGATACCACAATATGCTTCATTATGCATGAGAACACATCTCAGATTACTTCAGATACATTCGTAGTAAGTGAAACAATCTTCAAACACTAAATACCTTCCACTAGTTCATCCAGACTATGCAAACACAAATAGCAACACTGAAACATGACTTCTAGACTAACAA
Source organism: Sequoia sempervirens (assembly GCA_007258455.2). NCBI lineage: Eukaryota > Viridiplantae > Streptophyta > Pinopsida > Cupressales > Cupressaceae > Sequoia > Sequoia sempervirens. The sequence continues at coordinate 525,992,494 of VDFB02058242.1, forward strand.
AGTTCAAACTTCTTTGCTAGAACTCAGAAAACACCTTCACAAGACATATCCCAGATCCACAAGATTTGAGAAAAAATAGTGGAGGACTTCGGAGTAGAAACATTTCTCCTAGTCCATAGAAGACCAACTCTGCCAGAACAATTCACATACCAGTGAACGTAACTTTCACATACCATTAGACCAAAAGCTAGAACTCAGGATATATCACCATAAGATCACCATTAGCAAACCTTCAGATCTGCACAAGCATAGGATCAACACAAGAGAAATGCAGATCACATACTGGAGCACATTTTGAACACATTCATCACTTTGACTTATCGTCTTTATTAATTTTCTCAAAATCACTTGGAAACTCATCAAACCATCACATCTGCAACATCATAAAGATAGCTCCATGTACTCACAACATCTCAAAAGTATCTCAATGATACATGTACAATTTGCAACCTACTGAACTATGTTGACATCATTGACAACATTAATGAAAATTCCACCAAACTTGCTCATACTTGCGACAGAGTATAGTTAAAGCTATTGTTCTAGATTTTGTAGTCAAAATGTTGTTAACATAGAGTGAGCTCAAAGAAAAAAGAGCCAAATGGGTCACAATATTACAAGAATTTGATCTAGAAATCATTCCCATGATACTAGTTCGAGGATAAGCTTTAGTCAAATCGATTACATAAATAGATCTGCAAATTTCAAGTCAACAATATACTTTGGATGTAGAAGACCAAGAAGACTGATATTCAGATATATGGCATTATCTGGTTAGCCATACTTTCCCTAATCATATGCAAAGAAATCAAAGAAGATACCTTAAGATAAAATCACAAAGTTACATGATCAAAGGAGGAGCTCTATTTAAAAGAAACCATGAAGGAATCTATTTAAGATGTTTAAATAGAATAGAAGCAAATAAAGTGTTGCAGGAACTACATGATAAGTTTGGAACAGCTCATGGTGCACCCTTAGCTACTGCGCACCTTATTCTAAGAGCTGGTTATTACTGGGAAACAATTTTCAAAGATACTTATGAACACGTTAAACACTGCTATACATGCCAAATTTCATCATATAAAGGAAGATTCAATGCTCAACCACTGCAACCAATGATGGAGATGTGTTCCTTTTCACAATGGGGACTAGACTTTATTGGAACCATTAATCATCCATCCTCTACTAGCCATAGATTTAAATTAACTACTACATATTACTGCACCAGATGGACAAAGGTGTATCCCAACAAGTAATGCAATACAGAAGTGGTCATTGTAGGCATCCATAAAATATGCAAACAACTATTCCTTCAATCAAGGGTTAGTACTTTGCAAAATCTATCAAAATACCCCTATGAAATATTGCAAAATACTCTCTAACATGATAACAAAACAAACCAAACTAAAATCATGAGAAAACCATAGTGCATACCTATTCCATAGTGGATTGGTGTCAAATGTGCAAATGACCCTTTCCCAATCCTTGCTAAGAAGCCAAAATGATGAGATGCAATGGAGATGAAGAACAAGATTAGTTCTCAAACCAAGAGAGTAACCTTGCATAAAAGTTGTGGATGGATTGATGAGGATTAAGGCCTTCTTTTATGGATTTTCTTGATGAGAGATTGGCCAAATGGGTGAATGTGGGACTAAAGATCCACCAATGAGAAGAGGCCACTTGTCAAGTGGTGATAGGCCAATGGATGTACAAGATTTGGGAAGTGTGCCCATGAGAGGGAACTTCAAATTCAAATTTGGGCAATAAATTTTGAGAGGGGGAAAAGAAAATGAGAAATAAATGCAATGTTGGAGGGACAAATCAACTTGTCATATTTTTCAAACTTGAGGGAATATTCCGCATAAATGCTATGTTGAGTGAAAATGATGATTTAAATAAATCAATAAATGGATTTATTTGTGCAAGTGGCATAATCTAGAGAATGCAAGTGGGTAAGATTAGCATTTAATCATGGTTAGATTAAATTAATGATGATTAAGTTAGTTTGACTTTCATGATTTAAATATTTGATTTATTTAAATTAGAAAAGGATGAAATATGGATTTGGAGATTTAATTAAATAAAGTTTTGGTTTATTTAATTAAAGGGGTGATGTTTGATTTATTTGATTAAAAGGTTGATGATAATGTTTATTTAATTTTGAATGAATGACCTTAGGAGATGGAACTTAATGAAATTACCTGATGAATGAATGAAGGTGAACCTGATTAATTGATGAATGGACCTAATGTGAAATCTAGTTTAGTTAATGAATGAACCTGATTGAATGCACAATGTTAATTTTGCTTGTCTACATTTTGCCCCTCTTTCAAGCAATGTACTTGTTGCATTGGTTCAAAGAATAATCTTATCGTGATCAAAATTAAAAAAAAATTGATTCTTCAGATGCCCCAGCGGAAAGAAGTACACTGGTACATTGCCCCCTCGAGAGATCGAGTGAAAAGATTCGATTTGAGGGTCGATCTCATGATAAAGAGGTTCAAAATGGGTGGTTATGAATGATGATGCAAATGAGATGATTTTAAGATGCTTAGAATAACAAATCTATATTATCCTAAGCAACTTAAATGATTATATGATGCGAGATGGATGAGATTGATGATGTGATATGTTGTAATTATGCAATGGATGATTTATGAGATGCTTAGACTAACAGATCTATATTATGATGATGATATGAATGCACGATAGATGCATGATGGATGAATTGGTGATGATGATTAACTACTCATGCTATGATGTTAGTGTGGAAAATGAAGAAATTAGATGATGACAAGAGGATCCACCAAGCCAAAATTATGAGAGATGATGATGAGAAATGATGATAAGAAATGATGATGATAGATGGATGATTTGCTTATCAAGGATTGGGATTTTAAGAGGGTCACTTACTTTATGTTTGATAACACGCCTAAGCATGACTCATCAAGGTATAAAGGACCAGGATGGCGTTGTACTTAGTGTGATGGACTTTGACTGGACAAATAGATAGGAGTATTCTTGTTCACACCTGACATACAGAAACCTTGCTAGGATGCACTTTAGAAATTTCAAACATCTCAGACCAAAACACAGAAAGGTATAACCAATCAATGCAATAGTCAACAAGCCATCCAAAATATCTTCTATACACATCTAACAAAGAAATTATTCGCCAAGTTATTTTACAAGAACGTCCAACAAGCATAGCAGACAAAAGAATAGTGATCGTTACCCCATTCCTATCTCTCTAAATCCTTCGTTCAGATATCATCGAGAGGTCCTCAGACTGAACGCAATAAGATAAGTCAAAAGATAAAAGATAAAGCACACAAACAAGTTGATGTTCTTCAATACTGCTAACCAAAAGGGAATGTGTTTTTAAGGATAAAAACCAAAACTTATTACCAAAAGATAATTCCCATTGTAGGAAGGATACATCCTAGGACATGTTACTGGATGGTGTCATGTCATTTCGTTTATCCAAAGTGTTCTTTCTTATAAATAATGCCCCTTGTAGGAAGGATTAATCCTAGGACATGATGTTATCAGATGATTGATATGGGACTATTTGGATGATGGACTATCGACACAAAGAATTGACCAACTTGTTTATGTACTGACTGAGACTTGAGACTTGATGCTTTTGAGTTTTACTTTTAACCTGCTAGACTTGTTTCTAACTATTTCACCAAAGGTTGAGGATGACGATCAATTTATTATGAATGGTGTTTATTGTGGGTGCAAGCGAGATGAGGCAGATGGATTTTTTCAAATATTTGGATGTTTTTGATGTTTTGCAATGTTTTGAGGTTGTTTTTGGTATTTTTTGAGGTTTTACAAATGTTTTGATTTTTGATTTTTCAAATGTTTTTGGGATTTTCTGAGATTTTGACCAAGATACTAACCTAAATACCTATCCTAGGGGCCTCAAGGGCTGATCGACAAATTAGCCTTACCTACATTATACACGCAGAGACCACGTAGTTCGACTGACGACTTGATCGATTTACAGATGACGATATACATGTTGAGATGCCAATTTATTATGGCGGACTCCTATAGGACTGACGTAAATGTCTCGAGGGATGATCAAAGATCAACCTTGCCTACGTTCAAGCTTAGAGACGACATAGTTCGATAGGACCACCTTGTTTTTGGATTTTTGAATGAATTTTTGGCCTGTTTTTGGATTTTGATATGTTTTGAATGTTTTGGATTTTCTATTTTTCTTATGTTTTTCAATTTTCTAATGTTTTGATGTTTTTAGATTTTTCTAATTTTGAGGACTTTTAAGAATATACACGAATCTAATTCGATGAGAATGTGCCCCCATCGTGATGCAATAGACTACTCTGATAAAGATAGGACAAACTGACCTTGAGGATGGGCCAAGTAGTACTAGGAGGGATCATGATACGAACACAGGACCAAGCTATAGTGCAGATGCGAGTGGATGTGTGATGGATGGAGACCTGAATGTGATGGATGATGGATCGTGAAATGGATAGATGATGCAGAACAAGCCATAAAGATCCTAGTGGATGGAAAGTGCTTATTTATGCAAGGCGCCTCTTTGCCAGGTTTTCACCAAGGTACTTGCCCAAAGTGCCACTGAAGTAGTTTTCACTAGAGGATGATTTTTTTGATCCATTTTCTGACTTTTCTAGATTCTTTTTTTTTTGCTTTTTTGATTTTTTGTTGTCACCAAGATGCCTGTTTTCCAAGTTTTCGTTGAAGTAACCATTTTTTCAGGACTTTTTCTGATTTTTTATTTTTATTTTTTTGGATTTTTTGGTTCTATACCTTGAAGGAATTAGGCATAAATTTTTTTGAGATGGGAGCTATTCATGGGCTCCTGCAGAGGTTCCCCTTTGGGTGTTGATAGCTGATATGCCCCTGATTTATAACTTGTTGTTATGACAAACGAACCTAACCAATTGGGTTTGAACTTGCCTTTGCTGCTGGGATTCGAGACATTCTTTTGATTTTCTTTTAAGACCAGTTCTCTAACTTGGAAAGTCCTGCTTCTAATTTTCTTGTTGTAGCTCTATTTGAGTCTATTTTGATAGACTTATAGATGATTCAAAGCATCTATGCGTCTCTCATCTAGTAGCTCTAGCTAGTTTAATCTTGACACCTGTTAATCCTCATCAGTGATGAGGTTTTGCAATGATATTCTGAGGGATGGGAGCTCGATCTCAATGGGGAGTACAACTTATGATCCATAGACCAAGGAGAATGGGGTGGTGCCAGTGGGTGTACGGATGCTGGTTCGATAAGCCCAGAGGGTAGGATTAAGCTGAAAGTGCCAGTCATGACCTACATCATTGATTGTTTTCTTAAGGATTTTGAGTATGGTTTTGTTCGTGACTTCTGCTTAGCCATTGCCTTGGGGATAGTATGGGGTGGAGAAGCGATGCTGGATTTTGAATTTCTCGCACAAGTCGCGAACCTCCTGATTCTTGAATGGTGTCCCATTATCTGAGATAATGGCTTGTGGAACATCGTAATGACAGATGAGATAGTTTAGGATGAATTTTGAGATTTGCTTCCCAGTGATATATGTCATGGGTATGGCTTCCACCCATTTTGTGAAGTACTCAGTTGTAGTTATAATGAATTTGTGGCCATTGGATGAGTTGGGTGAGATTTTCCCAATGAGATTGAGTCCCCACTGCGAAAAGGGCCATGGTGTGACGATCGGATGAAGCTCTTGAGCTGGAGCATGGATGAGGTCCCCATGCTGCTGACATTGTAAACACCTTTTAGCATGGTCTTGTGCTTCTCTTTCCATTGTGGGCCAGTAATACCCCATCCTTAGCAGTTTCTTGGCGATGGACATTCCACTTGAGTGTGAGCCAAAAATACCGTTATGAACCTTGGTTAGAGCAGTTAATGCCTCCTTAGCATTTAGGCAGCGCAGTAAGGTACCTTCTATGCTTCTACGGTATAAGGTATCACCTAGGATCACAAATCTGGATGTCTTTCTGACAAAGGTTCATTTTAGGCTGGATGGTAGGTCAGTGGGTATGACTCCTATTCAAAGATATGTATAGATGTCATGATACCAAGGATTGCCAGGACCAATGATTTCACACACATATTCCAATTCTGGTACCTTGAATGTGGGAACGAGAAGCTGCTCAATCAAAAATTCATATTTTGGCATGTTATGAGGGATGTCTAATAGGGACCCAATTGTAGCCATGGCGTCAGCTGCTTTGTTGTTAGTTCTTGGAATCTAATCAAATGTTATGTCAATGAAGGATTCCTTGAGAGTCTCCACCAATTTCTTGTATGGAGTTATCTTGTCATCCTTAGTCTGATATTCGTTATTGACCTGATTTATGATCAACTGAGAGTCTCCATACACCTTGAGAGCTATGATGTTCCATTGCACTACTATCCTGAGACCTATAGTCAAAGCCTCGTATTCTGCTATGTTGTTGGTGCATGGAAATGTCAATTTGTATGACTTTGGTATGCATTCCCCTTGTGGGGTGATGAAGAAGACACCAGCCCCTGATCCATGTTGTGTGTATGAACCATCAAAGTATAGTTTCCAATGGTCAGTTACGTTGAGGTTAAAAATGGATTCATCTAGGAATTTTGAGAAAAGAGGATTCTCAGAGTAAATAGGTGAATCCTGCATCTAATAGCTTTTTGAGCTCCATTTTGACTAACAAAGTGATTTGAGGATGCATTTTTCGAAGCTTTTATCTAACAAGTTTTGCTTCTGGATACACTGCTAGGTGGTGGACCACAGTCTTTGGATCAAGCCTTAGCATATCAGCATAACTCCATGCGAAGTTTATTTTTCTTTCCCTTAGGAATGCTAATAGGAGTTTTTTCTCTTCTGATAATAGTGATTCCGCATAAAATGTGATATGTGGGGTCTCCTCTATTCCTAGGTTGACTGGATTGCATTTTTCGGCCAAGACTGCTAGCTTTTCCTGGTGAATAGCTCTTAAAGGAAGATTGAATCCTTCATCCTCGGGCACCTCAAAGAGGTTTTCACCATTGGATACGTCCTTTCTTTTTAATTTTTCTTGTCTGAGAGTGCCACGGTGTGGTTTTCACTCAAGGACTTGGATATGATTCTTAGTTTCTCACTTTTGTGACCGAAGGATTCAATCGTTTCCCCATAATAGGCATGTGTGACCAATTCTATTATAAAGCCTACTTTGTGATCCCCATCTAGAATTTTATCCCTCAATCCCATGAATTCTAAGAGTGCCTCATCATTTTTGAATGTATCAAGAACTGGTGGTCCTCGTTGGTCATAGTCGGTCAGTTGGGGCTAGACTAGGTGGATCTCATGATTCTATTGGTCTGGTTTGAAGGATAGGGTGCTAATCATACATAGGGTGGTATCTTCAGATAACATAGGTAGATTGGATATGGTATCCTTGTCATCACTACTAATGTAGGGCACAGTGATAAAATTATGTGTTTCTCTACCTGTGACTATTGGTGAGTGTACTTGTACTAGCACCGGCTGAGGAGAAATATTAACCGTTCTAACCAGAGGACTTCGGCCACATATGGTTATTCTCAGAGGGGTACATCCAAGGCCAATATTTGTTATGGGTCACATCTCTGGCATGATAGGTATTATGAGCCCATTGTCATTTTTTCCTAGTCTTTGATTTCTGTCATAGCCCATTGCAAGCATCATTTGTAGGCCCTTGCTTGTCTCATCCATTGGTAATTTAGGTGTTAGTCTTTCATCTCGATACAACATGTGAGATGGATCTGCTTCAATAACCTCCTGGCCAAGGTCTCCCCATCTTGTGAATTCGAGATAATCTTCAGGATAAGTTTGTGATGTGGAAGCTTGATTTTCTTATGGGCGTCCTCGTGATCTAGGAGATTTTGGTAACTCTCCTATTACAAAAGCATTGTTGGGGAGCTTGTAGCTTCCACAACCATCCTCCTAGACGATAAGCTTGATGTCAAAGATGGTGGGAATTGTGGGGACGGGTCTCTCTCACGCGGTATGGATGAGAGTGCATGGGTCGATGCATGGGCGTGGATGGGCCTCATCATTCTTGGCACTTGGGGATTTTGTAATAATTTGGCTTCAATATTTTTGCAATATGAAAACGGTTCAGGATCTCCATGAATGGTAACCTCTTGTCCATTATGTGTAAATTTCACACATTGGTGGAAGGTTGATGCTACGGCTTTCATCACATGGATCCATGGGTGTCCCAGGAGGATATTATATGGCAAGTTGAGGTCCAAGACCTGACAGGTGGTTTCAATGAGCGTTGGCCCTACTTGAATAGGGAGTTTGATTGTGCCCTGAGACACTCTTTTGTGGTCATCATATGCTCTTATCGTGATGCCCTTTCCTTTGTCGATAGAATCCTCTGATATTTTCAACTACTTGATGAGGCTGAGAGAACAGATGTTCAAACTTGCACCTCCATCCACCAAAACCCTTTTGATTTTGCTCTTGTTTACGATGGCTTCCAAGTGAAGTGCACGGTTGTGAGATGGTTGGACAGGAAAATCTTGGTCAGAGAATGTAAGGAGATTAGGCATTATGATATTTACAACCATAGCTTGGAATTGCTCCGCATCGAGATCTGCGGGGACGGTGGATGAGGCTAATGCTTCTTCAAGGATCTTCTTACGGGATGATGATATTTTTAACAACTCCATGATGGAGATGTGTGCTAGAGTTCTTTTGAGTTGATCTAGGACATTGTAGCCATTAGGAATGGACCTAGATGAAGGGACTCTATTTGGTTGAGATGATCCTGCAATGGTGACTTTGCCACCTCTTGTGGTGACTCCACAATCTTCGGCATGGGCACCTTTGATGGTGATCACCATGCAATCTTCATTTAGGGAGGCAACAACCATTTCATACACATGATTTACACTACCCTTCACTTTATCATTTTTTTTCCCTTTGTTACCATGATTCGACATCGGATTCGTGTATATCTTAAGGTCCTGATTTCCTGTAGGTTGTTCCACGTTTATGATTTTCTTATCAATGAGATCTTGGATGATGTTTTTGAGTCTCATGCAACTGTTTATGGTGTGGCCTTTGATTTTATGATATTTTCAAAGTTGATTCTCATTATACCAAGGAGATTTGACATTGAGTTCTTGGTAATTTTCAAAGGTAGGAGCCTAAATGAGATTTTCGTCTATCAACTTTTTCATTATGTCCTCAAGTGGTTCCCACAAATTAGTGTATTTTTGTTTGGGGTAAGTTTTGTGTTGGGGTGGTCCTCTTTGATCATTGAGATTATTGATGGTTGAATTGTTTTTGGGTTGGTATGTTGTGTGATGAGTGTTTTGGTGTTGTGTTTGGATTTGCGGTGTGGGTGTATGTTGGCGTGGACCACTAATGACCACCTTGGCATTGACGATGCCATCATTAGTGATGTTTTTGTTCCTTGCCCATGTGCGAGGTTTATCATTGTAATTGGATGGTGGGTAGTTGTTTTGTTGTTTGTGGTATGATGTTGATTCTGTGGGTTGAGTCACAAGGGCTCTTTCGATGCTAAGCGCCTTGGAGATCAATTGATCATATGTGGTGATTCCCTGAACTTTGAGATGAAATGCTAAGTGGATTTCAAGGTTGGCTATGATGGTGCAAACTTGTTGTTCTTCTAGCATGGTCCAATTGCTCTGATTGGCCTTGGATCGCCATCGTTGAAGGAATGAAGCGAAAGATTCATTCCTTCCTTGTTTTAGAGCCAAGAGTTCTTCGAGACTGACATCCATTGCAATGTTACATGTGTAGTTTTTAATGAATGCATCCCTAATTTCTTGGAATGTTCTAATGCCTGAAGGTAAGCAAGAGAACCATTCTATAGCATTTCTTGCTAAACTCCTAGGGAATAGCCGCATTAGATAAGTATCGTCATATGCGACTTCCATGCAATGAACTTGGAATTCCCTGATGTGATCTTCAGGGTTTCCCGTCCCTCGATATTTTTCAAATTTAGGGATATCAAATCCCTTGGGGAATGGTTTCATGTCTAGGTCCTATCAAATGGGTAGGGACACAAGTTGCTTGGTGTTTTTTTTGTTCGTCCGGATTGCATATCGAGCACTTGTTGCGAAAGCAGCTTGAGTTGTACCATCACATCATCTTACGGATCAGGGGGTGGGATGAAAGTGTTTTGGGGTCTTTGAATTGTGGGTTGGGTGGATGGGTTGGTCAGTGCATTGTTCTATGGTATTTGTGTGTTCTGGCGAGCGAAGTAGGCTTCCACTTTCTTTTGGATGAATAATGCTTGTTGTTGATCTTGTTTTTGTTGCACTAGGATTTGTGCTTGTTGTTGCACTTGTTGCTATTCCAACAATGCTTGTTGTTGTGTTTGTTGTTGTTCCCACAACGCTTGTTGTTGGGCTGCCAATTCTTATGCTTCTTGGTATTGCTTTAATGCTTACTGATATGCTTGCAATTACGCTGCTTGCACAAGAAGTTGTGCTTGTGCTTGTGCCTTTTGTGCTTGATATTCATTTTTCACTTGGTCTTGCGCTTGGGCGACTTGTGCTTGTGTTGCTTGTTGCTGCAATAGGAGTTGTTCTTGAGCCACCTTTTGTGCTTGCAATTCATGTGTTTCTTGAGTGGCTTGTTGTTGTTGTTTTTGAAATTAAGCTTGGGCTTTTTGCGCTTGTTGCATTTGCAGTGCGGCTTGGGCTGCTTGGGTGGCTTGCACAACTTGAGCGGCTTGCATAGCTTGAGTGGCTTGCACAGCTTGAGCGGCTTGTTGCACAGCTAGGTATACGGCTTTTTGTTTTTGCACTTGTTGGTATCCTCTTTGAAAAGCGGCTTGCAAGGCTGCATTATATTGACTTGATGTGGTGGAAGTTAGTGGTGGTGGGGGTGGTGGTGGATTTGGAATAGTGTTCATGGTGAGAAATAATGTCGTGTTGATTATTTGTTTGGTGGATGGTGTTGTCGTGTTGATTACTTGATTGGTGGATGGTGTTGTCGTGTTGATTACTTGATTGGTGGATGGTGTTGTTAGTGTGGTGGTTTGAGTGATGAGTGGCATCATTGATGTGATTGGTCCTTGAGAGACCATGATTTTTGATGTTATGGTGATGTTTGATGATGTTTCCCTTGCTTGTGTGTTTGTCGTTTATTGTTGCAATATCAACGAAAAATTTTGAGCTTTTGGTGTAATGTTTTGATTGATGGTTGGGATATAGGTTTGAGTGATACTTGGTAGGGGAGGAAGCCCTAGACCAAGGAGTGGTGTGGATGATGATGGAAATGGTGGAAGTGGTGGAAATATGAGTTGTTGCGAGAATGTTGTGGTGTCGAATATGCCCCTTGGTCCAAACATATCTCCCTCCTCTTGCGAATTTGTGAGAAGGGGTGTTTGAGGTGTTGTATGAAAAAATGAGGATGATGGATCGTGATGGAAGGTGAGAGGAGCATGTTTTTGTAATGGGTTTTGGGGTATATTTTTCTCCAATATGGTGTTTGCATCCAAATTTTGATTATTCACAAGGCGGTGTGTTTGAAGTGCATTGATAAATGCACTTCCCTTGTTAACATTTGGTTGGGTTGGAGCAAACGATGTTGTGATTTGCGGAATGTTTTCCATGATGTTTTGAGATGGGGGTGTAGATGAGATGGGAATGGTGGATGAGATTGGAGGAAATGATGTCTCCACTATGGTACTCACATCGAAATCTGAAGGTAACTTGGCCCCTTATTTTGCTAGTTCAAGCATGTATAACGAAGGGTTAAGTCTCATCATGATGTTGATGATTTTATGGTTCTCCGAATTTTGGAGCATTTCAGCTATTTCTTCGTGAGACATTCCAAAGGTAAGATCCTCTCCTTGGGTTTTGTGATGATGTTGGAACATTAATTGTGAGATTTCCATCCCTAATGGGATTCATTTCAAGAGTGGTTTGGCTAAGATCACTTGAAGCGGGTGTTTATTTGTTTGCTTCCATACTCTTCTTGTATTGAGATCTAGTTAGAACCATAAAACAGGAATCAATCTTTGAGAATATGGGAGATTAATCTCTTGATTCTTTGGATTAATCTCTATTTTATGTCCTAAAGTGAGTTTTAGGATGCTTTTTTTTGGGGATCAAAGGTGATGATATGATGATGAATGATATGAATGTTTTGGCTTTTGATAAATCTTGAATGAGATACTAGGCTTTAGAACTTGGATTTGATTGGATTTGGGATTTGGAATTTTGTCCTTGACTTTGATTTTGACTTTGTTTTGATTTTGAACAAAAGGACCCTAAGATGTTTGATAATGATCTAAGGGATGGATTTGTTCAAAGGATGACTATTTGAATATGTGTGAGGAGAAGGATGCATCTACCCACACCTATTCAAACAAGATAATAGCTTTTGCTAAGCATATGGAGAAGGATTCATCTACATATACTAAGCTAAACAAGGTGATTTGGATAACTTTGACTAAGGATATGCAAAAGGATGCATTTACACATTCCTAGCCAAAGGTGATTTTGGTAATGTTTTCAAGGATATAGTCTCAATGTTTTGGATGATTTTTTATTTTTCCACAAAGCCTAGTATCAAGGATGATTTCAAGATTTTCCAAAAGATGATTTGTGAGATGGATTTGATGTTTTGAAAGATGGATGAAAGAGGCTTGATTTTTTTTATCCTTATTTGAACCTAAAAATACACTTTGTTTTCCTAGACCTAGGTATTGAAGAGCATGCAAATGCTTCCTAAAGACCTTTGTAACCAAGAAATGATTTCATTTGAACATTCATTTTTGGATTTCCAATGATTTTTTCTTTGGGATTTTGTGAGTCTCCAATCACACATGAATATTCATTTTTCTTAGCTTTGCTTAATGGATTTATTTTACCAAAAACACTTTCTTTGATTAAGTTTTCAAACTAAGATGTCCAATGTCTTAATTTCTTCAAACTCCACAAGATATGTTATGTGGAAATTTAATGAACTTAAGGCAAGGGTTTCCTATTATTTACTTAAGGAGACAAATTGAGATATAATCCAATGTTTAGAAACCTCTAAGGATGTGAATCCCAAGGGAAAGCAATAACATATGGATTGAGTCAATGGAATTTGTCTCCAAAAGGGTTTGAAATTTGAATGATATTGTTAAGTGTTTGTTTGCAAATGTTTTTGAATACAACACTATGTTTTCAAGCAATGTAACACCCTAGCTCAATTGGTATTTTTTTCTTGATGAACCACTCCATGCCCTTCATAGTAGAAGAGATGATTTTACATACAGCCAAGGATAAAATATAAAAGGCATGTTAAAGAATGAAGTCTTAAACTCTATACTTTAACCAAGATCGGACATGGCAAGTAACTTCTTGGAATCTAGTTCCAATGCACCACTTTGATAAACTCGTTGGATGGACTAGTTGGCTACTACAAACAAGGTTCTTAATGATGTGAAATTAGGGACATGGCACCTTGCAGTCCAACAAGCCACTAAGGCTTTAATCAATCCTCCTAGGGGCTCTTATACATTTTACGGTAGTACCCCATTCTAAAAGACACTGTACGGCTAAGGCCTACATACCATGAGGACTTGACAGTTTAGTCTTATCCATTTGTATACCAGCCCAAATGAAAAACCAGTTGGATTCACCTTCGAGTTCTCCTTTCAGATGTGTCTCTTAGGCAGGCCCCTCTAAAGGTAAACAATAGCAAGCAAGCACATCCGTAGTTCAATCGACCTTTGTTTAGAAACAAAGGGAGAACACACGAGATATACCTAACTCACACTCGCAAAGTGTTTGTTCAATTTTAAACTCAAATCAAAGTGTGTATGGGCAATTATTTACACAACTTAATGTTACCAAAAGCCTTTTGATTCTCAAGATCACCGTGAGGCGCAAGAGAAGCACATACGTCTTTTGATGATAGTACTTTGTGTAAATAATTACAAAACAATAAAGGCACACATTCATTTTATCCTTCAAAGCAATGATTTGATTCGTTTTAAGCACCAAAGGAAATATGAAGTTGATTTGTTCAATTTTAGCCCAAATTGAAATCTAGTAGGTGTCTAAGTTTCAATTTTAACCCTTTGCAAATGAAAAATCAAAGTGTTCTTTTTAAACCCAAACGAAAATTAGTGTCCTAAAATGAAAAGATAAACAATTTCATGAAAAGTGTTTAAAACAAACACTAAAGTGTTAAAAAACACTTTAATCTTCCCCAAAACGTCATCTTCATTCTCCTCCTTTTGTTTTTCTTCTTCACAGTTTCAACTTAAACTTTCATACGCCGTCACTTTCCTTAGTTTGTACCTTTGTTTGCTTTTGTTCCTGTTAAGAAAGAAAATTAGTTTCTTAAAATCATTTTAAACATTAACTTTAAATGATAGAGAATGTTAAAAAATAATGATTTTAAACTAATGAGATGAATCATTAATTAGAACCATATCCAAATTGTCATTTTTATGCATAATCACATTCCATGTCAAATCTTATAACCTAGACAGGTGAGCTATAAATTTAATTCCTATGAGTTTAAACTTCAATGTATTCCAACTGTCATAGGATATGGTCCATTTTCAATCTAAGATTTTGACTTTCAATGAGACTACAATATCTATTCATTGGAAAATAATAAATAACAAATTTAATAGCCTCTTCTAAGTAATCTTTTATTTTTAATCAGCAAATTTAATTGTTGTCCTGAGATTATGGCATGGGAAAATAGGTGTTTTTAGAGGGTGCAAGTGGGTAAGAGTAGCATTTAATCATGGTTAGATTAAATTAATGATGATTAGGATGTTTGACCAATTTGACTCAAATATTTGGTTTATTTAAATCAAAAGGGATGATGCAAGATAAATGTGGATTAATGAAATGTTAGGATTTGATGTATTTAAATGAGGTAATGGTAGGTTAAATCAAATAAAGTTAAATTATTTAATTTAAATGGATGATGAACCTGATTTTCCTACTGAATGGATCAATGAATTTGATTTATGAATGAGCTGATGTATATGCATAATGCTAATTTGATCGCGGTACACTCACCAATTGATTTTTCTTTAAGCCTCCTTAAACAATTTTCATTGGTACAGAGTTCATCCAAGTTGCCACCCACTTTTAGTGAGAACTTTAATTCAAAACCTTCATGACTCTATCAAGGAAAGATGACCTACTGCAAACATTTTCAATAATAAGTTCCCTAGCAGAGTCGCCATTTCTATTGGTTATTTTTAAGAACCAAATTTATTCTTACCACATACCTATGAATTTTCCATAATTCAATTATTAGTATGGGAAAGGATTGGCCAACACTTAAGTAAAGGTTCTTAGGCCTTTACTTCTTCAATTTGGGCTCTGCAAAACCTAGGAGGGTAATCCTAAAGACTATATTTATAGATACTAGTGTGTAAATGTCTAAGAGACACAATATCCTAAATATTTGGCTTATCTTAACAGAGTGACTAACTTAAATAAGAGAAAATATAATTCATTAAGATTCACACACACCCAGAAAGAGTTTTATAAATAAGTTGATTATATGTTTGTGATCAATTGCTGAATTGATTACCACACACTCTAGTGAAATTACTTTGTTAAACCAGTGTTATATTCTTGGGATGGAGTCAAACTAAATATCCATATGACTTAGATAACAATCTTGTCTCTGACAATACTTGAAGCCTTTAAAATACTACATTACAAAATCCTCCACTTGTTGTTTCCACAATTCACTTCTTACTAGCATCCTCATACATTATTTATTTCAAACCTACTGTGATACTCAAGAATTTACATAAATTCATTGAAATGATAAGCAACAATAACACAACACATCCATTGGAAATGAATAGAGACAAATAAGATAACCATTGATTATATTATTCATAGTCTATATAATTTGTACATAGGAGAGTAATATGTAGACACTTCATACTATTTATGCTATATGTATATCATTGTTATTATCATAAAACCATATATGTATTGACTAACTTTATCCCTAAAATATATCACTGGAAAGTTCAGTATCCATTCCTTTTCTTTGTGTAACCCCTTCAAGATAAACTATCTACTGACCTTCCTATAATTCAACCTTGAAATCTCTTTTATAAGACAAGGGAGCAACAAGCATCAGGTTGAATTACACTTACATTTCACTTTCATTCCAAAATGAATTTCACCAGAAAGTGAGAATATTCCCCAATCAACTACAAAACAATCATTTGTAGGTTAGGGGAGAACAAAATCAAAAATCCAAAAAAATGTTAGTCATGGAAGACCCACCAGTCTTCAAAAGGTGTCACTATCACAACACCAAAAAAATGCAAATATTCACACTGGACCAAGAAACGTCACCATCAAAATCAAATGCATAAATAAACAAAGACCCATATCACAACATACCGACCAAAGAAAGCAAGTTAACACAAAGGACCAAAAACTGAGCAACAACTAAGAGAAGGAATGAGGTGTTGCTTTGCCTTGTCATCAACTAAGTAAGTATGCCCGCTCGGGGTCCTTAGTGAAAGCAAAGTAGCCATCACTACCTCATCCTCAAAATCAACCAAATGCTTCATGGCCATGAGATACTGGTGATAGCAAGAGTCAGTTTCATCTCCACTATCAGAAGAATCATCTGAGACTTCAAAGGGAGAATGATGACATCCCATGTAAGCCTAGTGATACCTATTCCTTCTTGCAGCTTCCCTCTCTAGGCTATCAATTTTCTTCTCCTTGCCTTTGGTTAATTCCTCTTAAACAATTCAACCTCTTAGATGATAGGAACGTTTGAGAACACCCCGTGCAGACTTATTGGAAGCTTTTCCTTTTTTCTTTGGAGTCACAGGGATTTCAGACATATCTCGTTCACTTTGGGGATAATCATCCTGAAACTCAAGAGGGTTGAGTCTCTTAGACCCGCAGAAATGGTTGATATTCACACTTACCTCACCCATTTCATTACTTAACAACTTAATCAAATTTTATTAAAAAAAGACACCACCCAACCTTGAAATAACTAGCTCAAATTCTCACTTACTTTCAGAATCTTAATTCTCATGAACAATAAAATGGTGAGAATAATCAAGCAAGTGATCAGAATTAAATAGAACAATAGGAGAGTGTATGTATTAATTTTTCAAGAAAGCTTGTGTGAGGATGCAGGCCATCAATTACCTTGATTTTGAACCTCAGTCATTGATCATACCTTGGAGTGAATCAATGGATAATCAATCAAGATGATTGATTATGATAGGATTAGAAGCATGTGTTTGATACTTCTCCATAATCATAAAACTCAAGTTAGATAATCATCCACTTAGTTTACATATTAACCACATGCTTAATGTTTAACAAAACCTGTTGTGTGACATTTACCCGTTCACCTGTGGGAATTAATTTTCTTTCAATTGATCACAATAAGACAACAAGGAGCGATCATGATTTATCTATAGAATATTAGCTTGTACCCAAATTTACATCAATTTCACCTTCCCATGTGTACCAACATCTAACAGATTTGATGGCCACAAAACAATTTCCCAAATTTAACATGAGTGCCCAAGAATTAGTTCTAATTTAGCATCATTTTTATGTTAGAATAGTCTTAGCCAATATTTTAATAACACCCTATCTCCGTATGGATCAATATGAGCCTTTGAAACATCCACACGGAATAAGCCCACTTGCCCATTGCAAAATATGGGACACAAGCAGGGCCCTCACGAGATGGCAGGGAGCAGTCTGGATTGAACCACATCACTCACCACCATCTATCAATATTCCTCCATTATGAAGCAATTGTCATCTTCAAAACTAGGTTGGTCCCACAAAAGTGACAGATTTTTCCCTACTCGCTAGCACGTGTGACCATCTTTCGTTAATGCACAAGATAGATGGGTGCACAGGGAACGATCATGATGCAGACATGTGTTGGGGTCTCCATCATTGATATTTGTTGAAGCTATGTCCTTTGGCCTTTTAGAAACATTGGTCCCACTCCTAGACACATAATGTGGCTATTTCCTACTAGCCCATGTGTTTAAAATAATGTGAAATAAACCAACACGGGCGCTTGGGGAGTGGTCAAGATGTGGCCATGTCGCTAGATAACTATCATTGATCTTCTTCAAGTGGTGCCAACTATATTTACCAAGGAGATTGGGCCCACCAAAGTCCCAGACGCGTGGTAGAGGCCCACTAGCCCATGCGAATAAAATAATAAGGAATAAATCAGCATGGGGGCACGGGGAATAGTGGTGATTAACTCTTGTCGATCGAACGATGATTGTGAAAATATAATTCTCCACATGCTACAAAAGTTAGTATTAAAAAAGGGGCCACCTCTAGGCTCACAGGAACTTGACCCTTAGGAATGGGGATTTAAGACTTAAGTCATTAGAAGGAAAATAAAACTCGACCAAAATGTATTTTAAACAATGAAAAAGCACTTGATAATCAGAAAATCTAAACCCAGGGGGCCAGTCAAAACAATGACTTCAATGGCATAAGTGACAATTTAAATGACCGGATACTAGGAACATTAACATTAAGTCAATGTAAAAATATAGTGACCAAGGGTTTTTTGGATTCATAGCTTAATTGTGATGGATTTAGGCAATGCAAAACCCTAAAATAGTGATAAGGAACATAACCACAGGTGGAAATGAGGGTCCAAGCCAAGTAATGCAAAAATTTAAAATGGAACCAAGAATTTTTTGAGGGTTTCCATCACAGTCAATGTTACCATTTAAGCTATTTGGCTGCCAAATTTCCTAGTTGCACTTGGTATCCTCTTTCATCGTTCAACTGTCATTTAGTGTGACAATCAGAGTACACTAAAGCTTTGTAGAGATCCCATTCAGCATCAGTGGACCAAACACATCAAGATCCACATGCACTTCATCTATGAATTAATACATTGACTTGCAGTAATGTTCCACTTCAAAACAGATTGTCGACATCTTCATGAAGACATTCACTAAGTAGAAGTTTTGCATTCTCTAAGATCTTCTTGGGGTGAAGAACACTGCAACATAGTAGATGTCATGCACAGTTAGTGTATATATATATATATTGGGGGAGCGGGTTTCCCATGGGGTTTTCCCTCTTTCCTCTTTTTTCTCTCCTTAATTAGACTTAAGGGGCGGTGTTAGTGTACGTTGATCATCATGCAATAAGCTAACTAAGCAACAACAGTTAGTTTAAGTCAATTTCTCTATGTTAACAATGGATGATGATTGGCATGCATGTTTCCTTCAATTTCTCTCTATTAACAACGAACGATGATTGACATGCATAAGCTAACTAAAGCAACAACTGTTTGTTTTATTTCCTGCAATAAGCTAGCTAAAGCAAACAACAGTTTGCTTACTTTTCTCTGTCCCTTATCACCGCAATTTATGTTTCTATAGTAGTTCTTATAACTATGGGTATGTGCAGGATCATGATGGGCCAAAAAGTGGCAATATTATGGGTATTTGTAGGGTATGTGGCTTACGACTTTTTTTTAACCCAAAATTGATGAAACGAAAAGGGTTTTTAGAGGAGATTCTCAGCTTTCCACCAATATAAATTATGCTTTAATTTGAATTTAATAAATAATAATTATTAATTTTCTATTAGAATTACAACTAAAGTCCTCATCAATAGGCTGATTTAAAAACATCTATAACTTTCAAACGGTATAACATTTTTTGAATCCAAAACATGTCACATTCTATGCTTCACATACTATAGGATTAAAAAAAGAAAAATTAAATTTCATGAAGTTTTGACCAAGTTAAGGTGGTCAGACATATGAGTTTTTATATTTTTTAAAGTTGTAATAAAAATTCATAATTAATTATTTACTTGGAAAAAATTACAAAAAAATATGCATCACATCTAGACATGAGTCCTCTACTTATATATAAAATATTATAAAAAAATATTATCATTTTATTATGGTTAGGGTGGTCAGATAGACACCTACTTATTTTTTCCCTGAAATTTAAGTACTACTCCATTGAAATTTCAAATTTTCACCAAATAAATTTTATTTATTTTTTAATAAACCTAGTAGTTTAGAAACTAAATTCAATTTTCTACAGATTTTATTCTTCCATATATTTGAAATAATATAGATAACTTATTCAAATTTTTACGTCAAGTTGCCTAACACTGATTTTTCTAAATTTTTTGCCATTTTAGGGCCTCTTTTTTCCATGATGATCCTGCACATACCCCTATTCTTCATGCATTTTTACTATTGAGGAAATATAAAACTTTAATTATGTTCTTTTCTCTGTTTCTTTTTCTCTATTTTCAATATGTAAGTCTTTCTTGCGTTTCCAACTAGATCTTTAATTCATTTTGCAGGTTCAACTGCAATTTTACATGTTTAACATCAAAATACATATACAATGCTTAACTAGAATTAATTAAGAATTAATCAAAGCTTAGTGGGCCAGTCGGGAGTGGAATGCTTGTTGGTTTTATGCACTCTCCATTGTGAATGACTGAATCCTTCGAGTTGGGCTCCAGTTACTCTAGCAATGTAAGAATATACTTAAGCTTAGACACTAGTAGAAGACAATGACTGCTCAAATAGAACATAAAGTGCAAGGAGAAAATACAAAATCTTGGCGCTAGTGACAACAATAAATGACTGCATAAGACTTATGGCCTTTTCAGTACACATAGACAAGGGGAGCTGACAGTAGAGATTTTTACACATTGTAAAGATACCATAGTTTATTCTACCTTGTAAGGTTCGTATTTCCTGGCATTTCATATTGCTTTATGTGTATGATAATTCAATGCTTTTGATTAGTGAGGTCATAAAATTGGGGGCCTCATGTCTTGATATGAACATCCTACATTGATTCTAGAAGTTTAAATTTGTAGGCTCCTTGGTCTAGCATGGGTTGTAAGCCTGCAAGCATGATGGACCAGGAGGGTATCTATAGAGATGCAAGGCCCGTGAACACATTTATTTAGTAGGGACTGAAAGCCATGATTATGTTTGTCTAATGGGAGTTTGAATCTTAGCAACAATATGGTCAATGCCACAACTTAACTATCACATTGTATCATGATTGACAATTTTTTTATATATGTATATATATCTAATGCTTTTGATTGAAGCTATGAACTAGTGAGGCCACAAAATTTGGGGGCTCATTTCCTAACATGAACGTCTAGTATGAATTTGTTGTATTAATGCTAGAGGTTTGACCCCTAGGGATAGCTCACTCGATCTTAGCTATTGCTTAGGTTGTGAGTTTAACTTTTGATTTTCCCACACTATTAATGAAGATCCATTGCACATCGCTCAAGAGGTTATAGGGGGCTCACTTTGTAAAGAGCTAAGCTCCAAGTCATTGTGCTAAACTCTTGATTGCTCTTAGTTAGAAAAAAAAATGTTGGAGATCTAAATCT
Organism: Sequoia sempervirens; assembly: GCA_007258455.2. Classification (NCBI taxonomy): domain Eukaryota; kingdom Viridiplantae; phylum Streptophyta; class Pinopsida; order Cupressales; family Cupressaceae; genus Sequoia; species Sequoia sempervirens. The sequence continues at coordinate 526,013,887 of VDFB02058242.1, forward strand.
ATAGGCTTCTTGACCTAGCAGGGGTTGTAACACTGCAAGCATGATGACCATGAGTAAGTTGGTCCAATGGAAGTTTGAACCTTAGCAATAGTATTGTCAATGCCGCAACATAACTATCACATTGTACCATGAGTGACAAATTATATATATAATGCTTTTTGATTGAAGCTATGAAGTAGTGAGGCCACAAAATTGGGGTCCTCGTTTCCTAACATGAAATCCTAGTATGAATGTGTTGTATTAATGTTGGAGTTTTGACCCCTGGGGTTAGCTCACTTGGTCTCGGTTGCTGCTTTAGGTAGCCCAAGTTGTGGGTTCAACTTCTGATTTCTATAGGTTATAGGAGCGGGCTCACACAGTAAAGAGCTAAGCTTTGGGTTGTGGGAATAAATTCTTGATTCCTCTCATATAAAAAAATAAGTAAATAAATGTTAAGAGGTTTAGATCTGCAGACTCCTTGACCTAGCAGGGGTTGTAAGCGTACAAGCATGATGGCCCATCAGGTTTATGCAGGGATACAAGCCACACAAACATATTTATTTGGTGAGGGTTTAAAGCCACGAGTAAGTTGACCCAAGAGAAGTTTGAATTTCAATAACAATATTATTAATGTCACAACTTAACTATCACATTATACCATGAATGACAAATATAATTTAATATTCATCCCAATCAAATTATTTTTTTGAATAAAAAATAAAATAAATAGAAGAACTCTGCAGCTCAAAGAGCTGCAAAAGAAGTTCTCAAAACCACAACTACATCTGATATAACTAAACAGAGCGAGTGTAAATTAAGTTCAAACCCAAGAATTAATTGTACAAAAACTTCGTTTCAGCTCCTTTAAAAATGATAACGAAATCAAGAAAATTAAGGCTAAGTCGTAAAATCCATAGAACGAGATGCCTAAACTATTTCCATTGTCAGAAACAGTCACATTCAACTTTTTTATTACAGTCAGCGACCCAGCTATTGAAAAAAAGACTTCAGAAAACCATGTAAGGGATAGTGCCAGGCAGACTAGTCGGGAATAAATTATACATGCCAAGATTTTAAAAGACTATGCACGGTGCTGGAGAAGGGTTAATACTTAAATACAAAATTCATTTTAGTCGTCATCGTAAAACTAGTGTTAAATCTTCTAAAACAGTATTACAGCTTCTTTTCCCCAGTCCAGCTCGCATTCCAAAAGTAGCGTGGTGAAAGACGGCATGATTGCTCTGTTCGTAGATTGTAAGTCAACTACCCAGTCACCCATTTGCTGTGTGTTACTGTTGATTTCGCCCGTTGTTTGATCATAAGCGGCTCCAAAGCACTCGTCTTCATCTCCATTACTCTGCACCGTCACAGTGTCTTCCATTCTGATATCTCTGGAATAATCAAATGGAGAAAAATTGAGATCACGATCTGGAGAAGTCAGCTTCTTCAAATATAGTAATGTCTCCGACATACATACTTCATTGCCATCTATTTCTTCTGACGCAGTGATCCCCTCGTCCCTGATGAAATCGTCAACCAGTAATCCACATGACTTAGAGCTCTTCATACTTTGCTCAACATCCATTGATCTCACTTCTTGATGATCAGAGTTACCACTGTCTACATTTTGGTTTCGCCTCTTCGTTATTCTCACAGCAGTTGGTTTCAAAGGAGTACTCATCGGTGCACGATGATCACCATGAGAACCCAGTTTTGATTGCGTATGGGGTTTGTTATGAGCGCTCTTCTCTGGTAGCCTACTTTTGCTGAGATGAGTATTCCAATAGTTCTTTATTTCGTTGTCTGTTCGCCCAGGCAGTCGTCCTGCAATCAGAGACCATCTGCAGTAACATAAACATGGCACCATTGTAAGATCTAATCTTCATTCGGCCCCTAATTAAGCATATTCTCTTACAAGAAACATAATTTATACTTTGACATTTAGGGATTCTATTGATACCTATTGCCAAGCAGCCCATGGAGTCTAATAATGAGATCCTTTTCGTCGGGGGAAATGTTTCCGCGCTTGATATCAGGACGCACATAGTTCAACCAACGCAGTCTACAACTCTTCCCACAACGTTTCAGGCCTAAAAGACAGACCATCAGCCATAGAGAAATAATGAATAGATTTCCCGGTCATACATGAAATTGCATTTCACAATGGAAAGACGGGCATGAATGAATTAGCTCACCAGCTTTTTTGGGGAGAGATCTCCATTGACCTTCTCCATGGATGGAGATATAGTTACTCAAGACCAAATCCTCTTGGGCTGTCCAAGCACCACGGTTGAGCCCTGAATCTTTAGAGCAGCAGGCAGACCTACCCATTCTAATGAACTGGCCTACTTTCTGGGAGCACAACTTATTTCTCTTTTTAATCATAGGAAGACCACCTATGTGTATTTATAACCGACAGAGATGCACTAGAAACTTACAACACTAATTAGTGTAGTTAGTGATGAGCACATGACAAGCGATAATATTATATTTCAGAACAAAGACCATAAGTTGTAAATACTCTAAGAACACAGATCATAATTTGCACGTTTGACTCGAGTACAGAGCAGAGTAAAATAGTGATTACACACTCCCCTACTCTCCAGAGAAGTCGGTCCTGTTACAATTATTATATTCTCCCTAGCTTAACGTTTTTCATGATGCTAACGTACTTTCTCGAAGGACATAAATGGCGATGATCCAGCCACCACGTAAGTTTTCGCATCTTTACCGAGAAATTTGACAAATCGCTATTAGACAAAAGAAGAAAAAGGTAGATTTGACAGGAAATTAAAAAGTTTGCATTGATGCCCACGTGGAATTTAGCTGTAGGTTTTGAGAAATGCTCCGTATCCCGATAATTCAACAACGTGGTGTTCAGGGCAAGATGTCTCGGCAACATAAGTTTAGCTGCCGTTCTTCCATGAAGACAAAAAAAAGTCATAAACACAACTACCCTTCCAAATTTTCCACATCTCCACAGCTGCTGTTGTCCCCTTGTATTATCGATGCTAATGCCAGATTTTGCTCTTTCACCATCATGCGGAACACGTTATTGGACAAGAATTTTTTACGACCTTCAGGAAAACAGAGACCTTCCATTTTTGTGGCCTCTCGCATTCACATTTAATGCGCTCTGATCTAACTTCAGCATTACTGGCATTGTCTTACCAGCTGACTGCAGGTACATAACCATTCTACTTAGTTAACACTTCTCTTCCTTTAAAGCAATATTTGATTTCAGAGTATAGCCATTACATCCATTGAACTCCCTCAAAGCCTAAGTCTAGAAAACAATAATGATTTATAGGATTGACTGTGTATGTACGAAAAAGAAAGGTCCACCTTGAAACCCCTGTGTTCTCCCACCTGCAGAGTCTCCGTGGGTACTCAACTATGTTCAAAAACTCCGGGTTACAAGACATATCCGATGATGAGAGATAAGACCAGCCAAGACGTAAAAGTGCATGGCGACATAAAAGCCACGTCATGTCTGGCCCGTGCATGTTGTCTTGCAACGAGCAAGGAATAAAACACTCATGAAGAAGGTTATTGTCTTATGTTGCTGTTCTGGGTTTCTTTGCAGCCTGCTGTTTTGTACAAGCGTTTTAAATATTATTTAGTAATTAAGTTTTTTTTTTCAATTTAAAAACTTAGCAATTTTGTACTTTGTATCAATGGTAAAGTGCCTCAAACCGAATTAAATATCTTTATATATTTAATATATATAATCATTCATCTTTCATTTTAAAAAAATATAATAAAATTGTTATGAAGGAAGAGACTATTGATTAAAAAAATATGAACTATAATAAAAATTACATAATAATGAATTTTTATAATAAGGAAAAAAGAAAAAAACAACTCAATATAATTAAATCATGACATGTTCATTCTATAAATTGAAAAAAAAAAACATGACCTAAGTAAATTTAAGTATACAAGTGTAAAAAAAGATTTATTTTAATAAAAAATCTTTTTACTTTAACATCCCTTGTAGTGCAATTTATGGAGAAGCTAAGAAAATCTAATGATTAATGTATAAAAAATAAAAGATGGATCTTGGCAACAAGGTTTGATGAGGTACACATATAGAAATAAAAAAAGATCACTCATAATTGGAGAAAAAGAGAAAACCTATTAGTAACTCTCCAAAAGAGAGAAATAAAAAACTAGACTAATAAGCTTTCAAAATTATAAGTAGGGGATCATGGAGATGAAGAAAAAGCACAATGAACAATGTAAATATTGTATTTAGTTGACCCAAATGTAGAAATGAGGAAGCCTTGCTTATATAGGCAAGGAAAAGGAAATCCACCTATCATGTGCATTGATAGGTGCCCCATGATGTGGCACAAATGAGTATCTAGACAAGTGTCTTATAGGTGTCAACCTTAAGATCACTAGGAATGTGCAAACCAACAACCTATTTGACCAATTCATGAACCTTGATGCTAAGTGTTGAGTGACTTTTGAGGTGCGATGAAAAGTATTTCAACCTCAAAAGGTATGTACATGAGGTTTACCAATTTTTTTTTGTAATCTCTAGAGATTTAAAGGTTGGACATTAAGCTAGACAAGATGTTTTCTAACCCCATCAACCTAAGTACACTTAAGTATAGTGAATAGATAAATTATTCACTCTAACACCTCCCCTTAAGTTAAACACGGTGAGATCACAAAAGTGCAAATAGATAGAAATGGGTCTCGAGTAGGAGGCCATGCTAGGTACCCATGTACAATGCATTCTCTCACAAATGAAGAAAAAGGAGAATAACCAATGGGAAAAAAACTCCTCTCCAAAAAAGAGAAAGAGAAGGATTTAAGACCTTTTGAAAAGATGTCCCTTGAAGATAGGAACATGATGATGAAGAACATGCAAAGAATTTTGAAGTTGTAAACTCTATCATAGATGAACTAGTGTTTTTTGGAATCAATGAACCTCCAAGAAATGTAGATCAAGATCAAAGATACAAAATAATGCATAAGTGAGCATATGAACACTACTCAACCATGTACACAAAGGTAATCAAACTCTGTGAAGTTGAAAATAGAGATAGTATTGTGATTAGGAGTACTAGAATCTTAAAATATGATCCACTAAAATAATCTCCTATATGAGAGATCAAGATAGAAGGTTCATGAGACCTCCCAAAAGGAAGATTCCTCCACTACTTCATTGAAAGAAGCACTAGCATAACACTATCATAATCCCCCCTTAATTCTAAGAGAACCCCCCTTAATACTAAGAGAAATAAGCAAACCAATTAAAATCAGGCACAAGAGTGTGCAAGGAATTTAGACCTATAATTAGGTCCAAAAGATGTATAAGAAACTGAAAAAGGGTGTGCATCAAGGCACACATGCATGAAGTGAGAATTACAAGGATCCATGATTTTGTGATGGAAAAACAAGGAAATACACACCATGTGGTGAGAATCATGAGGATCCAAAACAATGATGTCAAATAAAGGCTCTACACAACCCCTCATTACACTCTATAATTCAGTGTAAGTAGAAAATTTACAAATTACCTCCCCAAGGAACACATTCAGTTTTTGTGGCACTTTATATGAATGCATTTAAAGACTTATTTACTATTATGAGTTCTTACAAGTTTTTATCATGAGGCAGATTAAGAAGACATATTCCTTCCAAACCTCAATAAAATGACAAAAACAAAAAATGAAACCCCATAAAAAGACCTCCCCTTAAGTTTGCAAGTTATTGCAAAACAAAAAATCCCCCCTTTATACTAAGTTTGGTAATAAAGAAAAAGAACCCCTCCCATTAAGATTTCATATAAGCTAACAAATAATTGATGGATTAGTAAAAATTTTCTAGTTATCATTTAATGTTGTAGCTATATTAGTTGTTGCAACTCACATAAACATAAGTACTAACCAAAGGGTTAAAGAAAATGTTGTGAATAATAAATGACGACTTCTAAAAATTAAAGTGAAAATTATGCTTGACCATGTTTTTGGGAATGATATCACACATGGCCCATGAACATTTTGATGAACACACAGGTGGTGTTGACCAAGTCCAAGCCCAAGTAGAGTCATTTGTGAGGTTGCAAATGTTGATGAAGTTGATTCAAATGGAAGATGAAGCATGTGGGATTCATGGATGAGAAGAGAGGCCATGATTTGGCTTGCTTGACCTCTTTGTTGTGTGGGTTTCTCCTTGTTGTTGCACATGAATATTGCATGGATCCAAACATTCACTAGCTCAGAAACTCAATGCAATCAACAAACTCTATCCATTCACACCCATCCCAAGGAAATTTGCATCAATTTCATACCAAAACCATGACCTAATCTACACAGAAGTTCATGAATTTCTTCACACTTGTTTGAAGGGAACAAAAACCTATAATATTCCTATCACACAAGAGGATGGGTGCTATGAGTAGCTGTAATAAGTGACATGCCTACAAATAACCCCCAAATGCTATGCAGGATGTCAATGAGCACCACCATGTGGGCAGGTATCACTTCCATCTATAATTCGCACATAGAGGGTTGTAAAGGAATCACAGGTGAGTGGAGGCTCATGGAAAGGGTCACGGTGACAGGACACAACCACCTCTATCATGATAAAATCTACTCAAATGATATAAAATAGTGTAATCCCCATGGTAGTGAGAAAGTATGTCTCAGTGCATCTCTTCAAACTGGTTGGCTTCTCACACCAAAATCACACACCTTATCAATGAGTTACTGGAAAATGATTGCAGGTATTTATGGAATGATTCCCCCTCCAAACTCAAACCCTTTATGATGAGGAAGGCCTAAAGATTCATCCTCAAACCCTTGATGCATTCTACAAATAATTAGTAGACACAAAGAGCATTCCCACAGATTGAAACTGTAGCATAGAAAAAAGTATCTCTTGCTTGATATGGGAATAATTAATGATAAAATGGACTTATTGTTGCCTTGGTCTAGTGTTGTGAGGTGTTTTACACATCCACATTAGGTCTTGGGCCCTAGCAAAATGAATAAAATGCATGCCTTGTAAAAGTGTTGTGAAGTGTTGTAACATACTTTCACACTTTTCTAGGATCTTATTAATATATTTCACTTAAATAACCTTTTTTTATCATTCACCAAGCCTTATTTCAAAGTTTTGTAAAGTTTTAAAACAAAATTTCACACTTTTATAGGCTTGTAATCAATAATTTGACCTTTCTTATGCTTTAATTGGCCCCATTTTACACTTGCAAGCCTTACTTAAGTGTATTTTTTAGAATAAACTCGATAAACATCATTTAAAAGATCTAATTTTTGACACCCACTTAAAATTCCTTGAGTGGGACCCATTCACCATTAGGGGCGAATGAGTCATCTTTGGCTCAAAAATCAAAATGAATTCAAAATTCTAGTGGGTTAATATTTTCTAAGATCTAAGGTTGGCCTATGATGTGATATTTTCAAGAGTTATTGGATAATTGTGTATAAATATAGGGTTTCCCCTCTCATTTCAGCCCCAATCTCTCAATCAATTCATTATCCATCTCAAGTCAAGTAAGCTAGGGTTTTATCTTTTTAAGTCATCAAGATAGTTTTCTAAGGCATTCAAGGGAAGATTCTTCATCCATTGCTTCAATAATTCAAGATCTCTCATCATGGAAAGTTTCTAATTGCATTGTTTCATATTTTATGCTTCATTATCTTATTTCATCATTTTGGTTTAATTACCTAAAAGGGGTTTGACCAAGGCAAAACCCTATTCCCTAACTTGCAATATTTCTCTCTCTTTCTTTGTGTGATTACAGATCTAAGTACTTTGAAGGCTTGGAGATGATTGAAGAGTAGGTTACAAACTTGTTGAAGTCATCTCTTTATTGGCTAGGTCCAAAAACCCTAGAATTAAAAAGAGAGTACACTGTTTTCTATGTTTTATTTTGGTGAAATAGCTTTTTGAATACCTTCTTATCTGATTTGGATTCCATCATCATCCTCGAAAGATCTTGCATTAACATTACATTTCATTTTACATTAGTTAAGTTTCATTCTACAGTTTCAAAATTTTCATTAGTGAAAGTTCATATAGGTTGCATTTTTGCATCTCAAGTCATTAAAAAATTCTAAAATTTTGCATTTGCATCTTAGGTTTGCATCATATAGCACGAAAAACATAAAAATTAATAAAAAAAAGCTAAAAATTATGAAAGAAATCCCCACTGGGACTCATTCACCACCTTGGGTGAATTAGTCCCTTTACACCTGAAACCGCCTTTTTATAGCACTAAAAACCTTGTTTTTTCACTTTTGTTTGCTGCCATTAACTATTTGTATTAGTTGGCTGAGTTTATGTTACATGCATTTCATTAGATATAGCTTACATTACCTCATTTCATGTATTAATCAATTTCAAAATTGCATTTACAATATTGCATCTTTCAGGTTGTTGCATAATGTAATAAGAAAATTACCTTGTTTCACATCTAAAAATTGCATTTAAACATTTCACTTTAATTCATTGCATTGCCTTTTCTTTAATTTTCCATGATAGCATGTTTACTTTCAAGAGATGTGGCTTTGATATTGTTACAAATGGATTGCATAAATACAACATCCCCTCTTATGAGTTCAATCTAGATTACACCAATGAGGTCATTAAGAAACATGTTAGTTATCCTTCTACTATCGTTCATAATTATGAAAACATCCTAGATCAAGTGAATCAAACCATTGACACAATACTTAATATTAAATTTCCCATTAGTGAGGATGGTAGTGTAGACAATCATAACAATCATACATGTTCTTCTCTTGATACCTCTCTTATTAGTGACAAAGGTATCTTGGTGAAAGAAGATACAAGCATTGAGGGTATTGGTTGTCCCTCTCCTCGTCCCTCTTTGGAAGAAATTAGAAAACAAGAAAATGAGATCATAGCCACCTCTTTGCTTATCCCAAATCCATCTCTCAATATCCCCCCTACTTGTAAGAAGGCTTTAGTAAAAGATGATACAATCATGAACGATCATGAAAATAACATTTTTCAAGAGGACATGTGGACTGAAAGTGATAATCTTATCTCTCTCCTTCCTAATGTACATAACATTTGGAAAGGCCTTTTTGAACAAAAGAATTTAACCATTCATGAAAATCATAGTTTTCCTTCTCTTGATGCATCACCTACTTGTGATGAAGCTGCCTTAGAAAATCTAACCATGGATGAACATATTAAAAGCTCTCCTGCTAGGGTAGATAATATCAAACAAGAGAAAGAGACCTTAGAGAGAACAAAAAACAAAATAGAGCCTTCTCCTGGTAATCCCACTATTGATAATCTAGAAAATCCAACCATTGATCATTCCCCTACTTGTGATGAAGTCATTTTGGAAGAACCAATCCTTGAATGTCAAGAACATTTAGTTTGTAGTTCTCGCAACAACTCTCCTCCTAGGGAGGATATCATGGTGCAAGAAAAGGATAATAATGACAATAATGATAGTGTCCTTAGAAGAAGATGATGAGGCAACATTAGACTCTAACTCACTAAGGGATGTTAACATTGTTCAACCTCAACTCATCCTTTACCCTTCTTCACACAAACCTAAATTCATCCTCTACCCACCCAAGAATAATGTTTTTTAGCAGCTGAGTCATGATACCATTTCTCATACATATAACACTAGAAAAAATTTGCAACTACAACAACCAACCTCGACACCCTTACCTTTTCCTAATCCTATCCTACCTAACCCTATCTTACCAGGTCCTCCTTAGGGAAAGGAGTATGATCTTGTCAAGCAACTTAAGAATACTCCTGCTAAGATATCATTATGGGACCTTATTCAAGCCTCCCCTCACTACCACAACATGATTCAAACATCCTTACAACAAGTTCCTATCCCTTCCAATGTGCAACCAAATGACATAGCAATCATGATTCAAGAAATAAAATCTATTATTTTCCACCAAAGTGAACTCCCCTCTTTTGAAGTGCAAAAAAAAATGATGCTTTCATGAGCATAGCTCAACACAAATGAAAAGGGATAAAGATAACTCTTGTAGATACCATATTTTCCCTTAATTTGTTTAGTGTGAGCCTTCTGGATAGGCTTGGCATCAATAAATCAAATATTCAACTTGGTTCTTTATCTATTAATGAATTTAACAATGAAAAAAAAAACCACTCAGTGTGATTACTTTACCTATTACAGTTGGAAAGGCCACATTGGAAACAAAAATCCATGTTATGCCTCATGAAATTTCATATAATCTTCTCTTAGGCAGACCGTGGATTCATGCAATGAATGGGGTGCCTTCTACTCTTCATCATAAAATGAAATAGATCTACAACAACAAGTGAACACACTTGATGCTGATCCTCATATTTATAGTATCTTACAACTTGAGAAAAAAAAAGACAATCCCTTGACAACATTAACACCAACTATGCAAGTCAAACCCATGCAACAAAAAGATAAAGCAAAACAAATTGAAGAAGTCACAAAGCTATTAGAAGATGATTGGGGTTCCTTAGATTTTGAACATACATTCATGGGAGAATTATACAAGATCATACAAAAAAGACTCTCAAAACGGAAAAGAGAAAGCGGTAATGCCAACACAAAATTCGAAAAACCCTTCAACAACATCCACCTCAACCACTTTAGAACAAAAGACAACCTATTACACAACACACTTTGATGAACTTAATCACGAGCAACCACTAAATTCAAAAACAATGAAAAAGTTTTATGGAAATGGTTATGAACTTATGAAACAACTTGGCTATAGTGGAAAAGGATATGGTGCTAGAGAACAAGGTATTCACAACCCTATAGAGCCTAACACGCAAGAAACGACTCATGGTCTTGGTTATTATCCTTTGATAGAAATAAACAAACCTTCACTTAATATAAGTACTATCACAAAACATCCTTCTAAGACGACTTTAACCGTAGTACATCCTGAACTAATAGACACTAGTGATCTTGCAAGTTATCTTTTGCAAGAAATGAAACAAACAAAGACATATTTGCTTAATGTCAATGTCATCTCTCAAAACACTAATGATTTGAGTTTGTTAGATTTTACACCCTCTTGCAAAGGAGAGAACAAAATCTCACAATCTAAAGAGTCTTACATAGGTATGCCATCTTCTACAAAGAAAGAGGTATCTTTGTCACAAACTTCAGGAACACCTTCTACCATTGATCAAGAGGGTATCTTGTTGAGACTCCTTCAAGATCACTTGATATCTCTCCCTCCAAGAAATCAAAAGAAATTATATTACAAGACTTCTTTTTTTGCCTATCACAGAGTTCACGGTCATTCTACTAATTAATGTAAGGCTTTGAGTAGTAAAATCCAACATCTTAAGGAATTTGGTGCTCTTCCTTATATGGGGGGACCCCATTCCTCTAATTGATACTGATTTTCACTCTACCATGGATCTTATCAATAATTTTGGGTCATCCTTATCCTACACTCTGTGGGGGCAAGGGGTTAGGTAGCCTTGTCCTCATATGTCGCTTGTCATTATCTCTTTTGGCTAGTCATTAACCTTTCATGAACATATAAGAGCAAGCTTGGGATGTGAACAACATGCCTTAAGTTGGCTCACATGTGACATACTACCTTTTTCATGGGGTAGATTATTGGAAACATATGACTTGGCATAGGGATTTTTGAATAAGCTCTAATGTCTTTAAAGTGGCATACAATAATGTCTAATGTCTTTTAAGTTGGCTCACAATAATGGTGTTCGCAACCACTTTAAAGTGGAGGCATACATCGACACTCATGTTTCACTACACAATTTTTCTTTCTTTTTGTGATGCTTCCTTTTCTTAATGTTGACATTGAACTTGATTCCCTCCAAGAGTGTGATACTTCTTTGACACATCCTTTCTTGGAAACATTAGGTACAATGTTCCCTAAGATGAGACCTTGCATGAACTAAGCAAAATACCTTTGAACATTCCTTGCACTATTTTGCATTTACAATGTCTATGAGCATATGAAGCTTTTCTTGCCTCATGGACCTCAAAGATCATTTTTACGTGGTGGGCCTTATTAAAGTTATTAGGAGGTATAACTTTAGTATGGTTGAACGAGAAGCCCATTCTGAGGCATGAATTTCCCCATAGCCACTTGTGTGTGTGTGAGTGCATACCAGCCATGAGTGTATGTGTCTCACCCTCTTAAGACTTCTCACCCGACAGACAACCAAGAGTTTCATTGCCTCAAAGTGAGTATGCATTTTCAGAAAAATAGCCTAGATCTGATCCACATCATGTTGGAAAAATGGTTGAAGCTTAATCCACCTTTTTATTTCTGCTCATATGTACTTCTCTTCCTTCTAGTTATTGCCATTGCATGATTGTGTATCTTGTTTTGCAAAAATTATTCACCTTGTGCATGTCCTTTTGTGCTTATGTCAGCTTGACTTAGGATCTTGGGTCATGGGGGCTTCACTACCTCCTTCATCTTTGTTATCCTAGACCATCCACAATGGTACACTTGGACCTCTCTTGAATGTCTACTTTAGTGTGAGTTTGAAGCAAGTTCATCCTCTCACTAAAGTGGGGGCTAAATGTATAGTCGAAAAAAGTATGTCTTGCTTGATATGGGAATAATTAATGATAAAATGGACTTAATGTCGCCCTAGTCTAGTGTTCTGAGGTGTTTTACACATCCACATTAGGTCTTGGGCCCTAGCAAAATGAATAAAATGCATGCCTTGTAAAAGTGTTGTGAAGTGTTGTAACATACTTTCACACTTTTCTAGAATCTTATTAATATATTTCACTTAAATAACCATTTTTATCATTCACCAAGCCTTATTTCAAAGTGTTGTAAAGTGTTGTAACAAACTTTCACACTTTTCTAGGCTTGTAGTCAATAATTTGACCTTTCTTATGCTTTAATTGGCCCCATTTTACACTTAAAGGCCTTACTTAAGTGCATTTTTTAGAATAAAGCCGATAAACATCATTTAAAATATCTAATTTTTGACACCCACTTAAAATTACTTGATTGGGACCCATTGGCCATTAGGGGCGAATGAGTCATCTTTGGCTCAAAAATCAAAATGAATTCAAAGTTCTAGCCGGTTATTATTTTCTAAGATCTAAGGTCGGCCTGTGATGTGATATTTTTAAGAATTATTATATAATTGTGCATAAATATAGGGTTTTCCCTCTCATTTCACCCCCAATCTCTCAATCAATTCATTATCCATCTCAAGTCAAGCAAGCTAGGGTTTTATCATTTTAATTCATCAAGATAGTTTTCTAAGGCATTCAAGGGTAGATTATTCATCCATTATTGCAACAATTAAAGATCTATCATCATGGAAAGTTTCTAATTGCATTGTTTCATATTTTATGCTTCATTATCTTATTTCATCAATTTGGTTTAATTACCTAAAGGGAGTTTGACCAAGGAAAACCTCCATTCCCTAACTTGCAACATTTCTCTCTCTTTCTTTGTGTGATTTTAGATCTGAGTATTTTCAAGGCTTGGATATCATTGAAGAATAGGTTGCAAACTTTTTGAAAAATTTTCCCTATTGGCAAAGGTCAAAATATTCATAAAAAGTCACTTATAGTGCCGAAAATTAGGGTTTAGGATCTAGACACCTGGAGGTACAAAAAGAATGATCAAGAGCTTCAGTTTCCACTTTCAAGTTTTCAAACAAATCAAAGTGGAATAATTTTTTATTAGTGGTGAATGAGTCCCATTGTACATTTTTTTTAGGTATTTTTGTAGATTTGGATACCCATTTGTCCAAAACAGGCTCCAATGTAGTTTTCCAAATCTAGGATTGATTCACCCAGAATGGCAAATGAGTCCCAGTAGGTCAAAATATTAGAGTCAGTAGCATTTCCATTCTTCATTTCATCCTCAATAATCCTCCAAGTGCATACTTTCATTTTTACAGTTTTCTATTTTGTTTCATGATCATTTCTAGGTCATTTAGTACATGTTTGCATATCACATTGTGTTTTCAAAAATTTTGCATTTTTGAAGTTTACACTTGTTGGTGAAACCTCATTTGATGTTATCACTTCCCTAGAACCTTCCATTTTTCATATTTCAATCTTCCTTGTGTTGAAATCTCAAGGGTTTGTTCTTGAGTGAAAGATTGAAAATAACTTCCCTCCTTTTAGGTCCAAAACCCTAGAAGCAAAAAGTGAGTACACTATTTTCTATGTTTCAAAAACTTCCATAGGTGAGGTTAATTCTAGGGACTAATTTGATCATAAAACAAATTTCCAACTTTCATGCATAGTTTTAATATGGAGAGAAGAAAGAAACAAACTAAATACAAAAAATCAATTCACCTTTTGGCTTACAACTATCTCCTCCTATGCTTTGATACCATATAAGAATTAGGAGGTCATGGAGATGAAAAAGAAAGCATAATGAACAATGAAAATATTGTATTTAGTGACCCATGATGTGGAACAAATGATTAGACAAGTTTCCTATACGTGTCATCCTTAGGATCACTAGGAATATGCAAACCAATAACCTATTTGACCAAGTCATCAACCTTGATGCCAAGTGTTGAGTGACCTTTGAGGTGAGATGGAAAGTCTTCAAAACTCAAAATTTATGTGCATGAGGTTTACCAAAAAACTTCATAATTGAGTTTGTGCAAGATCATGGGGGTCCAAAAAGTGGCGATATGACAATTTTTCCCCAAATATATGAAATTTTGCTTTGAATTTTTACTAGGGTCGAGTAAAAAGTGTTACAAGCATGAGCAGTTGGTGGTTTCATTGATGTAAACAAGACCGTGTTATCATTGGTGTCAATTGAATGAGAAGCTGATGGTTGCAAGAGCATGTGTAGTTGTTGGTATTGTTTATATTGTTGCATTGATGATGCTTTGATTAGTTGCATTATGTTTTCATTAGTAAGCTACTGGTGTCAACCTCTAGTGTTGCTATGATAAGATTATGTCTATGGTTGAGGAATTTATTGAGATGATGAGGATGTGTTCCTAGGTGCTTGGTTTCCAAGTGCTTTTAAAAAAAATTGATAAAAGGAGGAAATGGTGAGGTGTAGTGTGTTATGAGTTGAAGAGTAGTGTTTTGGTGTCGCTTCACATTTCTTCTAGGCTGAAGATCTGACTATGCATTTTAGAGATGTTGATTAGAGGTGTTCAAAGGTGTTATATTTAAAAAAATTTGTGCTGGATCGTTGTGTAGAAGTTGTGTTCACTAGTGTGTGAACAATGTATTATAGAGATGTCTAAGATAAATTTTTTTGCTTCGTGTTTCTTCACAATTTGGTTTTAGGTCTTGTAGATCTAAAGGCATGATAATAGTGTTGGTATATTTCTTTAGTCAAAATTGTTTGAGTTTTGGTACTTTGGAAGCCAGTTTCTTAAGTTTCAGTATATGACAAAATTGTATAAGTGTACTAGATGTGTACATTCTTCAGGTGAAAGTTGTTTTCAAGGATTTTTTTGGTTTTTAGGGTATTTTTGTAATATTCCAGATTGTGTTCAAGTGACATTTGTCATCGAAAGCTTTTATTGGTTCAAAGGAAGTGTGTACTTAAAATTTTAATGGTGTTTACATGGGTAACAATAGACCTTGGTGTTTAAACTAATTATGGTGGATGTTTATTATTTATAGAAGCATATTGTAACATTGTATTATAGCTTTGGGTCCCAAATAATAAGTGGTGTGGTGCACTTTCACTTCTATATGCCATGGAAGTGTTTTGGTGCTAACCTAATTTGAATTTGCATGATTGAGGGGCATAGTTTACCTTGGAGAATGTTTTGAAGGTTGAAGATGATATAAATATGAGTTGAGTTGTTGAGGGATGCAAATATAGACAATAATGATGTGAATGATGGAAATTTTAGAGTGTTACAGTGTGAATTTGAGAAGTACAACGCGAGATTTCATGTGTTAGATTACTAGATGCAATAAGACGAAGGTGTCTACAATTCTTTAGTTATGTTCTAAAGGTGTTGGTGATGTTGTGGTGGATTTCCTTGTTGCATTGAGATGTATTTCTCTATGTAGCATTCTTCTTTATCTTCTTTTCTATTCTAGGAGTGAGCCTTTCTTTCTTTAGGAAGTGAGCCCTTTGACAGTGAGGCCTTTGTATTCAGTGTTGATATTACTTTATATTGTTAGCTAATTATCCTCATCATGGTTTTTCCCATTTTGGGTTTTCCACGTAAATATGGCATTCTCTTATGCATGGTGTTTATTTTATTTAATTTATGTTATTTTCTTTGCATGCTATATATCGTTATAACATATTAAGGGTTAATTGAATGTACGCAGGCCTGAGTGTTTGTGATGGTTTTAATGTTTTAAGGTACAACTGATTCACCTCCCCTCTCAATTTTCTTGTGCATTCAAAAATTGGTATCATAAAAAATTTCCTTGGAAGAAAGCTTAACCTCTTGAGGTAGATCTAGGATGGCACACAAGAAAGATATCCTTGTATTTAGTGGAACAAATTATGCATTTTGGAAGACAAGGATGGAATGTTATCTAGTTTATCTTGGATTTGATGTCTGGTAGTCAATTAAGAATGGATACAATGAACCTACAAATGATCCAAGTACTATTGATGTGATCAAATTCTATGAAATCAATGGTAAATCAAGGTATTCTCTATTAAATAGTCTTACTAATTTTGAATTAGTGAAAGTGATGAGTTTGAAAACTACTAAAGCAATTTGGTAAAAGTTAGAAAGCATTTACAAAGGAGATGATAAGGTCAAAGAATCTAAGATGTAGAATCTAAAGATCATTTTTGAGAACCTATGGATGATTAAAGATGAAAATGTTACAAGCTATACACAAAGGGTAGATGAATTTGTCATCTCCATAAAAGGTCTTAGTGGTGAACTCAGAACCAGAATAGGTAAAGAAATTTCTCAGAACTCTTCCTAAATCTTACAGTCATAATGTATATTCTATTGAGGAATTTTCAAATTTGAATCAATATACCAAATATCAATTATATGACTTTTTAACTACTTTTGAGATGAGAGAATTTGGTACAAATAGTGGCGTAAAATTTGAGACTGCTTTTAAGGCTAGAAAATTAGAGGAGACCAAGGAATCATATCAGGAGGATCTTGATGATATAGAAGCTAACTTTGTAAGGAGAATGAAGAAGGGTACTGGTAAGTACAATGGTAAGTTTCCTTTCAAATTTTTTAGTTGTGGAAAGATAGGTCACTATGCTTCAAGATGTCCAAATAGAGCTTTGAATAACAAAAATAAGGAGAACAAAGGTAAGATGATTAAGAAAATTTATTATGTTAGAGAAGATACAAGTATTTTTGTTTTATGAATCTAATTATGGATATGAAGATGATGAATTCTTGTTCATGGCTTTAAAAGATGAATATGTTTCTGCTAACTCAGAGAGCTGTGTGAAGGAAATCCCTTCAGAGACAAAGGATAAGATTGAAGGTACATTGGTATCTTTTTTTCATGCTAGATAGGAGAAGAACTAATCGATCATTAACAATGGATGATCTAATCATATGACTAACTTGACAAGAGTAATTTTGTTAAACTTAAAAAATATGATGGAGGATGTGTTAGATTTGGTGATGACACATCTGCTAAGATATGGGGAAAAGGTTCTATTGATTTTGATGGCAAGCATAATACTGATGATGTTTAGTATGTTAAGGGTTGAAGACATAACCACTTGAGTGTTGGATAAATGTGTAGTAAATGATACAATTTTATGTTTTAGGATGATGGATGTGAGTTAAGAAAGGGATCTCGAACTATGGTTGCTACAGGAAAAAGTACATATGGAAATTTTTATTAGCTTAAGTGTGCTAATGGTCATTTATGACTTAGATTAATGAAAGTTGGTTATGGCACATGATGATTTGTCACATCAATTTTGATAAACTAGTGAAATATGAAAAAAATAGGTGTTGTTTGGGGTTTTGAAAGGCAGGTTCACCACGCTGAATTGAAACCAAAGAACCTATTTCTCTAATTTCATTCAAGGAAATGAGATCTAAAAAATGAGATGACTAACAACCAAAAGGTGAGTCAAATCAAGGTATGAATCAACAAATTTACTCTCTATGTAAGGACAGGGGTATGAGCTAAATAGAACTTTGGGGAGAAAGGTTAAAACCATTAAAAAACCTCCAAAATGTAAGCTATGAAATGCAAATGAAGGACTATAATCAAAACTAATAGAAACAAAAATCAAAAGGAAGATCTACAAAAGGGAGAATGATGTGTACCTTTCACCAAAAGTCACTTTTTGAAGCTTACTAAGAACTCATTCGCCCTATGGTGAATGGGTCCTAACTAAGGCTCTTGAAAAAAAAATTGGGTTCTCTTCTATTCTTTTGCATTCCTACATTCCCTATTCTCACTGTCAGACAACTGGAAATAAATTATGTAGAAGAGTTTTCGTGATATGACAAATTTTCTTTCAACTTTGACAAGTTTGCAATTTTCTTCAATTTTTCTCTTCAAAGGATATTTCACCTAGAATCTGCAATAACACATTAAAGAGAGAAAAAAGTTGTTTGTTAGGTGAATGGGGGTTTTCCTCGGTCAAACCCCATTTTGGTAATTAAACCTTGAAATGAAATGAAACATGAAAGAAGGAATTATGAATGAACAACACCATGTTACTACTCACCAAACCTTTGTTTGAACCTTGGATTGTATATCTACAACTTAAATGAATTGGCCTCAATGGATGTGGATCTTGATCACAAAACTTCACTTGAAACAATGTCCTTGAATACTTGAATAGTTCTTGAACTCTACATCACCATATTAGCTCAAACAACATGCATGACACAATAATTATTTGACCTGATAATGTAATCTCGATTGCTACAATAATCTTCAATAATCTCCCCTTGAATGCCTTGAAAGTGCTCTTGAAATCACTCTTGATCATAAAATTTTCTATCATAAACTTGCTCATAAAATTGCTAGGTGAAGCATAGTGAAATGACCTCTTATTTATACATAACTTAACATTATTTCAAAAAATTCAAATATCACAAGCTGACATCTAAATATACATTTGAAATCATTAAAAACTGCCAAAAACATAATTTGAATTTAGGTCCTAGGCCTAACTGAGGACCCATTCGCCCTATGGCAAATGGGTCCTAGGTTACTTGCCTAGGACACACATTGCTCAATGTTAAACATTATGTTATGGAATTTATGAATGTTGGGTTTATCCCTTAGAAATTGCAATTATTTAGGATTGGATTTTAATTAAAGGTGCCAATTAAGGAAAATTAACCTCAATTAATTAATAAAGTGTTAGGTTAGTGTGAATGTGTAAAGGTACACCTTACAACACAAAAAATAAGGCACAATTAAGTCCATTTTAATTAAAGGGGCCCTAAACTTAATGTGAATATGTAAAACACATTATAACACTAAATTAAGACATAATTAAGTTCATTTTATTATTATTTATTCCCAAATCAAGTGTGAAAAAGGGATACATTTTCCTACACTATATTTAGCCCCCACTTTAGTGAAACTATGACCCCATGTCAAAATCACACTAAAGTAGACATTCAAGACACTTATGTATGCAACAATGGTCCAAAAATACACAATCATACAACATCAAAGACTAGGAAGATCAATCCAAGACTTTCCAATGCAATGTCATGGAACACATCTAATCCTTTTTGTTGTGTGCTCACTCTGAGGTAGCTGAACTTTAGGCTGTCCACTAGGTGAGTCTTCCAAAGGGGTGGAAAATGAGAGAATCATATTAGTCTCTCATGGCATATCAAAGCTATCCTCCTAAAAACTTCAATAAGGAACCACAAGACAAGGTTTTGATCTCCATAGAGCTTAACAAGTTGTGTTATGATAAGAACCTATGAACAAGGCAAGGCTCCATAGGCAAGCGAGGTGTGTTATGCTAGGTGGCCTTGAATAGGGTTCGAGCTTCACAAGGTTAGCAAGTTGCATTATGCTAAACAATTATGAACAATAATGCTAGTAAATTTTTTTATTCAAAGGCATTTTTCCTAGTTCGTGTAAGGTCTTCTTCTTAGGGAACATTGTGTCTAATGTCTCCAAGACAGGACAAGTCAAGAGTAAAAAATTCACAACTTAAGGGATGTATTATGTTACATCACCACTAAGAGGAAATTCAAATGCTTAGAAATATTGCACTATTAGAGGACATCAAACCCAATGAAACCACCAAGAAAAGGACGCATCACAAGAAATAAAATCACACCATGAAACATGAAAAAATGCCAAAAGATATTATCAATGTATGCCCCCACTTGAAAGTGGTTGCTAACACCATTGCTAAGAGAAATTGCTTTAAAGTATCTAATGTTCAATCCTAAGACATGAGAGCTTACTTGGAAAGCCCTATGAAAAGTCATATATTTTTGAAATCAAGCTATGTGATGAAAAAGGAAGGAGAGGTTGCCCCTAAAAATACATAAGGGATCTACAAATTTGAGGTAAATATATCTTTGCTACAATGTTGTTATAGAGCTCGAAAATGTCATAATTCCCCAAATACTCATAGAACTAGAAGAATGACACATTAATATCTAAAATGAAGGGAATAGGGTGCTCCACCTTTTAGGAGATGGAACACAAGGGTAGGGTTTTAGGACATTTCCACCTATTTCCTTCAAGTTTCATTCAAGGAAATCTTAGAGATCTCAATCTAGGGATGAAATGAGGGAAAGATATTTGCAATAAGGTATCATAGGGTGTGATTAAATACAGTAAGGGGGTTCACCACCAATTGAAGGCTTGGAAAGGAAAGAAATGTAAATGGCATATAAAACCTAACTAAATGACCTAGAAAATGAACTCAAATCAAAATAATAAACTAGAGATAAATAGAGATACACTTGGAAAATTGAAGAAGCTCATAACAAGGTCTTCACTCAAAAAAATATGACTTTTTAATGGACAATAGGACTCATACACCACTAGGGTTGATTTAGTCCTAGTTTAGGGTTTCGAGTCAAAACTAGAAACTTGAACTACTAAACAGGGATCTAAAAAAATGCTTGAAATATGGTAAACTGGGACTCATATTCTAGAAATGGTGGTTTATATTCCTAGTATCAAGGTTGGTCTAAAACTATGATATCCTCTAATGTTCTTTTGTAGATCCTCTCCTATCAAAACTCTAAATCTAGAACACTGAATTGTAACCTGTAGGTGACTTTCCATGATCTTGCAATGTAGGTGACAACTTTGATAGCTTGACAACTTTTCTCCAATATTTCTCTTCAATGGATCTTCAAAATAGATCTACAAATCACACATCAAAGAGAGAAAAAAAAAAATTTAGTGGATGGGGGTTTGTCTTGGTCAAACCCCGTTTTGGTAATCAAACCTTGAAATAGAATCAAATAACATGAATGAAGGATGAATGAACAAATATCCTATGTTACAACTCACCAAACCCTTGGAACAAAGGTTGCAATCTTATTAGTAATGGATAGCATGAATGTATATCTTGACTCTTGATTGTATGCTATGGATATTGACTTGAATACTTGCTTGAATCATAATATACCTACATCACAAATGTTAGCTAAAAAAAAAACATGATGCATGATGACTTTCACATGATGCTTGAATCTTGAATATGCTCCAAAATTCTTGATAGTCACTAGATTGAATTCTCTTGAATGATCTTGTTGTAGACACCTAAATTTGGACACTTAATTTATCCAAATTTATCCCCCTTCATCTAAGCATCCCCTTATCCACATTAATTAAGCAATATCACTATTATTTAATTAATACCTCTAAAGTTCCTCTAATCCCTAAGGTATCTAGTAAAATAATTTCCCCCTTTCATCAAATGAATTAAATAAATATGACATTTATTTAATTCCTCATATGTCACATCCTCCATCATTTTTATCTAATCCTAATTATTCTCCTAATTTCATCATTAGGGATGTGCACATGCCTAATCCTTGATTAGGATGTGTCACATCCTCCAAAATTTTCAAGTTGGCCTCTAATATTTCTTAGCCACCTAACCCTCTTCTAATATGTCATTAATTTATCTAATCAAGTACTTGCACAACCTTAATCACTTGATTAGGTCAGCCTAATTTCCATTTCATTTATGGAATGTGTCCTAAGTCAACCCTATTAAATAATTTTTCTTTTTGGAGAAGGAACTCCATTCCCCATCTGAATTTTTAATTCACATTTAATCCCCCAATGCATTCCTTGGAATTTAAAATTCCTTTTCTCATCCCCATGAGGATATTTGAGGAATTTTTAATTCCCCACATGTCCTCTCACCCACATGGGGACAAGGACCTCCTTTATGAGTGGATTGTTGATGGCGGTTTTGGCACCACAACAATGCAAATAGAATATTGCTACTCTGTTTCTCCTAAAAGAGAAAGATGATCACATGGATATCTTAGCTCCCAAGGTCTTTGTAGTTGAGTCTCAACTGTGCTGATGTTACTCAGTGGCTGATGCAACAGTAATATTCAAGGGGCCTACTGGTGTTGAGCTTTTGGATTGTTCTAAGATTAAGCATGAAATAAAACCTACATTAATTGGGGTTTTAAAGAAACAACAAAAGATAGATCAAAGCTTTGGAACAGAAAAGAACAATAGTTCATCTAAATCAACCAGACCTGTTAACTTCAAGGAATTTGTAGACCAAAACTGTAGAACAAGATAAAACTTGTGATTAACACAAACCTCTTTCATTCATAGTGTTAATTCGCATGATAAATTTTAATTACCATTCAAATAAAATACAAAATAATATTTCATTCTCTGAAGACTTCACAAATCAAATGATCAATTTAAGACAAATATCATTCAGGAACACAACATGAAGTAGATTAAACTCTTATTGCTTCTACTATTATTAAAATAGCTAAACAAAATTTACAAGGCTAGCACTATCACCAGTATATAGAGAATCTGTGTCTCTAGATTGTTTCCAACCATAATAAGAGAGCTTAGGAAAAACATTATAGTCTATATTAAAACCTTACTGCTAACCAAGAAGATAAAAGAAGATCTCATTACTGAGAATCAAGATGCAACTCTACCTTCTTCTATTAACTCACTAACTCCTAACAGTTCTAATTCTAGAAGGGTTCTAGAAGGGTTCTTAATCTAAAATCTTCATAGTCTATGGAATTTCTAATCCCTTACTGTCTAACCCTTACAAAGAGGCAAGCTTGCCTTATATACAAAAATGTACCAACTTGAATGTGTTGTCCCCCATACTAGGGTTTACAAAATATCTGTACCTTGGAGAGTCGGGTGCAAGAGGGTTGGCATCAGATCTTTTGCAGAAAGTCAGTTCTGCATTAAACTCGAATCCTTGCTGTCTATGTCGGTGAAGACCGTCTCCCGAGGTGTTCTATAGATCTTTTTTAGCTATTGCACTTATTTCTGACCTCCATGTCCATTTTGAATCTCCAGCAGAACTGCTTTGAGTGCCCCAAAATATCACCATTAATTTCGAGCTACCTCTGTTAGTAGATACTAGCTATCCCCTTTTTCATGGCTTTATCTTCTTCCTCGACTCTCTTCTCATTCCAGGTCTATCCTTCTATGAGTCTGTCGGAGAGACTGACTTCCTTCGCTGAGAAGCCACGCCGAAGTCACGTCCTTTCATCGAGAGCCTATTTCACTTTGAGGAGACCCTACACTGTTGGCCCTAGTGAGATCGTCCTGATCATACCAATGCCTTCTTCATTTGGCAGGCCCATTCTGTATTGTTAAGAGTTACGGCGATGCCAAACTCCTTGGGTGAGCTTTGTTTTTTGTTAGGGAGACTTAATGGTTTTAGGGAGACCTTACCGTGAATGGATCTTTTCTTACTGAGCCCCTCCTTGTTGTTGGCATGACCTCCCATGGTCGAGGAGACGTTATAGCGACCCTTTTTTTCTTGGCAATGAGCCCATTCTATTTCGGTGTAGCCCTCCATGGTCACCCAGACCCTATGGCAAAGCCACTCCACCTTGGCGAAAGCCCACTTTCCTACGGGGAGACTTTGCTAAGTTAGCGAGACCTTCCACCAAGCTCAAAACTCTCACTGAGATCCTTGACACATATGATCACACACAGAATTTGACCCCTACAAAATGAGGTCTCCATTAGTCTTCTAAACCACAAAAATGTCATCCTTGAAATTACCCAGAACACTTATTATTTTACTATACTTTGTAAGGAAAGGCTTACTTCTGGTGGAGGCGAAACCAAATCCGAATGGGAACAACACCGACCTTCAAAACTAGTGGGAGTGGAACCAAAACAGAAACTAGGACCGAGCGGCAAGAGTTAAATGAGCCCCGACAAAACCGGGACTAGAGTCGGGAAGGGAACAAGCCATGGAAATAATCAACATTTCCGAGCTCATAGCCCATCCTGGCTTCAGGTCTGCAATAGAAACTAAAACATGAAGGATAGAAACAAATGCCAATCGGGGTCGGAACAAAAACCAACCTCGGGCGAAGCACAATGGGGGTGGGGGCGAAACCAAATCCAAAATTGAAACTTCTTCAAAGTTTCAGTTTTGGATTCCATCTCAATCCCACCTTCAAAAAAACACAAAGATGAAAAGGAGGAGAAAGGGAGGTGCAACAACACCCTGCGACAAAACCAAAAGAAGAGAAAAGAAAGGAAAGAAGGAAACATGAGGAATCGGAATCAGAATGGAACCTAAACCAGAAACTTTTCAAGTTTCAAGGTTTGGATCCCATTCTGGTTCCGAGTCTGCCCAAAACAAAAAGAAAAAAAAAGACAAAGGAGGAAAAACCAAAAGCGACGGAATCGGGACCGGGGATAGAAAAGAAAAACTTGGATGGAATTCCAAGTTCAGAATCCGATCCAGTTCTAGGCTCGCCAAAACAAAAGAAAAGACACCCAGGGCCGCAAACACCCAAGGCATAGGACACAGAACGAATGAAAGACCAACGAAGAGAAAAGGGGGGCATGGTAGGACCTGGGATGGAATCCAGACCAAATTTGTTTTCAAGTTTCTCCTCTTGATTCAAACCTGAACCCGACTCCTACAAGGAACCAAAGATGAAGGCAAAGAATTGCCGGAACTAGAACCGGGGACAAAATGAGCCCAAAACTTGGGAGAAAGAAATTCTTCCAAGTCTGGTATTGGTTCCGATTCTGCCTCCGATAGAACTTAAAAAGGAAAATGCCTAAGGCAGAAAACTAAAGGCCAAGGGAAAAAAAAAAAAGGCGGACCCATTTTGATCCAGATTAAAATGGGGTGGTTATGCAAGGCATAACAAATGGTGACTAGGATTAGAAAATGGTTTAACCATTTTCATGAATCTGAAGGATTCAGCTACCCAGAACTCCTGGTTCATGAACATCACAACTCTAGTTGGGTCAGTTATAACAAAACAAGGTAGAGCTAGAATCTCAAATGTAAGTCAATCAATGGCTACCCCTGAATCAACGTGTGTGCTTGATTGTGCACCACTCTCTCCTGAAGTTTCTTCACCTTTTGGACAACAATGTGTAAGATTTAAGCTACATGAGTTGATTTCCTTTGGCTATTATGCAATGATATCCTGGGCATTCCTCCACTGCCAGTCAGGAGTCCATAGCCCTGACGGAGATACCTCTAGTTTTCTCACAGCATTGCTCTACTGCTAGTCAGGCGTCCATAGCCCCAGTAGAGATACTAGAATCACCCATTCATATTGAATCCTCTTTTCTTTTTCTTTTGGAGTTTTAGATATTTCATTTAATTATCTTTTTCTTTTCAATATGTCAGATATTTAATATCTGATCTAGGTTGAAAACTACAATGGACCTCATAACAACACTTGGAAGTTAGATTTTTCACTCAAATCTTACAATAATGTTATTCTAGGACAAATAGACTACTAGAAGAGGAGATGATTTTAATGATTTGTGGCAGATTCAAGGGAGCCGATGAAGGATTTCTTACTTGGCACCTTGTTTTCAAAACTTTTCACAACTTTCATTGACAATGGGCATAAGACAGAGAATTTATGACAAAGTCATCTGACCAAAAAACCCAAAAATATCTAAACCACCTCTCTCCTAACAACCAAAGTAAGCTTCAGATAACCAACCCACCATTCCAAACTAGAGGGAAATAGATCAATCCCAAAGAACAAAAAAAAACTAAAACCGCAGAACACTGGGAAACAAAAGGAAAAAAGGAAAGAAAAACAAACAAAAAACTATTTACAAACACAAGAAAATTATTTACACAAAGAGCAGCAGCAGATTATTTACATAAAGAAAAAAGTTATTTACAAAACAAAGATTATTTACAAATAGGAGGCAACCAAACTACTTACATAAAGAATAATAAAGTATTTATGTACATGATAGAAATTGACAAGCCTCAAGATTCAAAATAGTGCTTAAGGAACTACCCATTAATAGGCAAGGGAACATGTTCTCGAATTAAGCTACTCAGTCTAAAAGCATTTTCCCCTAAGATCTCAGCAATTTGATAAGGGCCTAACCAAAGTTTGCCAAACTTTTGATGACTGCCCTTCTTTTCACTGGCTTTGTCGCACAATAGTACTAGGTCTGATATCCTAAAATCTTTTATCTTAGCTCTTTTGTCAAACCAACATTTGACAATAGCCTGATGTCTGAAGAACTATTGTAAAGCAGCATCTCTTTGTTCTTCCAGTTTTAACAGAGTAGCTAGTCTTACATCTATCCTATTGTCACTGGAGTAAAAATTCTCCATGAACTTCATAATAGGTATTTGCAAATGGATAGAGAAGACAGGCTCTTGGCCATATACTAGCTTGAATGGTGAAGTGTTTAAGGCAGCCTTAATCCTAGTCCTATCTTCCCATAATGCGAACCTAAGCTGGGTGTGCTAGTCTCTAGGGTTATGTTCTAACAGTTTCTTAATCACCCCTAAGAGATTCTTATTGGTAGATTCTACAACTCCATTTCCTTGTGGGTAATAATTCGAAGAATATTTCAAGACAATCTTGTGATCATATGCCCAGGAAATAAATTCAGCAGAATAGAAAGTAGAGCCATTGTCACATACCAGGGTGAAAGGTACCCCAAACCTTGTAGTGATGCACTTGGTGAGGAACTTGATCACTACCTTCGTTGTGATGTTTTTGCAAGGTATGGCCTCTTTCCACCTCATATAGTATTCAGTAGCATTCAAGATAAACTTATGTCCTGCATAGGAATTCGGGTTAATCACTCCAATGAAATCTATGCCCACTGGGCAAATGGCCTTACCTCATAAATAGGCTATAGTGGCATGGCTGCATAGCGTTCCCTTGGTCCTGAAACCTAGCAAGTGTGACATGTCCTCACATGTTGGTGGGAATTCTTGAATACAAAGGGCCAATAATAACCAGATCAGAGAATCTAGTGTGCCAATGAATCTATAGAACCATGACCTGTACCATGTTTCCCATGAAACTTAGAGATCACATGTTTAGCCTCTTGATGATCAAGGCATCTCAGGTATACTCCTTCAAAATTCCTCTTGTATAGGCACCCTCCTTTGAGAATGTAATGAGAACTCTTCAATCTCAGTGCTATCCTCTGAGTGGCATTCATTCCCTCGGGACACTGGTTATTGAGCATGAAGCAAACAAGATCAGCATACCATGGCTCATTTGAGAAGGGCTGAGTAGTATATTGTTGAAAAATAACGTTATTACTAGCATCAGCCATAGATTGAGATAAACCCATGCCCCTAACTAATTTCATGGGACATATTTCCAAATCAAATTCTTGCAAGATGGCCATCCATTTGCCTCTTCTTTCTCCTAGTTTGCTCTACATTAGTAGAGACTTGACAGCACCATCAGAAACTACATCAATAATTTGGCTTCAGAGGATGTAATGCCTAAATTTTTTAACAGCTCGAACCAACACAAAAGCTTGCTTCTCAAGGGGTGGGTATTTTATTTCAGCATTTTTAAATGGAGAGCTCATGAAAGCAATTGGCCTTTCTTCTCGTTCTTCTCTCTGCTGAGTTAGCACAGCTACACAAGAATGCTCAGAAGCAAAAGAATAAATATGAAACCGCCTCAAGTAGTCAGAGCTAGTGAGGACTGGAGCTTCTGAAACGGATCGCTTGACTTGTGAGAACACATCTTTTGCCTCATCTATCCACTCTATCTTGGCATCCTTCTTCATCATTTGGTTCAGAGGCTTTACAATCTCTACAAAGCCCATAATGAACTTTCTCACGAAGTTAATTTTCTTGAAAAAGGACTTCATTTCTTTCTTGCTTCCTGGCCTGGTGATCTTCAAAATAGATTTGACTTGATCTGGGTCAATTGAAATCCCGCTTTCTAAAATTATATGTCCCAAAAGCTTGCCTTCTGAGACTCCAAACATACATTTGTTAGGGTTAAGGGAGACATCGTATTGAATACACCTCTAGAGAACTTTAGCCAAATCAGCGGCATAATTGATTCGATCCTTGGAGAACACTATCAGGTCATCCATGTAAATAATGATGCACTTACCGATTAGGTCCTTGAAAGCTATGTCCATTGCATGCTGAA
The DNA here is from genome assembly GCA_007258455.2 of Sequoia sempervirens. NCBI lineage: Eukaryota > Viridiplantae > Streptophyta > Pinopsida > Cupressales > Cupressaceae > Sequoia > Sequoia sempervirens. The sequence continues at coordinate 526,042,393 of VDFB02058242.1, forward strand.
ATGTCACCCCAATGTTTATCAAGCTGAATGGCATCCTCTTGTAAGCAAACATTCCCCACTTGGTAGTGAATGTTGTCTTCATTCTGTCCTCATAGTTGACCATCACTTGATTCTATCCAGAGTAGCCATCCAAGAACGACATCATCTATGCCCCATTGACAATCTGCAAGACTTCATCCAAAGAAGGAAGCGGATAGTTATCATTTTCTGATGCTCTATTCAGATTCCTAAAGTCAACGCATAGTCTAATCTCCCTATTTTTCTTACGAACTGGTACTAAGTTAGCCACCTAGGTTGAATGGCACATAGGGAATATTATCCTTGCAGACAGCAGCTTCTAGAATTCTTTGTAGATCAATGGTTCAATTAGAGCATTGATAGGGCATTGCTTCTGTCGGAAGGGTTTAGCTTCGGGCTTCAAGGGAATGGTGTGAGTCATAACCGAAGCATCAAATGTCTAGAGATTTTGATATCCCCAAGCTATCACAGCAATATCCTTTTTAAGGGACCTTAATATGTCTTCTTTAATTGTCTTAGGGCAGGCCTTCCCTATATAGACATTCCTTTCAGGGCCAGAATCAGTCAAGTTAACTATTTCATATTCTCCTCCCTTTTCTTCAGCTAATGCCTTCTCTCGAGCCCTCGGATTTGAGTCAAAGATCCTTTCCAATGCCACCATTCCCTTAGGAATGCTATTGCTCTTTAAATTAAGGATCCCTTCTGTATCACATTCCTTAGGTTTCCAATCCCATTGATCTCTATCAAACTCATCAATAATTTTCCCCTCAAAGACATCTGAGCTTGCTAAGAAAGCCATAATATGTCTATCATCATCAAAGACCTGGAAATTCTTAATATTGTCAGAAACAGCTAGGGTGGAAATTAGTTCCACTGAGAATCTTTTGAATTTGGAGCCTTGCATAGGCTCCAAGGTGCTTGCAGCAATAGCCAGTGAATCAGCTACCTGATTTTCTTCTCTTGGGATGAGACTAATCCCAAAGGCATCAAAATCTTTGATCAGATTCCATACCCTATTCCTACATGCTGCCAGCCTCTTGTTGTGATATGTATACTGTTTGTGCACTTGCTTGACTACTATTTCTAAGTCTCCCTTGGCCACCAAGCCAGTGACCCTCTTCTTGTGTGCAAACATTAATCCTCGAGCTAGGGCTTCATATTCAACTATGTTATTAGTGCATCCAAATTGCAGCCTGTAAGAAGCATAGAAAACTTTCCCTTTCAGGCCAGTTAGCACAATTCCCACACCACAACCGGTCTTGGATTTGAATCCATCAAAGGTGAGGATCCATAATTGATCACAGGTTGGAGTTGATTCTTTTGAATTAAATACAAGGGATGGTTGTTTAGTAGGTTTTTTAGGAATATTTCCTAATCCCTTTCCAAATGTATCATGTGGCCCAAGGTTGTCATTTTGACATTCACTTATCTCTTGGGTTAATCCCTTAGATTTTGGTATATCCGTGAGTGCAGGGGTGTCAAGCGAACCTTGGGGCTGCTCCTTCTCAATATGTTGATTCGAGAGTGTGCCTGGGGTAGGTTCAATTTGAGGAGGGATTTCTTTTGCAAGTGTTGCATCCCCGGTTAACATGGTTACCTCTTGGGCTTCAAATGGAAAGTGGTTTGTAGGGCTCTCAGAACTTGTGCTGGTTTCCTCAACTTGGGAAACCTGACTTAAAATGTCAATACAATGCTGACAAGTCAATTCTGAGTGGTTTTGATAGTGTACCCTGCACCAATTAGGAAGTAGGAGACTTTGCAAATCTATGTCTGCCCCTAAGACCAGTTGATCTTGTTGTAGTTTTTTGACTAATGCTTGCTGATTTTTGTCAATCACAAGATCAGGGGGTTTTTGTATGGGCAGTTCTTTAGGATCAAAAACAGAAAAGGTTAAAGCTTCTTCTTTTTAATACACACCTATCCTAGTTTTGAAATAGGCTACCTCATTGTGGCAATCATATTCAGTAATAATGTGCTTAAGGTGAGGCTCGCTTTCAATCCTGATCTGAGTTGGGATTCCTCTCCATGGTAGCCACATATTTGAAAAGTCAAGGGAGAGGTATCCTCCTAGACTCTTCATTAGATCTTTGCTTAGTAGCATACCATAGGTCTCGGGAATGTCTGCCACTTGAATATCTATGTTTGTAAGGATCCTAGGGTCAGATCCTACTTGAACATTTATGTTTCTTAATTACCCCACCACATTAACCTCTATTTTTTCAAGTTGAATGACCTTCTTATTTGTCTAAATGGGGTCCAATCCCAACTTCTTACACATAGAAAATGGCATGAAATTTCCTGAAGCCCCCGAGTCCAATAGACAGTTGTGAAGGTTCTTGCCCAAAATTCTTAAACTCAAAAGGAAAGGTGGAGTACTGACCTTGTTTTAGGATAAGGCTGCATTTGCGTCCCCAACAGGTGCCACCTTGATCTTTCCTTTTGAATTATCAACTTGTTCTAGAGCCTTCAGCACTATCTCCCTTTGAGCAGGGCACCACTTCTGAATGTCAAAATATGACAAAGAAGTTTTATGTTTCTGCATCTTAGAAACAATGCCAAATTATGCATTATAACGTGAATTACTTTTGAATACAACAGAGGAATTACCCTTGTTATGAAGGTGGGCCTTGCAGTGGAGGAGGATTATTATCAGCACCTTGATTTGGGGGCACCATGTGGTTAGGAGGTGTTGATGTGGTGAATGGCCCCTTACCTTGATTTCTCAAGAAGTATCCTCCGTTCGTTTGAAAAGCTTGGGCATCATATGAGTCCTCTGGTTCATTTTCTTCCTACCTTGGGAATGAAGGTTCCTCTTCAAAAATGTCATAGGTCATTGTGGTATCGACTGAGTCACCTCCTTTATGTGAATTCTCTTGGAATGTGTGGGAGTCTTCATGTGCCATCTTAACAATTTTCTCCATCTGAGGGCAGTTTACCTCAGAATGGGTTGCAGTATCATGCAATCTACACCAATTGGTCATGAAGTTGAGGTCAGCCACATTTGCAGTATGTGCTCTCTCCTCATTTGCTTGATAGTTGTGAGGGACTCCACTATTATTAGGCCCTGTATTCCATTGCCTGTTGTTGTTTGGCCTCTAGTTGTACCCTCTATTTTGGTTTTGGTAACCTGTTTGGTTGTAGTTATTGTTATTCTGATAGGTACCCTAGTTGTTGTTGTTCTGATTAGGGTAGTTCCCTTGGTTTTGGGAAGGGTTCAACCAAAGTTGAGCCATGTCATTAGTGACTTGAGACAACATTTTCTTCAAAGTTTCTACTTCATTGGTAAGCTAAGTAGTCTTTTCACTTTCAACAGCCTTAACAATAAGTGGCTAATCAACATGGCTAGTGGTTCCATCTTGGTTATGAAGGCTTTGGGGACCTTGAGGAACCTGTGGTTGTTGAAAAGGATCGGGGGTCCTATTAGCAAAGAAAGGAATAGGAGGTTAAGTCTACAATTCAGACCTAGGCCCATAGTGGGAAGGAGACACTCCTGGAATAGTATTGAATAAAGTGGGTGTACTAGGCGTCTGATACCCTACTAGAGGAAAAAATCCCCCCAAACCTGGTTGAGAGTTGCTCTGTTGCTACAACTTAATGGCTAAATGATAAACCTTAGATAGGGTATCAATATCCGCTGGCAGATAAGTTCTTTGTAAGAACAATCATAGCAAAGGGTCTATAACCCTAAAGTATGCCTAAATGGCACTGTCCTTGGTAACTAGATAGGGTTCTTGCAGCCTCCTATACATTCTTTGGAACCTGGTATTGAACAAGGGTATGGATTCACATGGCTCCTTCCTAATGGTGGCAAATTGGTGATACAGAAGGGTTGGGTCCACATAGACTCTAAACTGATTGATAAAAGCATTTTCCAAATTTGTCTAGGACAAAATAGAGCCTTGAGGAAGATTAAGATACTAGTTATATGCCATGTCCCCTAAGGAATAAGGGAACAATCTGCAAACTACATCATGATGAGCTATTTGAGCTTGGGTACAAGCATCCTTGAAAGCATGTATGTGTTCTTTAGCACTCCTTGATTCACCATGGATGTATTTAGGGTAGAACTTCTTAGGGTTCTTAGGCATGTCATGAAAACCTCTAGGGATAGTTCCCAATGGAGAGGGATTATTCTGAAATAATGCCATTGGTGGTGGTGGTGGTGGTTGAGCCAGCTATCATATGGGTTGAACTAGCTATGATGATTCTTGAGATGGATTGGATGGTGGATTGATGGGTATCCACTAAGGTATTGGTGAAAAGCCTGGTGGAGTGAGTGGAGCTGATAAGGGTGGTATGATTGTTGCCCCAGTCTTATGATTCTCTTGTCTTGTTGGGGTCTTGAGTTCTATGAAAGGTGAAGGATTTTTTTCAGATCTAAGAAATTTGTGGGGATTTTCTGATGAGAAAGACTGAATGTTCTCCAGTTTTCCCTTCTTTCCCTTCTTCTAACCCTAGTTCCTATTAATGGCAGTTTTGGCACCACAACAATGCAAATAGAATATTGCTACTCTATCTCTCCTAAAAGAGAAAGATGATCACATGGATATCTTAGCTCCCAAGGTCTTTGTAGTTGGGTCTCAACTGTGATGATGTTACTCAGTGGCTGATGCAACAGTAATATTCAAGGGGCTTCTTGGTGTTGAGCTTCTAGATTGTTCTAAGATTAAGCATGAAATAAAACCTAATTTAACTTGGGTTTTAAAGAAACAACGAAAGATAGATCAAAGCTTTGGAATAAAAAAGAACAATAGTTCATCTAAATCAACCAAACCTGTTAACTTCAAGGAATTTGTAGACCAAAATTGTAGAACAAGATAAACTTGTGATTAACACACAACCTTTTTCATTCACAGTGCTAATTCACATGACAGATTTTAATTACCATTCAAATAAAATACAAAATAATATTTCACTCCCTGAAGACTTCACAAATCAAATGATCAATTTAAGACAAATATCATTCAGGAACACAACATGAAGTATATTAAATTATGATTGCTTCTACGATTATTAAAATAGATAAACAACGTTTACAAGGCTGGCACAATCACCAGTGTATAGAGAATCTGTGTCTCTAGATGTTTCCAACCACACTAAGAGAGCTTAGGAAATACATTACAATCTATATTAAAACCTTACTGCTAACCAAGAAGATAAAAGAAGCTCTCATTAATGAGAATCGAGATGCAACTCTACCTTCTTCTATTAACTCACTAACTCCTAACAATTCTAATTCTAGAAAGGTTCTTAATCTAAAATCTTCTCAATCTATGGAAGTTCTAATCCCTTACTATCTAACCCTTACAAAGAGGCAAGCTTTCCTTATATACAAAAATGTACCAACTTGAATGTGTTGTCCCCTGTACTAGGGTTTACAAAATATCTGCACTTGGGAGAGTCGGTTGCAAGGGGGTCAACGCCAAATCTTTTGCAGAAAGTCGATTCTACATTAAACTCAAATCCTTGCTGTCTATGTCGGTGAAGATTGTCTCCCAAGGTGTTCTATAGATATTTTGCAGCTACTGCACTTATTTCTGGCCTCCATGTCTATTTTGAATCACCAGCGGAGCTGCTTTGAGTGCCCTAAAATATCGCCATTAATTCTGAGCTACCTCTATCAGTAGATACTAGTTGTCTCCTTTTTCATGGCTTTATCTTCTTCCTTGGCTCTCTTCTCATTCCAGATCTATCCTTTTAAGATTTTGTCAGAGAGACCGACTTCCTTCGCTGAGAATCCATGCCGAAGTCATGTCCTTTCATCGAGAGGATATTTCACTTCGGGGAGACCCTACACTGTTGGCCCAATCTCTTGGCGAGATCATCCCAGTCATACCGATGTCTTCTTCATTTGGCAAGCCCATTATGTATCGGTAAGAGTTACAGCGACGCCAGACTCCTTGGGCAAGCTTTGTTTTCTATCAGGGAGACTTCATGGTTTCGGGGAGACCTTACCCTGAATGGCTCTTTTCTTACCGAGCCCCTCCTTCTTTTCAGCATGACCTCTTATGGTCAGGGAGACGTTATAGTGAACCTTTGTTTTCTTGGTGATGAGCCCATTCTATTTTGGTGTAGCCCTCTGTGGTCACCCAGCCCTATGGCGAAGCCACTCCACCTTGGTTAAAGCCCACTTTCCTTCGGGGAGACTTTGTTGTGTCAGTGAGACCTTCCACCAAGCTCAAAACTCTCACCGAGAACCTTGAGACATATGATTAGACATAGAATTTGACCCCTGCAAAATGGGGTCTCCATTAGTCTTCTAAACCACAAAAATGTCATCCTCAAAATTACCCAGAACACTTATTATTTTACTATACTTCATAAGGAAAGGCTTACTTCCGATGGAGGTGGAACGAAATCCGAACGGGAACAACACCCACCTTCAAAATTGGTGGGAGTAGAACCAAAATGGAAACCGGGACCACAGAGGGCTACACCGAAACTGAAGAAGTTTTAATTTTAGGTTTGGTTCTGCCCCTGCCCCCATTGTGCTTCACTCGAGGTTGGTTTTTGTTCTAACCCTGATTGGCGTTTGTTTCTATCCTTTTCGTTTTGGTTTTTTTCGTGGACCCAGAGCTAGGACGGGCTATGAGCTTGGAAATGTTGATTATTTCCATGGCTTGTTCCCTTCTCGACTCTAGTCCTAGTTTTGGATTCCATCCCGATCCTGCCTCTAAAAAGACACAAAGATGAAAAGAAGGAGAAAGGGAGGCAGAACAACACCCTGCGACAAAACCAAAAGAAGAAAAAAGAAAGGAAAGAAGGAAACATGTGGAATCGAGATAAGAACAAAACCTGGACCAGAAACTTTTCAAGTTTCAAGGTTTGGATCCCATTCTGATTCTGAGTCTGCCTAAAACAAAAAGAAAAAGAAAAACACAAAGGAGGAAAAATGAAAAGTGGCAGAACCGGGATTGGGGACAGAAAAGAAAAACTTGGAAGGAATTCCAAGTTTAGAATCTGATCTAGTTCCGGGCCTGCCAAAACAAAAGAAAATACACCTAGGGCCGCAAACACCCAAGGCACAAGACACAGAACCAATGAAAGACCAACGAAGAGAAAAGGGGGGTGGGGTCAGACCCGGGATGGAATCTAGACCAGTAACTTTTTCAAGTTTCTCCTCTCGATTCGAAGCCAAACCTGACTCCAACAAGGAACCAAAGATGAAGGCAAAGAACTGTCAGAACTAGAACTGGGGATAGAATGAGACCAAAACTTGGGAGAAAGAAAGTCTTCCAAGTCTGGTATTGGTCCCGATTCTACCTCCGACAGAACTTAAAAAGGAAAATACCTAAGGCAGAAAACTAAAGGCCAAGGGAAAAAAAACAAAGGGGGACCCATTTTGATCCAGATTAAAATGGGGTGGTTATACAAGGCATAAGATGGATCTTGTTCCAATCCCAAGGTACTATGTACTACCTCCATGTCATCTACTCTCCTTCCAACTTGTGTCCACATCATCCTTTTCAAGCCACTTAATATGCCACATGTCAAGATGTGAGGGCTTATGAGTTCTCAACTCACCTTAGCCCCACATCTTGATCTTGGTGGCTCAATCCCAACCATCCATTTCCCTAGATAATTCCAAAATATCTATAAAGTCCCTCTCTTTTCTATCATTTTGTGGGGAGATCATTTATGCTAGCCAAAGTCTTGCAATTTTTCTCTTGAGCCATACTTAGCCAAATTTGCACACTTGTATCCATTCTCACCCATTTTCCATCCTCATATCATCTCATAGATTGCATCTCTTGCCACCCAAGGAGCATACAATATTGAAGATCCAAGTACCAACTAAAGGGACAACTCAACAAGATGAAATCTTTCATTTTTCTTAGTTAAGTTAATCATTAGGCCAATCTTGAGGTGTAGGGTGTTTTTAGTTGTTATTTGCACTCTTTTTGTTTTCTGCTCATTTTCTAACACTTATTTTCACCCTATCACACTTGTAATTGTAAACTTGCTATAGGAATGATCTAATCAACTTTCCAAGAGAAAATATGTGAAATAACCTTGTATTTATACTTGTTTATATCAAATTTCCCAAAATTGCAACACTACAAGCTGACATCAGATCTAGGATAATAAAATCCTAAGAATAATTTGAAATTAAAATAGGTCTAGAATTTAAGAGGGACTCATACACCATTTGGGTCGTATGATTCCAATTAGGCTAAGCTTGGAACAAAAATTTCAAGAAATGTTTAGTTTTATGCCAAATTTAGGACTAGGCCCCGAAACTTAGGTGGGACCCATATGCCCCAAGGTGGCATGTGAGTCCTGGGCTACTAAATCTAGGCCATATAATCCAAAATCATTAAATTATGATTGTTCATTAGATATATATGTTGGGATCATCTGCAGAAAGATGCATTATTTATAAGGCTTGTGGATGCAAAATAAGACCAAATACGACATAAAGAAACCTAATTATAGCAAGGAGGGCCCAAACAAGTGTGAAAATGTAAACGGATACACTTTCCTACTATACATTTAGCTGCCACTTTAGTGAGAGGAGGAACTTTCTTCAAAATCACACTAAAGTAGACAAAATCGTATCAAGAGGGTTCCAAATCTACCAATCCTAGTGAGATAGGATGACAATGATCAAGAGTGATGATCAAGCCCCTAGGATCAAGATCCTATAGAAAAACAACATAGGAAAAAAAGAATACACATGAAAATGATGTATGATGCAACAAAAAGATACAAGCATACACTACCAAAGACAAAGAGAAAGAAAACAAAAACAAAAATGGGTGGATCAAGCTTTGATCATTTGTCTCGCACGCTATGGATTAGATCTAAGCTGTTTGTCCAAAAAAATTTACAAGTGGAACATGATATCCATTATGCAAACCAACACACACTCACAAGGGTTAATGGAACCTTAGGCCATCCACTAGGTGAGACCCCAACAAGACACATATGCATGTGGCTAGTATGTGCTCACATAGACAAGCAAGTGGCTATTGGAAAGTCATGCCTAAGTTTGGCTGCCATACATACAACCATACCAAAACTATACCTCCTCACAACTTTGACAAGGTGCCACACAACATGAACAATAGGATTCATGTGGCAATCCAAAACTTCATATGATTGACAATCATGAATAAACAAGATGACTGCACAAGCAAGCAAAGTGTGTTATGTAGGGTGGCCATATAACAAATATTGTAAATGAAAAATAGTGTACAAAGTACATTTAAAGGAGTTTTTATTAGTTCATGTAAGGTATTTGTTGCAAGATGGTGTGTCCCTTGGTCTTCCTTGCAACACAATGCTTGGTTTTGTTACATGGTCTAACCACCTCCTATAGATCTTAATTGACGCTTGTATCGGGCATTGACAGGCTGACTTTTTTGGTGCAACGATAAGGCCAACAGTTGGTATCAAAGCTAGTCACAGGTTCAAACCCCACGCTTGTGCTAGGGGGATGATTGCAAGATTGTGTGTCCCTTGGTCTTCCTTGCAACACAACATTTGGGTTTGTGACATGGTCTAACGCCTCCTGTGGATCTTAACTGATTCTTGTATCAGGCATTGATAGGTTGACATTTTGGTGCAATGAAAAGGCCAACAATCTTAACATAGGGAAAATTGTGCCTAATGTCTCCAAGAGAGGACCAATCAAAGAATAGAATATTCACAACTTAGGGGATACAGTGTGTTGCATCAAGCCACTACAAGGAATATAATTTGCTAAGAGAGATCACTCTCTTGAAGGACATCACACCCAATGTCACCACAAAGTGAAAGATGCATCGTATGAAGTAAGAAGACTACACAATGAAACATGAAATGCAAAAGAATAATGCCAATGTATGCCACCACTTTAAATAAATTTCTAAACACCAAGCTATGAGAAATTACTTTAAAGTAGCAAATGATAAATGCTAACAATAAAAAAGACATGAGATCTTATTTGGAAAGCCATATGGCAAGTCATATGTTTCCAAATAAAGTTATGTTATGAAAATTGGTTACCCCTAAAATGAAATCCTAAAATAAAACATAATGGATCAATGGATTCGAGGTCAATATGTCTTTGCTACAATTCTTTTAGAGAGCTTGAAAAAAATCATCATTCCCCAAATACTCATGGAATAGGAAGAACGACACAAAGAGAACGAAAAAGAAGGAAATTTTTTTGGGTCAACATGGAAGAGACCTAAATGTCTCAACACCTTGCATCATCCCCAAATGGAAAATGCAAGACAAATGAAAAGATAAAGGAAAAATCTTTTGGGTCAACATGGAAGAGACCTAAATGTCTTGACGCCTTGCATCATCCCCAAAAGGAAAACACAAGACAAAGAAAAGATAAAGGAAAAAGATTTTGGGTCAACATGGAAGAGACCTAAATGTGTTGGTGCCTTGCATCATCCCCAAAAGGAAAAAACAAGAAAAAGAAAAGATAAATTGTTTATGACATAGAGAAGAATGTAGATACAAATAGACGAATGTCACAAAGAGAGAAGTACATCAAATAGAATAGTGTGGGGGATAACATTATACACATGAAATCACACACATAACATGAAGAAGAAAACAAAGAAAAGACTAGTCAGGCACATGCGAGTCAACCTATAGTAGGTCATCTACATTCCAATCTTGTTCATTGTATACAAAAGGTGGATAACTAGCCAAAGGAACAACAATGAGTGTAGTGCTAGGACAAGGCTATCTAATTCTTGTCCCCACTATGTGGAAGAAAAGAATGAGCAAAGGTATGTAGAAAGACATTGCATTTTGAAATGATTTGCACTAAATGTAAAGCTTGTAATAATGAGAATATTCCGATCCTACAAATATTACATGGCAAAGAGTGGAACATGTACCATTTCTATTCAATTATAAATACACAAGAATTCTCAGGATTAGTGAATTTGTCCAATATTATCCTTAAGACACGACACTTATTAGTACTATGTCCAAGAGTTCTATGGTATTGGAAATAAGACATGGTTTTGCTTGTTCCTTTTTTCTTTTTGTGTTGATGTCCTCTAATAGGTGGTAATTTTATGAGACCATGACGAAGAAGAATTTGTAGACATTTTTCATTTGGTAACTGCTTGAGGTCATAAATCTTCTTTCTTGATTCACCAATTTCTTGAGTTAGAATTTGAGGAGGAGAACCTAAGACAATCCTATCATCCCTATCATTGTTACAAGACACTAGTTATTCTTTAGGAAGGAGGATTCTTATGTCAGGAGGAGGATCTTGATATCCTAACCCTTTAGTATCTTTGGTTGGTATTTTCTCTAGGATTTGATGAATTTCATGTTCACTTGTTGTATCACATCATTGTTTGCTTAAGATCGTGAATCCTTTTCCATATGTCTCTTCTAAGTTGATAGGATTGTTAGTTACTTTGTTAACATAGGATTTTTGAATGTTTACTTGATTAGAGGAACTAGGTTCACCTATTGTAGAGAAATTAGGTTCATTTTGTGTCTTAATTTTAGGATGTAAAAGACCAAACATCTCAAGTTGTGTTGGTTGTTTCATAGAAGGATAAAAGGATGCATTATTCTCAAGGTTGTTAAGGAAATCATTTATGAAGTTGTTCATGTTGTCATCATCTTCTCCAATGATTTCAACATCACAAGGAGGACATGAATTAGGATTTGAGTGAGCATTAGTGAGTTTAATTTCATTAGGATCACTTCCAAAAGCACAACTTGACACATCCACTAATGATGTAAAGGACATCCAAAGCTTACCAAAGCACATACCAATTATGAAATGAAATGCAATAACCTATAATGAAATGTGTAAATGAAATTTCAAATTATGCAGTGCATGAAATGAACCAAATAAATCTAGATCTAAAGAAATGTATGAAACAAAAAATATATAAACTCAAACAAAAATTTAACAAACAGAAGCACAAAAACCAATTTTTTAATGCTGAAAAAATAGATTCATATCCAACATGGGACTAAAACACCCAGAGGGGCATATGAGTCTAGTTAGGGTTTTTCAAGGGTTCAAACGCTGCAAAACAGTCCACACAGAATACCCAGAAATTAGGAAAAACCACCTGCACTAGGAATAAATCACCTAGAGGGGCGTATGAGTCACACATTAGGGTTTTGACACTAATTTTAGCAAATTTTGAGTGAATGTTAGGGTTTTTAGTTTGGATGATGTCTAGACTAAATTAAATTATAGATTTCAAATAAAATCCAATGATGCAAGAGGCAAATATGCAACCTATATGCACTTTCACTAATGCAAGATTTAGAAACCCTAGATGCAAATTAACTAATGCAAGACCTAATGCAAAGTTAATGTAAGCTAGATCTAGGACTATGATGCACTCCAAATCAAAAATAAGGTGTTCTAAAGGATGGGTTCACCAAAATGAAATGATGAAAATAGGGTTCTCCACCTTTTAGGAGATGGAACACAAGGGTAGGGTTTTAGGACCTTTCCACCTATTTCCTTCAAGTTTCACTGATGGAAACCTTAGATATATCAATCTAGGGATGGAATGAGGGAAATAAATTTGCAATAAGGTTTCCTAGGGTGTGATTAAAGATAATAAGGGTGTTCACCACCAAGAAAAGGCTTGGAAAGACAAGGAAGGTAAATGACATAGAAAATGAACTCAAATAAGAATAGTAAACTGGAGATAAACAGAGGTGCACTTGGAAAAATAAAGAAGCTCAAAACAAGGTCCGCACTCCCAAAAATATGATTTTTTAATGCACACTAGGACTCATATGTGAGTAGGGGGGATTTAGTCCCACTTTAGGGTTTTAGGTCGAAACTGAAATATGGAATTGCTAATCCAAGATCTACAGAAAATGCTTGAAATATAGTATACTGGGACTCATACACCACCAGTGATGATTTGTCCCAATATCATGGTTGATCTAAAAAATTTATATCCTCTAATGTTCTCCTATATCTTCTCTCCTATCAAACCCTTAGTCTAGAACATTGAATTGTATCATGTAGGTGACTTTTCATGATCTTACAATGTAGGTGACAACTTTAACAATTTGACAACTTTTCTCCAATATTTCTCTTCAATGGATCTTCAACCTAGATCTTCAAATAACACATCAAAGAGAGGGGAAAAAAATATGTATTAGTGGATGGGGGTTTAACTTGGTCCATCCCCATTTTGGTAATCAAACCTTGAAATAGAATCAAATAACATGAAGGATTGATGAATGAACAAATATGCTATGTTTCAACTCACCAAACACTTAGAATAAAGGGTACAATCTTGGAAGTAATGGCTAGCATGAATGTAGATCTTGACTCTTGATTGTATGTTATGTATCTTGACTTGAATTCTTTCTTGAATCGTAAGATACCTACATCACAAATGTTAGCTCAAAAGAAAAAATGATGCATGATGACTTTGACATGATGATTGATTCTTGAATATGATCCAAAATGCTTGATAATCACTCTTGAATGCTCTTAAATTCTCTTGTAATCATAAAATTTCTATAGGAATGCTCTCATAATCTTGCTAGGAGAAAATATGTGAAATAACCTTATACTTATACTTGTTTATGCCAATTTTCCCAAAATTACAATACTACAAGCCAACATTAGAACTAGGAAAATAAGACCTTGCCAAGAATTAAAATTTAAAATAGGTCTAAGCTAAGCAGGACTCATATGCATGTTGGGGCATATGGGTCCCAGTAGGCTAAGCTTGGGACACAAATTTCAAGAAATTTTTAGTTTTATGCCAAATTCAGGACTAGGCCCAAAAACATAGGTGGGATCCATACACCAAAGGTGGCATATGAGTCCTAGATTACTTAATCTTGGACATAAAATCCAAAATCATTAAATTATGATTGGTCATTAGATATATGTAATGATAGTCCTCAGAAATATGCATTAAATAAGGCTTATGGATGTAAAATAGGACCAAATAAGGAATAAAGAAGCTCAGTTTTAGTAGGGAGGACCCAAACAAGTGTGAAAATGTAAAGGGATGCATTTTCCTACACTACAAGATCGAAAAAAAAGAAAATCCTTTCAGGTCAACAAGGAAGAGACTTAAATATTTGGACGCCTTGCGTCATCCCCAAAAGTAAAACACAAGATAATAAAAAAGGGTAAAATATTTATGACATGGAGAAGAATGTATGTACAAATAGAGGAATGCACATAAAGAGAGAGGTACATCAAACATAATAGTATGGGAGATCACATTATGCAAATGCAATCACATAAAGAAACATGAAAAAGAAAATAATGAAAAATACTAGTAAGGAACATGCGACTCAACCTATAGCAAGTCATCAACATCCCAATTTTGGTTAGTATATGTAGAAGGTGGACAACTAGCCAAAGGAACAAAATCAAGTTCCGAACTAGGACATGCACCAAGTTCAACACTCTTATTAGTAGAAGCATCATTTAATCTCATGGAAGATGAGAACAATGAATTCAACTCATTATGCACTTGTTAATCAATCTTTGCAATGTCAATATCATCATCTAAATTAATAACAAAAGGAGGTCGAATGATAATTTCCATAGGAGGTTCTTGTTTATGTTGCAACAAAGGTATAAAATCATTGTGTATTGCTTTAGGAATGTTTGGATTTTGATTTTCTATGTTTCTCTTTTCTTCCTTAGTTTGTAACATACAAGCAATAGCATGATGTCTATCCCTATGCTCTCTAGCATTTCAGAGTCTTTTCATTCTGTTTTCAATTTGTAATTATGTAGGAGCAATTTTATCAACCATAGGTTTATTTTCTTCCCTTAGGGGAGGAACGAAAGGAACCATGGGAGGTTGTTCAACCACTTTCTCTTTAGCTTTATAAACTTGTTTGATTTTAGGAGGCACAACATGATTGTTTTGATTGTCTCGTGGTATCTCATATGTAATAGGTGAAGGATTTATAATAAGATTTTTTTCATTAGTTAGAAGGAATTTTTTTTCAATCATGGTTTCCTCAAGGATAGGTGTATCAATCATGGGCTAAGGTATATTTCTATGGGATAATTACACTATGTGTTTTGCCTTAAAATTGTGGTATGCTTTGAAAAATAATTCCTCATGAGGTCTAATAGGCTCAAGAGGCTTAGGCAAAAAGAAATCCAATCAAAATTTCCCACGAGAAGACACAAGATTAAAGCCACTATGGTGCATAGTAAAGATCTCATTGCCAAAGGGAAAATTCAAACATTTATGCACAAATGACGAGATGAAATTCATGGAGAGAAGACATGGATAACCTAACTTCACATGTAATGTTTCTAATGATGGGATGATGGTGAATGAGACATTTAATGTTTTGGATCCAACCTTTAGAGGTAGATTTATCGAGCCAATCGTAGGGAAAGAGAAACAATTATGCATTTTGATCCATGTTTTCGATATTTCATATGTATCTAGATAGAGTTCATGTAAAAATAGGAATTATTTAGTTATCACATTCTCTACATAGATGAGATCAATTAATATTGCATTGAAATAATTATTTTTGGGGGCTATGTACTCTCTTGCTCAATTAGGGCTTTTCACCTAAAATGAGAGAGATAGGCCAAAAACCTAGGTGGTTCACTAGAACTTATGCAAGGATAATATAAATATACCTAAATGAAACAAACTGATAAAATTGATTTATTATTTATGCAAAACTTAAGAAATATGAAGTGTTTGAAAACACAATGTGATATGCAAAAATGAAATCAGAATTGAATGAGACTAAACAAAGTGCAGCTAGAGATGGAATGATGATGTATGAAGATTCTGGAATCTGACAAAAATCATTGTTGATGACCAGTGGGACTCATTCTTCACTAATGGAGAACTAGTCCTGCTTCTGGTAAACAGTCCTAAAACTAGTTTCTAATTGTTGGGAACTAAAATCTAAACAAATAACCTTTTCCAGCCTAGTAGCGGGACTCATTCACCACTGATGGTGAATCATTCCTACTCCAAAAATGTAAAAATTCAAGGATCAACTCTGTGGGTCCAGATCTGCACTTGTCTTCTTGTCGGGTTGATGGAACCAAATTTGCATAAAATAGGTTGAATTTTGTCTCCAAGCTTGAATTAGGTTTTGGTTGACTTGAATATCTTTGATGAATTGTTGACCACTTTTCAACACCTATTTATTTGAAAAATATTCCTACAAGACCTGCAGACACACATGTAAAGAGGGGGAAATGGTTAAGGGTTAGAGTATAGGGATATGCCTTGGTCAAATCCCCTTTGGTAATCAAACCCTTGATAAAGAAATGAAATGGAAACATGAAAGGAATGATGAGTAGACAAAATGAAAGTGTCCTAAACTCACCAAACCCTTGTTGAAATCTTAATATATGTCAATGGCTGCTCAAAGATGCTTGATAATCGCTTGATTGATTGATGGATTAAATGCAAGAATGTTAATGAGTAAATGAGATGAATGCTTGAATGAATGGGTGAATGGGGCATTAAAATGTATGGAAAAACAATTATTTATACATACTTATTCCCTAATTACGTGAAAAACAACATCACAGGCTGACATAAGGTCTTAATGAATAAACACTCGAAGGAAATTTTAATTTATTTTGAATTTTGTGCCAAGAGGGACTCATTCACCAACCATGGTGAATCGGTCCCACTCAAGGCTTGCAAGTGGGTTTTGGGAATTAAGTTGTATTTAATGATGTTTGTTAGTTTTATCTTAAAAAAAAAAACTTAATTAAGGCTTATAAGTGCATAAAGGGGTCAAATAAAGCATAAGAAAGGTGTAATTAGTGATGACAAGCCTAGAAAAATGTGAAAGTATGTTACAAGACTTTACAACACTTTGAAATAGGACTTGGTAAGGGATAACAAGGGAATATTTAGATGAATTATAATAAGAAGATTCTAGGAAAGTGTAGAAATGTGTTACAACACTTCACAAAATCTTCAGAAGATATCATAATTTGAATATTCAAGACCTAGTGTGAATGCATAATTTACATTGCAACATTAAATCTAAGAAAAATAAGTCAAGCATCACAAGAAAAAGACGTAAATGACCATGAAAATGTCCAAAGATCCATTTTTATATGGTACATTTAGCCCCCACTTTAGTGAGAGGATGAACTTGCTTCAAACTCACACTAAAGTAGCCATGCATATCGAGAGGGATCCAAATGCACTTATGCTAGCAAGATGGAATGACAACAATCAAGAGGGATGATCAAGCCCTCAAGATGAAGATCCCATGGAAAACCAAACATAAGAACAAAGGAACACACATGTGAAAGAGAAAAGAGAAGAGGAAGGGAAAAAGGATAAGTCAGATCAAGCTTCAATCATTTGTCTAGCTAATTGTGGATTAGATCTAGGCTATTTTTTTGTAAAGGAAAATGTATACTTACTCTGTGGTGATAGAACTCATGTCTATTCACCAAGTGAGAAGGCCCAAAAGGTGAGAAACATACGCTCAGCTAGTATGTACTCACAAACACATAAGTGGCTATGGGGAAAGTTGTGCCTCAAAATGAGCTTCCCGCTCAACCATACTAAATTTATACCCCCTGATAGGGTGAAGCCACAATAGTAGTTTACAATTTAAGAGAGAAGGAAAACTCACAAAAAATGACCCCAAGGAAAAAAAAGTGATTTTGGGGGTTTGTACAAACCTATTGGTTTGAGGGAACCAATAAGGGGTTCACTAGAACAAGGGTTCGAGTGAACCCCTTTAAATTTTGGCCACCAAAAGAAAAATATAAATGCATTGCAAAGGGGTTCAAGCAAACCTCTTTGAATGGGTTCGCTCGAACCCCCCTTATCCCATTTCCCCCCTAAGACACAAAAGAAACCTATTTTTTATGTTCAAAGCTTAGTTTGAATATGAAAATGGAGGAGTCTTCACAATCCCAACTGGAATCAGGTAGTCCTTGAAACGAGCTATCCAACAAATATAATTTTAATATTTTTTGATTTTACTATGTATTTGGTTTTTTAGTTTTATTAAACATAGGTTTTTCATCGAAAATGAAGGTCTTTGTTCTCCACATGTGGAAAAATAGCAGATTATCAATTTTTCTTTTGAAAAATATGAGTGCACTAGATATTGAAGTCCTTGATCCAACAAAAAAAATTGAATTTCAATATATTCAAAAAAAGTTACGAGTTATATGGTCGCACTATGTCTAAATTGTAATTGGTTTGACTTGAAACTTGATTAAAGAAAAAATATTCAATAAAAAACTATGTAACTAAGTGGAAGCACTAGATATTAGAGTTACAAATCTAAATTTGAAAGAATTATAATTTTATCCTTCATGGAAAAAAAGTTATGTGTTATATGGTGTGCGTCACTTTTTTAAAATGATTTTTGAAAAAAAAACAGTTTTCATGGGAGATGGAAAAATAAGTGCAATCTGATTCCAAAATTTTTGAATTTACAGAAAAAATGTGATCAAACCCTAGTTTGCATCATCTTCAAATTCCTCACGGTTTAGCTGCTATATGTGCCCGAATGTGAAGGTTTAATTAAAAATAATAATTTCAATGTCTAGTTTGGCCAAAAATTGTAAACCAATATTGTGGGATCACCTGATAACTTTAATAAGGTGCCATAAAGGAAAATGCCAGTTCGTGCTTCATGAGACAAGTAAAGATTCATATACATAGAACTCATGAACAAACAAGATGGCACCACAAGCATGCAAGTTGCGTTATGCAAGGTGGCCATATGAATGCAGAAATGTAAAATGGAAAAGAAATATTCAAATGAGTCTTGTTAAGTTCATGCGAGGTCTATCACTTAGGAAACATTTTTTCTAATGTTTCCAAGAGAGGACCAATCAAAGAATAGAATATTCACAACTTAGGGGATGCAGTGTGTCGCATCATGATCCAGGAGGATCCATAAGATCTCAAAAATTCATAATCCCATAATCAAATAGAACCAGCTCGATCACATAGGGCCCACCTACACTCTTGACACAACTTGAATTGTATCAAAAGGAGACCGTATGCCTAAGATATGCTTGGTCAAAGTTGGGGTCAAATCTAGTATAAGGGCCAGCCAAAGTCAAAAAATTTGATCATTCCAAAAATGGTCAAAGGTGGCATCATATTGAAGAGCTCATCGCCACAGTTCCAATGCCGCTCGTTTCATCGAAAATAGAGCTCGTATGACGAAGATAATATGGCTAGTCAAAGTTGAAGGTTGACTTGATGTTGATGTGGCAATTGACTAGATGTTGATCTGGCAAGTGCAGGTGGTGTGGAAAAAAGGTGGATCCCCCTCACTAAATTCACGTACCACAACTATACCATTCGTTATTTTTGAGAAATAAAGTGGTGGAGGTTTATTTTATTTCACAAAATCCATTTTATGGGATTACAAGTGGATTTTGTGGGATCCCAAGCAGATTTTGTGGTATTTAAAGGCAACGGATTAAAACCAAATCTCCTAAATATTAAAAAATTAAACCCTTTAAAACAATAATAAATAAGCCGGAATCTCCTTAGTTTAAAGAATTTAACCCCCAAATAAAGTAGAAAATCCAAAATTTAAATACTAACCCCTATAAATAAGGGCCTAATCCTTCAGAATATTAAATCCCATTTACATAATATAATTAAAGGGATTAGATCCTATTGTAAATGGGGGATTTTTCAAAGATATGTAAAGGTTTCAAAAGGATTATTTTGTAAAGCTCAAAATTGTAAGAGTCGTTAAACTTAAAGGGGTTGGGATTTAAATGATATTTTAAGGGGAGATTTTAAAGATTTTCTATGTAAATGAGAGATTGTAAAATCATATGGTTTTAAACTATATTAGGAAAAACTATTTGTATAAAAAGGGGATTTTTAGGTTTATAAGGCGAAGGGAAATTAGGAGAGAAAATTAGGGAATTGGAGAATTCTTTTGAGAAGAGTTTTTTTTTGTAAGCATAGAGACTTGTATTTGTATTCTTTAAGTGTAATGGGGTTATGAGGCAATTGAAGCCTAACTTAAGAAGGAGAGTACACAAGTATCTTTAGGTGCAAGAGGAGACTGTGAGTGATCTTGTAATGTAGGATTGCAGCTTGGATGATGTAAAAAAGCATGTTAAAGCTTGGCGTCATTAATAAAGTGGTCCAACATTGAGAAATGGACCTGGAGACGTAGCTCATGTTGAGATAACTCAGTTATCAAGATCTTGTGTTAACTTCTCTTATGTCTTATTGTTCTATCTTCCATCTTATTTTCTCTCTATTTCATTTTAGTTTATTTTTCAATTCAGTAATTGATTTCTAATTACAACATTTTAGTAATTAGTAATTTCATTAATTTATGTTAAAGTGAACCTAGTCTATGATTTCAATGGTTAAACAACATAGTCACACAATTATGTCTGGACCAAGAATAATTGTAATTAAGGTTAAATACATTTGAATTTGTAAACCTCTAATTACAGATCAAATTTTGGTATAAGAGTAGTTTAATAGGAAAAATTGCAAGTGGTGGATGTTAAGCAGGTTGAAATTAAAGTGAGGAGAAGGTGCACTTACAGAGTTCAATCCTAAGATCAGAAAACAAAGGTCTTTCCACGATCAGAAATGGCAGCTGAACAAAGTCCTACAGAGCTTGATGAGAAAACTTTCCAAAAAGCATTTCTTGAAATGAAGGCTATGGTTGAAGTTCTTTTCCAAGAGAGACAAAAGTGATAGAAGAAAAAGGAACTCAAGAACAAAAAGAAGAATGAACATGAATCCACTTCAAAATATGATAAAGGTATAGGAGTAGGAGGTGGTAGTGACCCTCCTGAAGCTCCATCCCCATATTCTTCTTTATCCTCTACATCTTCTTCTTATAGTTCTACTTCAAAGAAGAAACAAACTATATAGTTTGAAGCTAATACACCTTTGTTAAAGCTTGATGTTAAATTTGAATTACCAACTTATAATGGAGAACTAGATGCAAAAAAACTTGATAATTGGATAAAAAAAATTGAAGTTTGTTGTAGAATTCAAAATTTTGTTGAGGATTCTCAAAAAGTCCAATTAGCCACTTTTCATCTAGGAGGCATACCCTTAATCTGGTGGGAGAGCAGAACTTAGGAAGATCTAAGTTGATATAGTAAAATTATTTCTTCTTGGTTTGAGTTCATAGCTACATTAAAGAAATAGTTCTATCCATTAGGTCATATGTAAAAAGTAGTAATGAATTGGAAATCATTAAGGAAAGAGAAAGGAGAAAGTGTATAGGAATATACACTTGAATTTATGAAAATAGCTTTAATTTTGGGCATTTCTTTATACATGCAAGAAACTTTGTTGAAGTATATAGTTGGATTACATGAAAAATTGAGGCATACAATACTAATGTTCAATCCAACTGACTTTGACAAAGTTAGTGTGCAATCCATTCATCTTGAAGTAGGCATGAAGAGAAGCCATGACAATTTCTTAATGGACTCCAATAAACATAAAGGGAGCAAGAAAGGGAAGGAGAAAATGCAGCAGAGAACTAGTGTAAAGAAAGATGAGGATAAGCCTTATTGTTCACGTTGCAAGAAGAAAGGGCACAAAGATACAAAGTGATGGAAATTTCATCCTAATTAGAAACCGAAATGGTTCAAGGATCAAAAGGGTAAGAAAAATACTGTAGCTATCGTGCATGATCTCATATCAGATTCTAAAGATGAAACAAAGATCGTAGTTGTGGGTATAAAAGGTAACATTCCTATTGCCATTACTAGTTCCCATGCTTCTTTTGTAAAGTGTAATTAAGTACCTATTGAAATTAAGAGGAATGATTTGTTTCATATAAGGACTATTGTAAAACAGAGTAAAATTTATACAAGCATAGATAGTGGATCACAAGTAAACTTAATATCTCAACAAGTTGTTAAAGAAATTGGGATTAAAAACAATACCTCATCCTAAACCATATCCATTGGGTTGTGTGCATGATAATGCTCAGTTACATGTGCCAAGGATACATAGACTCCAATTTTCAATCACATCCAAGTTTGTAGATAAGGTAGAGTTAGATGTAATTTCGCTTAACATATATGGGATGGTTTTGGGATGTCCTTGTTGCAGTTATGGATAGACACTGAAAGGGGGGGGCGAATCAGTGTCTAAACCTTTTTCAACTTTGACCAAGACTTTTAATTTTGATATCCTTTCTATTGACAATAGAGAAGAGTAATCACTTTGAGAGCATTCATAAATATATGACAACATCAACTTAGTCCATTAGACAAATTATGCAAATATGATATGAGTGAGATATCTTGCATTTTCCAAAACAATTGTGATTGACAATGTTTAACAATCAAAGCATGATGATAGTACAGGTGCAACTCGTAAGACTGTATAAATGAAAACCAAAATGATTGAATCACTTCTTAACCAACTGATTTAAATACAACTTTATAAGACACTACAACAATAGTGCAATAGAATGACACAAGATAGGTATTGAGACAACAAAAAAATTTAGTACATTATAACAATTCTTGAGCTATGAATCAAAATAATAGTTTTATACTTTCTATTGAATCAATACTTTCAACAATGATAGAACACTTGTGCAAGGAATTTTGATATAACCATTTTCAGAGATGAGGAAACTAACATTCAACAATGCTTAGACTGATAAGAACAATTACTCATAAAATTATCACAATCAAGAAGCATTTTGACATCAAAACAAAGAGACCATAAGACAAAGAATTTTTTGAATGGAAAACCTTTGCGGGGTAGAAAAACCACTCCTAAACTGCCTCATTGGCTTAACTTCAGAAACCACATCTTATAATACCTTATATGCCAATTTCTAAGCACCCACTCAAGGAGCACCAACCCCTTTTTCAGATTATAGAATTACAATAACACAAAGGATCTCTCTATTTTATTTTAGCTCACTCAAACCTCTCTATCTACTACCCTAAAGATTCAACATGAATCCTTAAAATATTAAATAAAAAAGGTTTTTATGATTATACTCTTCATCATGTTTTCAAACTTTTATAACAGAACTTTTTCACTTTCTATTTTTGAAAAAATATCAATTACAATTTCAACAACCACTCTTCACAGTGTATCATCAATGTATTTATATATATTTCAAAAATATAGGTCTGCTAAAAATGAGTCTTCAAAGATGTCGATTGCAAAAGAATCTTTTTACCCAACAGGTTGTAGGAACCATTTTGTTTTAGGAAATACAAAGATACAATAACATTATGCACCCATCATTCTCATTTGTCTTTTTTGAAGTGCTTTTATCAAACACAATACCCTTACAAATCTATTTTCTAAAAAACCATAATGATTAATGACAGATGGAAACTAAAAATTCACCTGAGGATATTTTTCTTTTCACATAATTTTTAAGGCTGATAAATTCCAAAGATTCTCACTACTTAGGGTCTGAAATGAATTTGTAACCAAACCCATATCTTCACCAAAACCCAAAAATAAGTTACAATACTTTCATAATACCCATGATGGGAAAAGTATAAGCGAACTCTAATCATGCATTTCTGACAAAAATTATTAAGTAACCATTCAACCTTTTGTAAAACAAACATCAAATAATGGAAAAGATACGTAACCAAGCATGAAACTGAAGAAAGAAAAAAAGCATATGAACCTGTCACAAAGTTTCTACCAACCTAGCAGAGGAAACACCATCGAATCTCCTTCCAGATTTGAGCTCCCAACCAATAAATAATGGTAACCTTATCAACCATGCCCATCATCGAATAGAAGTTGCAACCTCTCCATAGCTTCCACAAAAGACAGAAAAACCAACTTTCACTATGTCGACTAAGTGTAAACACCAACAATCTATAGATAATTAGGATAAACATGGCAGCAAATAGATCTACAAGGATTTCTCTGGCTGCTAGGGTTTCACCTTAAGCCAAAATGATAACCATAAAACATGTTTTCCCATATCCCTTCATTTACCAAATCATTCAATGACTTTTCAAAATCATAATGAAATTTGAGGTCCGCAAAAAAATAATTCTCATGAAATTTGTAAACCATCATGATGAATTAAAAATATTATGTCTTATACCTTTTACCAAAAATGTCGACATAATTATCACCTAGATAATTTCTCAAAGAAATGTCGATCCACATTATCACCTTAAACATTATTACTAAATTGTCGATGCCATGTCACTTCATAGTGACTTTTAAATAAGCCAAATAAACATTTAGCCCGATGATAATTCAATATCATATGCAAAAAGTGAAGGGCTCAATCAATAATAAAGACAAGTATTTGCCTTTGGATGCTGACCATGAAGTCTAGGCTTGAGCATTGGAGTCTCCTTTGATAACAAGTATAATGTTAAAATAAAATGCCATGTGTACCAAAAAATACCATCAAACAAATGAGTTGCTAGAACCAAAATGAATTCAATGCCTCCAAATAATGTGAGTTTAGGATGGCTTTAGAAACATGAGTGCAATGATGTCACTAATCCAAGATT
Organism: Sequoia sempervirens; assembly: GCA_007258455.2. Classification (NCBI taxonomy): domain Eukaryota; kingdom Viridiplantae; phylum Streptophyta; class Pinopsida; order Cupressales; family Cupressaceae; genus Sequoia; species Sequoia sempervirens. The sequence goes on from VDFB02058242.1 coordinate 526,066,853, forward strand.
CATAGAACAAAGTGAATCAATAACCAAATTTCCTGAATCGGTGTAATTTATTGTTAAAGCAATATAAATAAACCATGAACCAAAAATGATGTGCCATATTTATCAATCAATAAGTCATAACCATTTATACCATGAAGATAGAAAGATTCCAAGATGATATACATGCCAAACCAAGGCCAAACACATAAACATCAACTAAAACCATATTTCCATAAGCATTACCTTTATGAAGTTGTTACTCACAACTATGATGTTGTCCAATACCTTGCAACTAGTATTATTTATGATTCCATGCATCAAATGATATCTCATTGAAAGTGAATCTGCCAGTATGAGTATGTCAAATACCTATGGTTGTCATGAAAGCAAAGACACATATCTAAAGCTTATGCTTGTCCTGACATAAAGAACACCATATCAAATGTCATTACCACCAAGTAAAGAATTGAAATTGAAAGAGCATGCCATGAACTAGGAGTATCACTATATGATCCAACAGTAAACCTCAAGAGCCAATATATCATTAAAAACCTAAATCACCATAAACATGAATACCAAAGAGCATGCCAACAATTGTCAGCAAGGACAACCAAAGACAACTAAGAAGTCAACAGTCCTTAATTGTATAACAGAAAGACCATTTTCTACATGGAACATAAAAAGTATCATTTGTTTAAAGATGGAATTGAATTCATTGTGAAAAATCCTCGCATGAAGAGTGATAAATCTCTTTTAAAAATAGGAAATTTCAAAATGGTTGTAAATGGAAGCAAGACATTGACCCTCATGTCTGTAAAAACTAGTGATAATAAACATGAAAATAAAAATTTATAATCTTGATAAGATGTCATAGATAGCACAGTGTGAGGATCAATTGTGAGAAAGTTTAAGCCTTCAGCCTCAGGTGGTAAAAGAGGGTTTGAATGATTCATTTTCTAATAATGTTCCTATTCAGAAGATCCAGCACACTGATACTTTTTCCTTCACATCAATTTATTCAGTATTGTTGCTTGTTATTCTACTAGTTAGTTCTATCTGGATGATGGATGTGACAATGAATATTGAGGAATATTCAGTTAATTTTATCAACAATGCTATCTCATTTTTCTTCATGTTTGTGATGGGTTAGATGTTCAAGATTATAGTAGGGTGGAAAAAATGTTACTGAGAAAGTGAGGCAACAATTCCCTCACTTAAATTCTATGTAAAAATAGACTTTTGGAGGTCCAAAAGCTTCTTAATTAGGAGGAATGATCCAAGAGGATCTAGAAGACCTAAAAAAATCACAATCTCAGAATTAGACAGAACCAACTCCATCACATAGGGCTCGCCTACATTCTCTTGATGCAACTTGAATCAAGTCAAAAGGAGACTGTATGCCTGAGATATACTTGGTCAAAGTTGGGGTCAAACTTGGTATAGGGGATAGTCAAAGGAATAAAAATTGACAATTCAAAAAATGGTAAAATTTGGCATCACATCATAGAGCTCATCACCACGGTTCCAACGCCACTTGTTTTAAAAAAAATGAAGCTCGTATGATGAAGATATGGCCAGTTAAAGTTGAAGGTTGACTGGATGTTGACATGGTAAGTGCAAGTGATGTGGAAAAAATGTGGATCCCCCTCACTAAATTCATGTACCACCACTATACCATGCTTTATTTTTGAGAAATAAATTGGTGGAGGTTTATTTCATTTCACAAAATCCATTTTATGGGATTGCAAGTGGATTTTGTGGGATCCCAAGCGGATTTTGTGGGATTTAAAGGCAACGGATTAAAACCAAATTTCCTAAAAATTAAAAAACTAAACCATTTAAAACAATAATGAATAAGCCCGAATCTCCTAAGTTTAAAGAATTTAACCCCCAAATAAAAGTAGAAAATCCAAAATTAAAATACTAACCCCTATAAATAAGGGCCTAATCCTTTAGAATATTAAAGCCTGTTTACCTAATATAATTAAAGCGATTAGATAATATTTTAAATGATTTGTGAGATTTTCCTATTGTACATGGGGGATTTTTCAAAGATATGTAAAGGTTTCAAAAGGATTATTTTGTAAGGCTCAAAATTATAAGAGTCATTAGACTTAAAGGGGTTAGGATTTTAATGATATTTTAAGGGGAAATTTTGAAGATTTTTGTTGTAAATGGGAGATTGTAAAATCATATTAGGGAAAATTATATGTATAAAAAGGGGATTTTTAACTTTGTAAGGGGAAGGGAAATTAGGAGAGGAAATTAGGGAATTGGAGAATTCTTTTGAGAAGAGTTTTTTTGGTAAGCACAAATACTTGTATTTGTATTCTTTAAGTGTAATGGGGTTATGAGGTGATTGAAGCCTAACTCAAGAAGAAGAGTACACAAGTATCTTTAGGTGCAAGAGGAGACTGTGAGTGATCTTGTAATGTAGGACTAGAGCTCGGATGATGTAAGAAATCATGCTAAATCTTGGCATCATTAATAAAGTGGTCCAACATTAGGAAGCAGACTCAGAGATGTAAGTAATGTTGAGTGAACTTAGTTATCAATCTCGTGATCTCTCTTCTTCTTTTTTGTCTTATAATTCTCTTTCATTCCTTTCAGTATTTGATGCCTTTTGAGTTCTTATTATGAAATTTAAGTAATTAGTTAGAGTCATTAAATTATTAAGTGAACTCAATTTTTGTAATTTCAAAGGTTAAAAATACATAACCACACAATTATGTTTGCAATGGGGATAAAATCTATAATTAGGAGTAAAGTACAAATTATTTGTAACCCTTTAATTACATATCACATTAGGCTGCCAAGAGGAATGCAATATACTTAGATAGATGATGCTTATGAAGGACATCACACCCAATGTCATCCACAAAGTGACAAACACATCGTATGAAGTGACAAGGTTGCACTAAGAACCAAAAATGCAAATGAATAATGCCAATGTATGCCCCCACTTTAAAGGAATTTCTACACACTGTTCTATGAGAAATTACTTTAAAGGAGAAAATGAAAAATACAAAAATAAATAAGACATTAGAGCCAACCTGGAAAGCCCCTATGCCAAGTCATACGTTTTCGAGTAAGGATGCATCATGCAAATGAAAAGGAACAAAAGAAAGAGGGGTTCCCCCAAAAGGGAACACCAAACGCATAAGGGAACTATGGATTTTGGGTTAGTATGTTCATTGGTACAATGTTTGTATGAAAGACCTTGAAACTATCATCATTCCCCAAATACATATAACTAGAAGAAGGATACAAAGAGAGCGAAAACAAAAAAAAGAAAAAAAATGTTTTGCATCAACATGGAAGAGGCATTGTGGTCTCAACACTTTGCATCATCCCTTAAAGGAGAAACAAAAGCGAAAAGAAATGAAAAGGTGAAAGAAAAGGAAAAACTTTCTGGTCAACATGAAGGAGACATTTCAGTCTTAATGCCTTGTGTCATCCCCGAAAGAAGAACTCAAGAAAAGACAAAGTAAAAAAAATAGGAAAAGGGACCAATTGGGTCAATATGAAAGAGACATAGGTTGTCTCAACGCTTTTTTTCATCCCCAAAAGGAAAACACAAAACAAAAGCAAAAAGGAAAAGATAAAGTATGACATATAGAAGAATATAGGTACAAATAGAGGAAGTGCACAAAGAAAGGGAGAACATCAAGTGCACATCATGGGGGAACACAATACGCACATACAATCACATAAAAGAAAAAGAAAAAGGAAAATGTAAAAAGTATAGTAATGTAAATGTATGTCAACCATTAATCAATTTATTCACTTTACAATCTCAAGTAGTATAAGTGGAAGGTAAATAACGTAGTTAAGAGACAAGGACAAATGTATTACTAGGACAAGGCTAACAACCTCTTTCCCCCACTGAGTGTAAGGAAAGAATGAGCCAAGATTGATGATGGGAAGGATCATGCAAATAGTGAGAATGGAAAATTCTTCAACTATTGCATGTTAAGATTGGTGATAAAGTACTATGGAATGATAGGATAATAGTTAGTATCAGTGAAGTGATACTTGTTGAGTATGTCCTTCAATGTCTGACATTCATCACTGCAATGTCAAAGAACACGATGATATTTACAATATGGTATGTTGGAATCTTTAGGAAAAATGACCAACCTATTGGAAGGTGGTAAGAGTATAAGACATATATTCAAAATAATTTGGAGTTTCCTTTCACATTCAGGTGGTGGATAGAGAGGAAACTTTAGTTTTTTCAATTTTTAAGGTCGTTTGTGTTTACTAGATTCACCTTTTCATGAATTAAAGGAGGAAGAGGACCCATAGGGATCCTAGTATCCTAGTCATTGGAATCATGTAAGGGCTATTCACGTGGAAGGAGAACATTCAAGTCATGAGGGGAATCAACGATCACCGTACCATCATCATGAAGTCTCCAATATTCAAAAGGAGGCTTGCTATCATGAGGAGGCTCTTGATATCCTAACCTTGTGGTGTTTTCATCTATTGGTTGTTCTAACAGTTGGTGAATGTCACATTCGGTTGTTGTGTCACATCCTTGTTTTCTTAAGATAGTAAAACCTCTTCCATATGTTTCTTCAAGGTTGATTGGTGTTCTTGTAGCCTTTTTATCATAGAATGGTTGAGGAGTTGCTTGTTTAGAGGAATGAGGTCCACCTGATGAAGGGAACTTAGGTCCTTTGTTCATTTCAGGATGTAAGTAACCAAACATATCAGGGGGTGAGACAGTAGGAAGGTCTTGTGACTTCATGGATGGGCAAAAGGATGCATTGGCTTCAAGGTTGTCAAGGCATTCATTTAAGAACTTATTCATGCTATTACCGTCTTATCCAATGATGTCAACATCACAAGGAGGACAATCATGAGGAGTTGAAGGAGCATGAGGAAGCTCAAGGTCATTAAGATCACAACCAAAGGAACAATTTGATATGTCCACTAAGGATTCTAATGAATTCCAAAAATTATTAAAGCAAAAAGAAATGATGAAAGTGAATGAAAGTAAAGTAATATGCAAGAAAGTAGATAAAAAAAAAATGGAAAGTATGACAGAAAGTAATAGCAGAAAATTGTGATGCATAAATTTTCCAAAAAATGCCTAAAAATGTAGTTCAAAATGTGCAACTAGACTGATTCACCCAAGGTGGCAAATGAGTCAAGGCGATGAATTTTTTATGGTTTTTTAGAAAATTTAAAGTGATTTTTTATGCTTTTCTAATACAAAATTAAGGTGCAAATGCAGAATCTGAGTTTTTGTAATGTTTTGAAGTTCAAAAATGAAATCTATATTAGATATTCACTAATGCAAGTTTGGAAACCCTAGGATGCAAGAAAAATGCAAAGGCTAATGCAAAAGATAATGTTGTGAGTCCTAGGATGTAAAGGCAATGCAAATAAGAAAGATAATGTTCAATATGTAGGTTCACCAAAATGGACCAAATATTTTTGGAGGCTATGTACTCTCTTGCTCAATTAGGGGTTTTCACTTAAAAGGAGAGAGATAGGCCAAAATCCTAGGTGGTGCACTCAAAATAATGCAAGGATAATGTAAATATGCCTAAATTCAATATCCTAAATGTAGAAAACTGATAAAATTGATTGATTATTTATGCAAAACTTAAGAAATATGAAGTGTTTGAAAACATAGTGTGATATGTAGAAATGAACTATAAACATGCACAAATGAAATCAAAATTGAAGGAGACTTAACAGATTGCACCTGGAGATGGAATGTTGATGTCTGAAGATTCTGGAGTTTGAGAAAAATCACTATTGATGACTACTAGGACTCATTCACCACTGATGGTGAATCAGTCTTGCTTTTGGTAAACTGTCCCGAAACTAGTTTTTGACTGTCAGGAACTAAAATTAGAAGAAATTAAATTTTCCAGCCTAGTAGTGGGACTCATTCACCATTGATGGAAAATCAGTCCTCCAAAAATCTACAAATTTAGGGGTCAACTCTATGGGTCCAGATCTGCACTTGTCTTCTTATTGGGTTGAAAAAACCAAATATGTAGAAAATAGGTTGAATGTTGTCTCCAAGCTTGAATTAGGGTTTCGTTGACTTGAATAGCTTTTATGAATTTTTGACCACTTTTCAACACCTATTTATTTCACAAATATGCCTACAAGACTTGCAAACACACATGCAAAGAGGGGGAAAATGGTTAACAGTTAGAGTATAGGGATTTCCCTTGGTCAAATCCCATTTTGGTAATCAAACCCTTGATAAAGAAATGAAATGAAAACAAGAAAGGAATGATGAATACACAAAATTCAAGTGTCCTAAACTCACCAAACCCTTGTTGTTGAAATATGAAGATATGCCAATGGTTGCTCCAAGATGCTTGATAATTGCTTGATTGATTGATGGATTGAACGCAAGAATGTTAATGAGTGAATGAGATGAATGCTTGAATGAATGGGTGAATAGGGGGTTAAAATGGATGGAAAAACACTTATTTATACACCCTTATTCCCTAATTACCTAAAAATACATCACAGGCCAACATAAGGTCTTAATAAATAATATCCTGAAGAAAATTTGAATTTTGTGCCAAGAGGGACTCATTCACCACCCATGGAAAATGAGTCCCACTCAAGACTTGCAAGTGGGTGTGTGGAATTAAGTTGTGGTTATGTGTGCCACAAGATGATGATGGGCCAAAAAGTGGCGATATGATGGGTATGTGTAGGGTATGTGGCCGATGACTTTTTTAACCTAAAATTGATGAAATGGAAAGGGTTTTTAAAGGAGATTCTCAGCTTTCCACCAATATAAATTATTATTTGATTGAATTTAATAAATAATTATTATAATTGATTTTCTATTTGAATTACGACTAAAGTATTAATTAATAGGTTGACTGAAAAACATCTATAGCTTTCAAACGGTATCACACTTTTTGAATCTGAAACATGTGTCACATTCCATGCTTTGCATAATATAGGATTTAAAAAAAAAAAAAATTCATTAAGTTTTGACCAAGTTAAGGTGGTTAGACATGTTTTTTATATTTTTTAAAAGTTGTAAAAAAAAATCATAATTAATTATTTACTTGGAAAAAAATTACAAAAAAATATGCATCACATTTGGACATGAGTCCTCTACTTATATCTAAAATCCTATAGAAATTTTTATCATTTTATTGTGGTTAGGTTAGACAAACACCTACTTATTTTTTCCAAAATTTAAGTACTCATTGAAATTTCAAATTTTCACCAAATATATTTTTTTTAAAAAAAAATCTAGTAGTTTAGAAACTACATTCAATTTTCTATAGATTCTATTCTTACATGTTTTTGAAATAATATAGATAACTTATTCAAATTTTTACGTGAAATTGCCTAACGCTAATTTTTCTAAATTTTTCACGACTTAAGGGCCTATTTTTTCCATGATGATCCTACACATACCCTTGTATTTAATGATTTTTTTTGGGTTTATATTCACAAATACACTTAGTTAAGGCCTCTATGTGCATAAAGGGTCCAAATAAAGCATAATAAAGGTGTAATTAGTGATGACAAGCCTAGAAAAGTGTGAAAGTATGTTACAAGACTTTACAATAGTTTGAAATAGTACTTGGTAAGGGATAAACATGGGATATTTAGATGAATTATAATAAGAAGAGTCTAGAAAAGTGTAGAAATGTGTTACAACACTTCACAACACATTCAAAAGACATCATAATTTGAATATTCAAGACCTAGTGTGAATGCATAAGTTACATTGCAACATTAAATCTAAGAAAAATAAGTCAAGCATCACAAGAAAAAGACCTAAATGACCATGTGAAAATGTTCAAAGATCCATTTTGCTATGGTACACCCATTAGTAGGTTTGTCATTGATTATTCCAACTATGTAAAGAAGACCATCAAGTGCATGTTTGATTATTTCATTTTGTGAGAAAGCATTATCAAGGGGCATTTTGGTTTGTCCCTTATGAGGTTTAGCTTCAATAAATGACACTGCTTTAACCATTTTATCCTCATTGCCATCTTTTGTGTTTTCATCATCCATGTCAACATTGATCACATCATTCTTTTTTTCCCTAGCTTTGACAAATGAAATAGTATGTTTTGGCATGGGATCAGTAAAAATTTGTACATTTTGGTTAGGAGGAGCTATAGAATTATTACCTTAAAATTGTCCACACCTCCAATTTGAAGTCAATTAGAATCAATGAGGTCTTGGACAAGATGTTTAAGACACTTACAATGTTTTGTATCATGTTCATTTTGTTGGTGAAATTGGAAATAATCATTTTATCTATAGTTTGAGGGTAATGGTTTATTAGGATCAGGAGCTTTGAAATGAGTGAAGGAAATAATATTCTTGTTCAAGAGCCACAACATGATACTATGAAGGGTGTTAGGTAGAGGGGTAAATTGTCTATTCCTATCCCCAAAGGAAAAAGGATTTGTCATCTTTATAGCAACCACTTGGTTATCAACTTGTTGATTTGGTTGAGGGGAATTAAGTTGTAAAAAGCCCCTATTCTATTTGTTGAAAGGTTGGTAACTCTTTTGAGGTGCAAATTCAGACTTTTGAGGATGGCTAGGTGGATTTTTCACATCACGACTACTAATCAAATTATGATAATCACAAAGGGCTATGCATAACTGTGTGAAGGAGGGAATTCTCACCATCTCAAGCTTTGTTTGAATGTGGTCATGCAAATTGGAAATAAATGTTCTTTTAAGGTCGGCATCATGAATCACAATTTTTATTTGTGAATAAAGCATTTGATATCATGCTATGAAATAACTAATTTTCTCATCATCCTTTTGTTTACATTTCATCAGGTTAGCTAAAGTTGTCTTGGGACACATATGAATTTGGAAGTGGCTGTAAAAGGAATCAATGAGTTTATTTAATGAATGAAACGAATTATTTGGTAAGGAGAAAAAACACTCTAAAGCAATATCTTTCAAGGATCTAGGAAATAGCTTAGCCAAGAGTTTATCTTCAAAAATGAAATCACTACACAAGATTGTGTAATTGGAAACATGGCTAACACAATCTCCTTTCTCACCATATTTCTCAAATCTAGGAGCCTCTATACCTTGTGGAATTTGTGTTCTCAATATCTCTAGGGATAATAGATAAGTTTTGATGTATTATGAAGGTTGGCCATTGTTGTTTTGATTTAGGATGGTGATTTTTTGTTGAAGGGCTGACATGTTTTGCATAATTTTGAAAATGATGAGATTAGTATTAGTATTATGAGATGAAGAGGAATAAAGTGGAGTGGTGTATGTTTGCAGAGGGAAAGTTAATTGGAGGTTTGTAAGGGGAGATGGTTGAGGATATATGAGATTTGAATGAACAAAGATAGAAGGATTCCCAATGGAAATACATCATGAAGTGTTGACAATTCTTGTAGGTTGAATGGTTGTGGTAACATGAGTACTAGTGTATGTAAGAATAGAAGTGGGGACTATAGGAGGAATGAAATTTCTACCTTGGCTTTGAGTATACCCCAAAGCTTGAGCACAACTAGTCATTGTAGGGATGTTATTATTAACAACATCATGTACATTGGATGTAGGTAAGGAAGTCATTAGAAATGAGGTATGTAGGCTATGATCCATAAGGGATTGATTATCAACACTATTAGAAAGAGAGTTAGAAAACTCAAGATCAATGACGAATGGTGTATTATAGGATGACACGAGTCTTGAACTATGTCTCACAACAATATTGCTAATAGGACACCAACTTGTAAAGTTGATACAAGTTTCATGAACTTAATGTCAACTCAAAATGGAAAGAGGGTAAAATGCAATGCAATGATCTAGAATGCAATATGTAAATGCAATTTTAAGATTCTAAACAAGGTAATTTTCTAGTTACACTATGCAAAAACTTGAAAATTATGTCTTGTAAATGTAATTTTGAAATCACACAATGCACTAATTTTATCAAATAACGCTAAATATGACCAAATTGAAGAAACATAAATTCTGCAAATAGGAACAAAAATCTGAAAACAACAAACAAGAATATAGAAATGAATTTTTAATAGCCAGAAAGCTAGGAAATGACCCTAATTAGGGACTCATTCACGCTAGAGCAAATGGGTCCTAAATGATAGTTTTTAAGATTTGTTTTATAGATTTCTAAGTTAATTTCTATAATTTCTAGATTCTAATCTAAAATAGCAACTTATAGTTTATGGTAATGGAAAAAGTATCCCTTCTACTTTTCCTTGCTTGTTTGGGCCCAACTTGTGAATTAAGCTTAATAGTGCCTTGATTTAGTGTTGCAATGTCTTTTACACATTCACATTAATTCCTTGGCCCTTGTGAACAAATGGATTTAAATTTTACCTTGCTAAAGTGTTGTGGAGTGTTGTAATACACTTACACACATTTCTAAAGTTTTATGAAATAACTAAAACTAATAAACCTCTTTTAAACCTTAATCATTCCTTATCTAGAGTGTAACACACTTTCACACTTGTCTAGGATTTTCATTAATAATTGGGACTCCTTATGCTTTAGTTGGCCCTATTTTGTATCCACAAGTCTCATTTAATGCATTTTTTCAAGGATAATCTTGACACCGATCATTACCGAATGATAATTCAGGTGTTTTAGGGTTGAATGGCCTAGATTTAGTGTTTTGGGACTCATTCACCACCCTGGACGAATGAGTCCCACCCATATTTTTGGGTTTCGATCCTGGTTTCACACATTTCTAAGCATTTTTTAAATTGGTCCCAAAATTTAGGCCTGGTGGGACTCATTTGCCACCTTAGGTGAATGAGTCCTGTGTGGCTCAAAATCAAAATTAATTCAAATTTTTGGTTGGATTTTATCCTCCTAGATCTGATGTCAGCTTGTAGTGTTGTAATTTCAGGAATTATTGCATAATTGAATATAAATACAAGGTTCTTTTATTCATTTTCACCAAGGTAATTTTCTGATTATATTATGCAACAACTTGAAAGATGAAATGTTGTAAATGCAAAGTCAAAATTAAATAATTTATGAAATGAGGTAATTTAAGCTAGATGTAATGAAAAGCATGTAATAGAAACTCATCCAACTGATACAAGTAGGTAAGTGCAGCAAAAAAAAGCTTTAAAATAAGATTTTCAGTTATGTATGAGGCAGTTTCAGGGGTGAAAAGGGACTAATTCGCCCAAGGTGACGAATGAGTCCGAATAGGAATTTTTTTCAGAATATTCAAAAAAAATTTACTAATTTTGATGTATTTTTTGTTGTATGATGCAAACCTAAGATGCAAATGTAGAATTTTAGAAATTTTTACTGATTTGAGATGCAAAAATGCAACCTATATGCACTTTCACTAATGCAAAATTTTGAAAAACCTAATGCAAAATCAATGCAATCTAGATGTAGGATGATGAAGGAATCCAAATAAAAAAAGAAGGTATTCGAAAAGAAAGTTGACCAAAATTTAGACAAAGATTTTGGCACCCGAATGCTTTCTAGCACTTCTAGGGTTTTTCACCTAAAAGGGGAAAGATGGGCCAAAATGCAATGTATACATTCAAATATTAATGTAAAATGGATGCAATATGCCTAGATGAGATGATCTAAATGTAAATAACTAATGAAATATATTAATTATTAACGCAAAACTATTGAAATGCAAGTTGTTTGAAAACACATTGAGATATGCAAAATGAACTAAGAATGTAAAAAAATAATAACATAAAATAATGAAATAGAAGGTGTGCATCTGGAGGTATGGAATGCTATAGAGGACACTTAGAAATCCCACTAGAACTAATTTGCCATTCTAGGTGAATTAGTCATGTTTCTAACAAAATCTATCAGAACATGTTTTAGAGAACATGGTACTCAAAACTACATAATACCCTTTTTCTGGCCTAGCAGTGGGACTAAGTTGACACTAATGGAAAATTAGTCCACCTCTGAATTTTTGAAAACTCAAAGTTGGAATCTATAGCCTTTAGTCTACTCTTTATGCTCCTCAGATGTCCAAACCAAAAACTGCATAATCTATTCTGTAAGTGTTCTCCAGGCTTATTTTAGGGATTTCACCACCTTGAAGATCTTTTACAAATTGATGAAGACTTTTCCACCTTTTTTCTTTGCTAAATATACACACAAGACCTACAAATCATATATAAAGAGGAAACACTTGTTGATTGTTAGGGCACAGGGGTTTTCCTTTGTTGAACCACTTTTTAGGTAATTAAACCAAAATGAAGAAATAACATGATAAATCATGAATCAATAGAGTTAGAGACTTTCCATGATGTTTGATCTCTAATTTCTACAACAAAAGATGAGGAAATTGCACTTGGATATCTCAGGAAGCTATCTTGATGGCTTGAAATGATAAAACCCTAGCTTGCTTGACTTGAGGTGGAAGAAAAATGATGAATGAGTTGAATTTATTATTAATTAGGGTTTAAAATCTTGTATTTATAGGAAATACATCTAATTTACCTATTAATTTGATCCCCAATGCTGACATGAAGGAAAAATAAACTTAAATTCCAAAATTTCCCACTTAAACCCCAAAAATGGATCAAATGGGACTCATTCGCCATCAAGGGTGAATGGGTCCCACCTGGATGGGACTAATTTTCCCCTAATGGTGAATGGGTCCCACAGGGGCCATTCTACTAGCTGGAATGCTGGGAAGTAAGGAAATTAGGTTTATATGGTGACTTTGTCGATTATTTAATCAAATTATACCTCAGAATGCACAATATGGGATCATAGGGTCCTATTAATGATAATATAAAGGGTAAATAAGGCCAATGACACAAATTTCAATGTAAAAGTGTGATTAAATACACTTTACATCATTACAATAGGGTCCATACAACCTAGAAAGACACAACATCCAATGTGAATGTGTAAAACACATTACAACACTACATCAAATTCAAGTTTAATTTACAAGCCTTCTAGATTAATGTGAAAATGCAATTAAATACATTTTATAATTGGAAAAATAGGTTCATTAGACTTAGATGTTTAATAAGAGTCTAGAAAAGTGTGAAAGTCATTTACAACAGTTTAAAACACCTTTACAAAACATTGTTAGATGCATTTTATTCTATTTGTAAGGGTCCAAGACCTAATGTGGATGTGTAAAACACCTCACAACACTAAATCAAGGCCTCATTAAGTCTAATTTGTTATAAATTAATCTCAAATCAAGCAAACAAAAAGGGATACTTTTTCCATGTGCACAAGAGCTTATTTGAAAAGCCCTATGCCAATTCATATGTTTCTGAATCAAACTACATAATGAATAAGTATGTCACATGCAAGTGATCAAAAGGCATGTCGTCCACATCCCAAGCTTGCTCTTATATTTACATGAAAGGTGATCAACTAGCCAAAACAAATGACAAGTGACATACAAGGACAAGGCTACTTAACTCCTTTCCCCCAATTAGTGTAGGACAAGGATGAGTCGAAACAATTGATGAGAAACATGCTAGAGTGAAAATTAATATCAATTAGAGAAACTAGGTTCTTCAACACAAGCAAGAGCACCACAATCCTTAAGATGTTGAATTTTATCACTTAAATCCTTACATTAATTAGTAGCATGACCATGAACTCTATGATATGCACAAAATGAATTCTTGTAGTAAAATTTCTTTTGTTTTCTTTGAGGGAGAGATATCATATGATCTTGGAGGAGTCTTGTCAAGATACTCTCTTGATCAAAAGTAGAGGATTTTTCATTATTTTCTGAAAAATATATCTCTTTCTTAGTATCATATATCATACTTACACAAGACTCTTTAGATTGCAATATTTTGTACTCTCCCTGAAAGGAGGTTGTAAAATCTAATGAACTCCAACCATTATTGTTTTGCGTGATGAAATTGATCTTAAGAAAAGATTTATGTGTTTCTTGTGTTTCTTTCAAATGGTAACAATCAAGACCACTAGTGTCTATCAGTTCAGAATTCTCTAATGTTAAAGTTGGCTTAGGGGTATGTGTAGGATCATGATGGGCCAAAAAGTGGTGATATGATGGGTATGTGTAGAGTATGTGGCTGATGACTTGTTTTTTAACCCAAAATTGATGAAATAAAAAGGGTTTTTAAAGGTGATTCTCAGCTTTCCACCAATATAAATTATGCTTTACTTTGAATTTAATAAATAATTATTATTCATTTTCTATTTGACTTACAACTAAAGTCCTTATTGATAGGTTGATCGAAAAAAATCTATAGCTTTCAAACGGTATCACATTTTTGAATCTAAAACATGCATCACATTCTATGCTTCACATACTATAGGATTAAAAAATAAATTGAAATTCATGAAGTTTTGACCAAGTTAAGGTGGTCAGACATACGAGTTTTTTATATTTTTAAAAGTTGTAATAAAAATCATAATTAATTATTTTCTTGGAAAATAATTACAAAAAAAATACATCACATCGGGACATGAGTCCTCTACTTATATCTAAAATATTATAAAAAAATATTATCAGTTTATTCTGGTTAGGGTGGTCAGACAAACAACTACTTATTTTTTCCTTGAAATTTAAGTGCTACTACATTGAAATTTCAAATTTTCACCAAATATACTTTTTTTTTTCAAATAAACCTAGTAGTTTAGAAACTACATTCAATTTGCTACATATTCTATTGTTACATATTTTTGAAATAATATAGATAACTTATTCAAATTTTTACGTCAAGTTGCCTAACATTGTTTTTTCTGAATTTTATTGCCACTTAAGGGCTTATGTTTTTCATGATAATCCTAGACACACCCTTAGAGGAAACTTTTGTTAGAGTGTTGATATTGAGTGAAGGCTTGTTTGTTTCTTTTAAGGGACAATAACCAAGACCATTAGTTGTTTCTTGTGTGTTAGGTTCTATAGGGACACACATACCTAATTCTATAGCACCACATCCTTTTCCATGATATCCAAGTTGTTTCATAAGATCATAACCTCTACCATAGAGTTTCTTCACCACTTTCAGTTTTGGCGGTTGTTCGTAATTAAGTTCATCAAAGTTTTTTATGTAATTTGTTCTATTTTTTTCTAAAGTGGTTGAGGTGGATGCTTTTGAAGGGTCTTCAAAATTTTTTGTTAAATTTACCACATATTCTTTTTCCTTTTTGGAATCTTTGTTTATGATATTGTATTCTCCCATGAATTTTGGTGTGAAATCTAAGGAACCCCAATCATCTTCTAATAGCTTAGTGACTTCATTAATGTGTTTTTCATTGTCTTTCTCTTTCATGGGTTCTACTTGCACTGGTGTCAATGTTTTCAAAGGATTCTCCTTGTTTTTCTTGAGTTGTAAAACACTGTAAGACTCATTATCGGTGTCTAATGTGTACACTTTGTTGTTGTAGACATACTTCATTTTATGATGAAGGGTAGAAGGAACTCCATTCATTACATGAATCCAAAATTTTCCTAAAATGAGATAATATGAAAGATGATGAGGAATAACATGGATCAGGGTTTGTAATGTAACCTTTCTAGTTCTAATGGGAAAAGTGATCATATCAAGTGATTTTTTTCCTATATTGTCAATTCCCTTAATAGATAAAGAATCAAATTGAAGTTTTTATTTATCCACACAAAGCCTATCCAAAAGCTTTACACTACACACATTAAGAGTAGATCCATTTTATACAAGGGTTCTTTTTATTCCTGTTTGATTATATTTAGCTATTATCATGAAAGTGTCACATTTTTTTTTCACTTCTAAAGCAGGGAGCTCGCTTTGCTAGAAAATAATGTACATTTTTTCCTTGAATCGGGGCTACTATGTCATTCAATTGTACATTATAAGGGATATAAACTTGTTGCAAGTAACTTTAAATCATGTTATGCTAGTGGGGGAGGCTTGAATAAGGTCCCAGAATGATATCTTAGTGGGAGTTTTCATAAGTTGTTCAACAATATCATATTCCTTTCCACTGTGTATGGAAAAAGAGGGGGACCAAGTAGGATAGGATTATGAAATGGAAGGGATGTTGAAGGTGTTTATCTTGGTTGTAGATTGTTTCTATTTTTATATGTATGAGAAATGGTATTATGACTCGGTTGTTATGACACATTATTCTTAGGTGGGTAATGGATAAGCTCAGGTTCATTTTGACTTTGTGATCATTGTGAAGGGAGTAAAGAATTAGAGGGTTCAAAGGATGTCCTACAAGAAATGTAGGAGATCCATTAATCTAGAGGGATCTAATGGACACTTGTACATTCATAACCTCTGGTCTTGGTTTGATGTACTTCTAATAAAGGACAATCTAGTATCATGTTTTCACTACAATTCAAGGAAGTCACATTACTATTGTTGTCATTTTCTTGCACCATGATATCCTCCCTAGGGGGAGAGTTTTTAGGAGAACTACTAACCAAATTTTCTTGACATTCAAGGATTGGTTCTTCTAAAATGAGTTCATCATAAGTAGGGGAATGATCAATGGTTGGATTTTCTTGCTTGTCAATGATGGTGTTTCCTTGTTCACTAATGTTTTCTCTAGGGGAAGATATGAAATCAAGATTCCCATGAATTTCATCGTTTGTATTTTCTAACATCACATTATCTTCTTCACAACTATGAGAAATACTAGGAGAAGAACAAATGTGATTGCAATGATCATTTATGATTTCATTCATTTGTTCCCTAATGTCTTCGAAAATAGGATAGGTAGGAGAATGATCATAGAGAGGGTTGTTATAGACCTTAAAGGTTTGATCATCAAACACCAACATATCCTCCTCACTTACGTTTTCATCCTATAAAAAATTATCATAAGAGGGGAAGATGTTGGTAGATGAATATAAGCTAGTTGAAGTTTCAATGGATTCTTGTTGTGTTATGTTATCATCATGATTACCTATGGTTGTTTCTTATTTTTCATCAATTTCTTGCCTAATAAGAGGGGTAGAAGGAGAGAAAAAACTAGGATTCTCAAAACTCTCATTGATTGGTTCTTCTAACACTAAAATATTTTCTTCGCCAATAGGAGAGATATTTGGAGAATAATGAATATGATCATTAGAAATGTCCAAGGTTGTATTCTCTTTCACTAAAACACTCTCATAGGGAGGGGATATGAACTTTTTCTTAGAATTCCTAGAAAGGTAAGGTACTAACATTAATTGAATAAAAATGAAAAGAACTTTTAACCATCTTATGGAATGCTTTAAGAATGAAAACAATGCATATCCAAAGATGAAAATTACTTTTATCCAATGTATGCAAAACTTTAAGAATGCAAAAAATGTGTATCCAAAAATGAAAAGCACTTTTATCAAACTTATGTAAAAATTTATGAATGTAAACATTGTATATGAAAAAGGGAAAAGTAATTTTATCCATATGATGCAAAGTTTAAAAAATGTGAACATTTTCAAATCTAATGATGCTTGTAATTGAAATTATTTAGAAAATGAGTACCCTAAATTGATGTTTTTGACCAAGATGCATAAAAAAAATGTTACCAAAACTTTCTAGACTTATAGTATATGTTACCAAGAGGATTAGGAAGCACAAAGATGAGGTTTTTAATGCTATAAAAGGCAGTTTAAAATCTAGACTGTGTCTGATTTTCCTAGAGGGGCGAATGAGTCCTAGTTCAGGTTTTAAAATAAAAAATAAAAAATAAAAAAAATTAAGTGATTTTTGTCCTTTCTATGTTGTATGCTCTAAATCCTAAGTGAAAATGCAGATTTTCTATGAATTTAAATGAAATGAGATGCAAAAATGTAAGCTATATGAACTTTCACTAATGAAAAATTTGGAAACCCTAGAATGCAAGTTAACTAATGCAAATCATAATGCAATGTTAATGCAATCCAAATCTAGGATGATGATGTGCTCCAAATCATAATTGTAATGTTCTAAATGCACGTTGATGAAAATGAAATGATGAAAAAGTGGTATGGTGCTATCATATGGTTTTAGGGCATAGAGCACACCCACTTCTCCAATTTCATTCAAGGGTAACCATAGAGATCTCAAACCAATGAGGAAAGGGGAAAGACATCTAACAATAGGCCTGTCCTAGGGGCTGATTGTAAACAAATCAGGGGTTCACCACCAAGGTAGGTCTTGGAAATATGTATAAAATATAAGATCTAAAGAAAAAACCTAGTAATCCATGAAACATGAATAAATTACCTACAAATGCAAATAAATTAGAACAACAAACTGAAAAAGTACAAAGGAGCACCTAGAAACCTGATAGAGCTTGAATAGAGGTCTTTGTAACACCTCTCCGTTTTGGCTATTTGGATCGGCAAGGTTCTTTGTATGTCTGATTATGTTTATGATGTGACTGTGAACTTAGTGATTGTTTGATCATGAACTGTTTAGTGATGTGCATGTTATATCATGATGTGACGATTGTGTCTAAACATGCTTTGACTTTGGAACTTGATTACTTGTTATCGTGATTGATTAAATGATGTGGAAGTTATATGTTGATGTGATGTTCTTTTATTCTGATGTTATCCTTATGTCATGATGGGAGTAACTTAGAAGATATCTGATTAAATAATGTTTTATGCTATTGATCATATCATTGATGATAGATGCGTGAGTTAGAGATACAGTATTGGTGAAGGGAACAGATTGTATCACTCGCTTGTGAGTGCCCTATAATTCTGAAATTCCCTCTTCACGGTGTGTTTGATTATAGCATACATATATATGTTACACGTTTGACATGCTCTTTGTTGTAGGTTGACAGGTACATGGCATCGACTCCACCTGGCTTCATAGGTCCGAGCGTGTCCATTTACCAACTATAATCGATTGGGAGATAGTAGCTAGGTTTTCTGAGCCAAGTCGTCACCCTAGTCATAGCATGTTGTCAGGTTGTCATCGGGGTTAGCTATCTTAATTTGGCCAATTTCCCCTTGAGTATTTATTTAATTTCAAGTTTAAAGTTTATTAATGGCGTGCGTAGTTTAATTGATGATTAAATATGGTTAGTTGCAATGTTAAGATGCAATTTATTTTATTGATTTATTTGATTTAATTAATAAAATAATTATTGGGTTATTGATTTATTTGATTAATTAATGAAACTAGATTTAGTTTATTAATTAATTAGATTAATGGTGATTTTAATTAAAATAGTCGTTTTGACATTATTATATATATTTAGTTTCAAATTTAATTTGAAAAGGTATATTAAATTAGATATTAAGATTTAATTAAAATAAATAATTAAATGCTAATATGTTTAATTCCACTTTTGAAAATATTGTTGAGAAATCATTTATTGATAATTTTGAAATGCATATGTTTTATGAGGAATTTGGAAAATGCATAAAGTTGAATTAAAAATTTAAAAAAATAGGTTTTGAATTAAAAAAATTATAAATATTCCCATGTTTTTTAAATTATATTTTTTTGTGAGTGGGAATTTTAGGGTTTGACTAATTTGGGGAAAAACCCTATTTTGGAAAAGAAAATGGATCTAAGTTGGATCTTGCATCTTTTTGGAGAAAATTTTTCTGGTGGGTGGTTTTGTTTTGGATTTGTGAAGAGGATGGAGATTCGTGCTTGAGCTAGATTTGAAAGCTCCAATGGAATCTGGAAGCTTTGGAGAAAAATCAAGTTCCTTTGTTCTTGCTTTGATCATTTTGAAAATAGCTAAATCTTTGCGGTGAATGTTTGAAAATCTTTGTTGGCTATGTGAAAATCCTTGAAACCTTGCTTGGATTCAATTTAAACCCATGAAAATTCATTTAAAACTAACAACACAAAGTTTTGAAGGATTCAAATGCAAAGATTTAACTTCACTGTCAATTTGAAGAAAATCCATAAATTTTTTTTACCATGCTATTGTGTTCAAGATCTTTCCTTTTAACCTTCACCTCAAGAAAAATTTGCCCAATTTGGGCTGTGAGATTTTATAAATGACCATTTATATTTTGCATATAAAATCAATGCAACTGGAAGTTTTGTATTCAAGAGGTTGCTGTGTAAATTTTGTTCTGTTTTTTTACCAGACTGGTTTTGTTTTTTTGTTTTATTTTCGTTTTAAAATGAAATTGAAAAAAAATATATAATATTAAAATTTATTTTTTTGGTTGTGTGGGGGCTTCCCACAGCAACCCCCCATCCATGGATGGGGAGGGGCTGCAAGCAACCACAACAGGGTCTGCGCCCCTGTGTGAGGCTGCATTTTTTTTTACCAGACACTGGGTTTTGTCTTTTTTGTTTTATTTTCGTTTTAAAACGAAATTGAAAAAAAAAATATAATATTAAAATTTATTTTTTTGGTTGTGTGGGGGCTGCCCACAACCACCCCCCATCCATGGATGGAGAGGGGCTACAAGCAGCCACCACAGGGGCTGCGCCCCTATGTGAGGCTGCGTAGCAGCCACACAGGGGTGCGTCCCCTGTTGTGGCTACAACGCAGCAAAGAAAAAAAGGCTTTTAAGCCTTTGTTTTGTTTTATAAAATTTTAGTATATTTAAATTTAGTTTTAATTGTATTTATTTTATTT
The DNA here is from genome assembly GCA_007258455.2 of Sequoia sempervirens. NCBI lineage: Eukaryota > Viridiplantae > Streptophyta > Pinopsida > Cupressales > Cupressaceae > Sequoia > Sequoia sempervirens. The sequence continues at coordinate 526,087,318 of VDFB02058242.1, forward strand.
AGAAAATAATTTTATATTATATCTTATATTATAATATATAATATTACATATATTTAATGTTTAATATTATATATATATTTAATATTAAATATTAAATATTTAAATAATATTATATATATAATATTTAATATAATATGTGTATTTTATATAATTTTGCTAAATTAGTTGATTAATATCAAAATAGAATTGAGGTTTATAAAATAATAATAATGATATTTCATTGACGTTAAAATAACATCAAATATTAAATAAAAATTTCATAATGATTATGTGGCTATTATAGTGGAGGAAATTGATATTAAAATAAATAATTTGTAATATTGAAAACTTTAATTAGCTAAACTTAAATAGGTTTAATTAATTAGATAATTAAACGGATACATTTATAATTACATATTTATATATACAGTTACATGTATATGTAATATATAGTTAAATTTGTGTATAAATTAGCGTATGATGTATATGTAAAGGTGAAAGTTATAATCACATGTTTTAATTAAAAGTTGGTTTTGTAATTAAATGACTTATTTATAAGTTGATTAAATGGGTTATTTTATAAAGATTATTTTAATCCTCATCCATAATTGAGCCAATAGAATTAAAGTATTAAGTTTAAAATTTCTTATTGGTGTCATGTGATTATTAGATAATTTAATGACTATTTTTAAAAGTTGATGTTGATCATATGTTTTATTTAGAATATTGAATTCGATTATTTTATTTGTTTAATTCATGATGTAATATAGATTAAGTGATTAGAACTTAGTTAAATTATTGATGCGAATGTGAAATAAAGGCTAATTTATTAAATCTAAATGCCTAATTATCAAAACATTCTAAGTATAGAAGACAATTGAGAAACTTAGAGACAATGAATAACCTAGTTCAATCAGGTGGTTCTAATCATTAATTATGGAACAAAATTGAAGAGTTTAGGATTAACGAATGATTCATTTAAATCAAAGGACTTTATTTGTCAAATGTTGTTTTATTGATAATTTGACTTTGATTAATTATAGGTTGATCAAGTAGAGTTGTATTATCGGTTTAAATTCTTTAATGTCAGCAAGAGGATTTATGTATATAATATTTAGTATAATTGATTGGAATATATTTGTGATCAAGAAGAGATGAGTTTTAGTTGATTTATTAATGCGAATTGAAAGAAAGACTGATTTATTTGATCTAAACATCTACTTATCAAAACATTCTAAATATAGAACACAGTGGTTAAACTTAGAAGTAACGAATGATTTAATGAATCATATGAGATTGAGTTGTTGACTTTTTTTTTTAGACTGCAGGAATCGGGTAGCACGACCCCTATAAACTGCGGTGCGCCTGGTAAAATTTTAACATGACCGGCGGCGCTGGCACGACACACCCTCCAGTACCATGGGACGGGGGAGACTAGAACTCATGACTAGCAGAGCCGCAACGGAATTACTTAGCCAACCGAGCTAAGGCCCCCGCCCTGAGATTGAGTTGTTGACTTAATGCTATAAGAGTAATTTATTTAATCCAGATGTTTTACAAATCAAGTGGATTTACTTACAGTATATGATTGTGAAACATAGAGTGATTGATTGGTTTAATTCCAATTTGATGATGCTATTTATTAAAATGTCCTGATTTAGAATATGGCTATGAAGTTTAGAGTAATTGAATGGTTGATATATATATATATATATGTCAACGTCATGAAAGGAAATGAGTTTATATTGGATCAATGCAAGTCATGAATACTGTGTTTGATTAGATTTAGGAAATCTGAACAGTAGCTCACTTCATTGTCTGAAATGTTCTCAGTGGTTAATTGTTCATCTTTGATGTGTTGTGGAATTAGGGTGAATGTATTGAAATTCTTCCAGATAGGAGTTCTTTTATCGATATCGGTTGTGGCATGTGATTCAATCTTTGATGTGTTGTGGGGAAAAGTGCATAGTTACACCATGTCGTTTCGCTCGGTTTTCACGTATGGGGATGTTTTATGCCTCCTTTGGATGGAGTGGTATTTTGTATTTTGTTTTCCTCCAGTGTATGGAGTGGATTATGTGACTTTGTTTACCTCTAGTGTTGGAGAGGGTTTTAACCTTGTTTTCCTCTAGTGTTTAGAGTGAGTTTCCTTGTTTTTTTACCTCCTTGGATTGGAGAGGTCATGTTATCTAGTCACCTTTTATGGTTATAACCATGTGTGTTGTCTTAGGAGAGTGGCTTGTAATGGGCGCCGATGCACAAAGTGGTGCCAGGATAACCCTTTGCAAGTTGGTTAATTCAGCGATAACTAAATTAAACTTTTAGAAGCTTAGGTTGCATCAAACATTAAACAAGATAATTTGTGCCTCGCTCATGGACCCAAGGGCTAGTACAAGACTTGGGATGAGACAGGAAGTCCTGGAATGGCAAGATCATCTATCTCATCTTCACGAGAGGTATTTGGTTCTGCATGAGTAAGCATTGGTGTTGGGATTTCGGTTGAGGCTACCAGGATAACCCATGGAGTGGGGGTCAAGGGCCTAGGAAGATTTCCAGAGGATATCCCTTGATGAACTATGCGATGACACTCTTCCTAAGTCAACAATTTGTACTTGATATTTGTAACACTCTTGATCTATTCTTTACAGTCTAGAAGCAATATAACCAATGTTGGTGTTGTGAGAGTCATACCTTGAGTTGTACATATGAACTTTCAATTTCATGTGATTTGGTACTTGTATTTATTTTGTATCAGTTTTGTGTAGCCTGTGTCTAGTGGTAGATGGTCTTGTGTAGGAATACCTTGTTACTATCTCCTAGCATGGAGGGAGTGGAACCTTTTGGATTCCACGTGGTCAGGTGGCGTGCATCTTAATCTGTTGGTTCTTCTTCTTGTTCATGTGATCGTGATTTCCAGTTGAAGAGCTCATCGGGATCAGTTTCTTCTCATGCCTTGTTCTCTTAGTTATTATTGTATTTTATTACCCCTCAGTTGTTATCGAGGTGGCATTTGTAATATGTAATCATTTTGTTGGAATTACCTCATTCGGAGTATGAGTGTTGTAATCTTATTGTTTAAATATTGTTAATTGAAATCTTTTGGTATTTCTTATCCTTCGTTGTAAGTTATCTTGTATGGAATGTATGTTGTCTCATTTCCTTAAGTGATTAATGTCTCAGTTTATATTAATGTTTGTTGTTGTTGGGGTTTTAAAGTAATCTTTGTCTCGTGGCCTTAGAGGTTGTTGCAATGTGTATTCATCTTACATGTTATTTGTACTTTAAAAAAATAAAAAAAACATTGGTGCATTTAAGTAGTTAATTGCAACTTCCTCTAGGGTTGCGTGGTGGGGCATTACAGTTTTAAATGCTGAATAACCTAAATTTTTGGCCTACTGGGACTCATTCACCATTCTAGGTGAATTAGTTGTAGATCATGGTTTTTGCACAAGAACATGTTTTGGGAAAATGGGTATACGAATCTACAAAAATCTCAAGACTGGCCTAAATCGAGATTCATTCGCCAATCTGGGTGAATGAGTCCAGTTAGGGTTTTCTAGAATTTCAATGTATGAATCTTGTCATCAATGTCTTCGCTTTCTATTCCACCTTGTTTTTGGATTTGAAACTATTAATTTCAGACCTGTAGATGAATTTTTTGAAGATTATGAACTTGCAAATGGGGAGAAAACTACAAAAAAATTCTCCAAGCTTGTAACCTAATCTTCAATGTTCCTTCAAGTCTTCAAAGCAACTATATTTGAAATTACACAAAGAGAAAGAGAGAGAGAGAGAGAGTGTGTTGATTGTTAGGGAATAGGGATTTTCCTTGGTCAAACCCATTGTAGGTAATTAAAGAAAATGATGAGACAATGAAATGAAGGCATGAAACATGAAAAAAAGAACATGAATCATTGATAATAACACATTGAATGATGCCTTGTAAATGATGTCTTGTAAATTTGTAACTCAACATGAAATGGCCATGAAGGATGTAGATCTTGATCTTGACAATAGGAGTAGAACAATGCATGGTCTTGGATCTTCAATGCTACATCACATCACTAGCTCAATGACATTCTTGGCATGATGAGGGATCTTGAATTGCTACAATAATTGATGAATAATTCTACTCTTGAATGCTCTCTTGACGATCTTATGAATTCTTGGAATGCTTAGCTCTTGAGTGCTTGGATAGATATCATGTAGGATTGATGAAATAATGATTTGAAAGATCATTTATATAGGCAATGCATCTAATATCTCATGTATTAGATCCCAGGGGTTGACATACACAAAATTTAAACTTAAAACCTAATTTTTCTTTCTCAAAACATTGAAAATAGGCCAAATGGGACTCATTCCCTATCTCTGGCAAATGGGTCCCACCTGGATGTGACTCATTCACCCAAAGTGGTGAATTGGTCCCAAAGGTACTATTTTGATTGCTAAAGTTTCGAGGGCTATGTAAATTAAGCTTATTTGTTGATTTTGTTGTGTTTTCTATTGAGATGGACAATATAGGGTTTTAGAGGAATATTAATGATGATATGGAGGTCATAGATGCAATAGGGCCCAAAATATAATGTGAAAGTATAAATAAATACACTTTACAATAGTAAATTAAGCCAAAAATAGGTCTATTTAGCTAAAAAGGGCCCTAAATCCAATGTGAATGTGTAGAACACATTACATCACTAAATTAGGTCCACTTAATTTACAACACTCCTAAATTTAATGTGAACGTGTCCTTAAATACAGTTTACAACATTAAATTAGGGAAAAGTTAAGTTTATTTAGCTTAGAAGGGCCCAAAACCTAATGTGGATGTGTAAAACTAATCACAACACTAGATCAAGGTGATATCAAATCCAATTTATCACTAATTACTCCTAAATTAATTGTGAAAATGTACACAATGACATTTTTTGATAATACATATATGTATGTATATACATGTATATACATGCATATAAATACAGTAAGAATATTATAGCTTTATGTGGTATGAAGGACAACTTTGGAAAATAGGATATGACGTAAAAATTATTTTAGAATCACTTGTGATGAAAAAATATAATTCTTTACATAGTCATATATGAGTAGATATTTAATGTACAACATAATTATTTTTATGTGGTTATATATGGCACAATTTTAGGTACTTTATTTTAATCTATGATTATATCACATTTTACTAGTTATTTAATATTTTTTATTCATGAGCTAATTTTTAGTGGTTGAATTAAATGTGATTATTGATCAAAATGTGTGTAATTTTCCATGTGTTATAAATATTAATACTATGTAGGTGTATAAATAAACCTATTTTCTATTCTTGATAAACCTAACAATTTGGTTAGCATGAATTGCATAGTGATATAAATGAATCGTGACTATAGATGACTATTTCAACCAAACATGGAGGAACATATTGAGATTGATTTTTTTAGGTTTCATATATGGCAAGAATCTTAGATGCAATGATATGCAAAATATTGATGAAGTAAATGATACAAAGTGATGACTACATATTTTAAGTTGGTAGGGAAACTAATAGGGATTAATGTAACATGGTCTAGAAATAATCTAATATCTTTTCATTTTTATGTGAAGTCATCATAAAATACATTGTGAATAATATTATATGTTGGATTTCCCTTTTGTGTGAAAATTTATAGCCTTGCATGAGAAATGCAAGTGTAGGAATGTATTGGTATGGTGTGTAGGGTTACAATAGAATTCATAGAATTTTTGATATATTTGGCTAAAAATAATCTTATAAGGACTTTATGTGAAGAATAATAATAAAATACACAATGAATAATATTTACAATTACATATTCTATTATTTATTAATAAAAAATTATATTCTATAATGTGAAATAGATCCACATGGAAGTGACAACTTTAATGGGTATGTGTAGGGTATGTGGCTGATGAATTTTTTTTACCCAAAATTGATGAAACAAAAAGGGTTTTTAAAGGAGATTCTAAAATTTCCACCAATATAAATTATCCTTTACTTTTAATTTAATAAATAATTATTATTCATTTCCTATTTGAATTATGACAAAAGTCCTGATTGATAGGCTGGTTGAAAAACATCTATAGCTTTCAAACGGTATAACATTTTTTGAATATGAAACATGTGTCACATTCTATGCTTCACATACTATAGGATTAAAAATAAATGAATTTCATGATTTTTTTACCAAGTTAAGGTGGCCAGACATACAAATTTTTATATTTTTTAAAAGTTGTAGTAAAAAATACCATAATTAATTATTTACTTGGAAAAAAATTACAAATAAATATTCATCACATTGGGACATGAGTCCTCTACTTATATCTAAAATATTATAAAAAAATATTATCACTTTATTGTGGTTAGGGTGGTCAGACAAACACCTACTTCATATGTTTTCCCTGAAATTTAAGTACGCATTGAAATTTCAAATTTTCACCAAATAGATTTTTTTAAAATAAACCTAGTAGTTTAGAAACTACATTCAATTTTATATAGATTCTATTCTTACATATTTTTGAAATAATATAGATAACTTATTCAAATTTTTACATCAAGTTGTCTAACTCTGATTTTTTTAAATTTTCATCGCCACTTAAGTGCCTATTTTTTCCATGATGATCATGCACATACCCTAATTTGGTTTTAATTTCCACTAGATTTATAAGTATTTTTTTCCTAATTTTTACCTTAAGTCACTCTTTCAAATGTTATAAGAATGAAAAAAATAATTTTAAAATCATAGAGGATAATTTTTTATTGCAACTCCTCCATTGATGTAGTATCGAAAAAAGTAACCCTTTTTCATGCTTAGTTTGGGAATGTATAATTAATGATAAAATGTACTTAATTGTGCCTTATTTAGGGTGTTATAAATCATTTTACTACACTTTCACACTATTATAGGTATTATTTAATTAATTATGGTTAATTGAGCTTAATTAGCCATTTAATTCAAATTCAAGCCTTATTAATTACAATTTTCAAGGATCTATCCCGACACCCATTAATAATATTTCATAACACTTACATAGGAAAAGTTAGTATCCTATAAATCTGGAAATTATTGAGATGGGTTTTCCTATCTTAGGACACCCCTTTCTTGGCATACTCGAGATGGGGTTTTGATATTTATTGACCTCGCTAAAGCTAGGTCCTAGGAAATTGTGTTAGGACCCATTCCTACAAGGTGGCAAATGGGTCCTCCTTGCCTAGGAAACCCCCTTTTTAATTTATTTTTGATGTTATTTTAATGATTTTTAATCCTAGATCTGATGTCATCTTGGCTTATTTGAATTTCAAGGTTAATTCTTAGATTTAGTATAAATATAAGGTTAATTCACAATGTTTCACCTAACAAGTTCAAGTGATCATAAGAGTACATTCACAAGATAATTAGAGCACTTCAAGAGAATTTAAAGGGAATTCAAAGGAATATTATTGAAGTTTTATTGGATCAATTCATGTTTATATCATCATTTCAAAGGAATAGCGAATCAAACATGTGGTTGAGGTAATGTGTGTTGATGCGGCATTGAAGATATATTTGCAAGACATTTTTCATATCTAATTCAAGATCAAGATATACATTCTACAAGGTCACTTCATGTTAGTTTGTAGATTTGCATTCCAAGGTTTCCAGGTTGAAGATCAAGTGGAGAAAAAGATTGGAGCAAAAATTGTCAAAGTTGTCAAGTTTCAAAGTTGTCACCTATATTGCAAGAACACGAACACAAGGTTGAATTTTTTTTTTCAAGTTTTTGGGAGTTGAGAACCAAGGAGATGAGAGTGTAGATATTGAAGTAAAAAACCAAGAATTTAGTTTTTTAAAACTCTAATAGGGACCCATTCAACACTAAAGGAAAATGAGTCCTTAGTGAGACATGAAGTAGTGAACATGTGGAATCTAGAGTTGTAGACTAAGAAGAAAAAAACCTAGAAAGCACTTTCCAAAAACCCTAACAGGGACCCATTCACCACTAAAGGTGAATGAGTCCTTAGTGGGCCCCAAAACAACACTTTACCAAGAAGGTACATATCATTTGACCCTCTTAAAACCTACCTTTTTTATTATAATAGTTAGGTTTAATTTATACACCTTAGTTACATCATATTGCACACATAATTGAATGAAACACACGCCTAGTGAAAATTAGATTCATCATTGATACACTATTGATGGTGAACCTCTTTTTCTATGTTCCATTTTGGTGAACCCAAGTTTTGAACATTCTCACTTCTTATTTGGATTGTGTTTAAACCCAAGATCTTATTTTTACAATAGTTTGCATTAGGTTTGCACTAGTTGCATTAGTTTGCATTGCATATAGGGGTTTAAATTACCATTCTTGCATTGTTTAAATCTAAAAGATTCAAAATTTTCCATGCATATTACATTGATTTTTCATATTGTTTGTGCATATTAGTATACTTTTCATCATTCATATTAAAAAATTGAAGCAAAATGAAATTTCAAAAAGTTTCATAAAGGTCATCATTTACCCTTCATTTCACTTGTATTAGGTAATCAAATTCTAGAAATTTCTATCACAATAGTTATAGTTTGAAACTGGGCACAAAAACCATAGAAAACAACTTAAAAATTACAATTTTCACCTTTTTAAAACCTTGGTATGGGATCCATTCGCCCAAGGTGGCAAATGAGTCCCTGATCATATCTGAATTCCATATTTTGGCATCTGAAACTCATTGAAAAGCACTTAAAAATCAGTCAAAAACATTTCCAAAATTGTCATCTAGGATCCATTCACCCAAGGTGGTGAATGAGTCCCTGATTAGGTATTCATCTGAATTTTTTGGAATTTAAAATCTTTGTTTTATGCTTCTGTTTGCTGCTATTACATTTTTGTTTCATTTTTGTGATTTTATATTTCATTAAATTCATTAGATCTATCTTAATTTCCTTCATTTAGTGCATTGTCAAAATTCAAAATTGCATTTTCACATTTCATTCTAGTTCATTACATTGCATTTTAAGTCTCTTTCCATTTTGAGTTTGTATAGATTACTTTTCACAAATGCTAGTATCTTTATTTTTCATGTTTGCAAACCAAAAATGCATTAGAAAGCATGTTATTCATGAGAATATCTTAGTGAAAGAGATTGAGCTTTCTAACATATTCCATGCTACCTTAGTGCCCATCATCCCTTCATCCCCTAATATCTCTCCTATTTCTAAGAAGTTTTTAGTAAAAGAGGATGTAAGCATAGAAAATAATCATAATCATAGTTGTTCTTCTCCTGATACCTCTTCTATTTATGACGAAGGTATCTTCGTGAAATAATATAGAATTGGAGGGAATAATGAAGGTCTCTTTTATTCTTTTCCTCCTCTCCCTTGGGAAGATATTATGATACAAGAAGATGAGACCATTGACACTACTTTACCTAGTCTACATTCATCTCCCAACACCTCCCCTACTTGTGAGAATGCTTTATTGAAAGAGGATAAAATTATAGACAATCATGAAAATAATATTTGTGAGAAGGATATGTTGGTTTTAAGAGATTCAATGATTGAGAGCTATGACAATCCTACCTCTCCTACTTGGGAGGACATTATGGGACATGAGGATGTAGTTGTAAATAACAATTATAATCAACCTTTTTCTTATCCTAATATCTCTCCTAGATGCAAACAAGATAATTTGGTGTTATAAGATACACTTATTGAGAGTCATTAAAATCTTGTTAATCCCTTCCCTAATGCTCCTACCATTTGGGAAAATATATTTTAATGAAAGGATTTAATCATTAGTAACCATGAAACTCATATTATTTCTTCTCTTGATGCCTCCCCTATTTGTGATGAAGCTACATACAAAATATAACCATGGAGTGTGATGAACATCTGAAAATATCCTCTACTAGGGTAAATATTTTGTGTAATGACATAAAAAGGTCCCCCTCACTTGGCCTTCATTTAATATTGTAATATTTCTAACATATTCACATTAGGTATTGGGCTCTTGTGAACTAAATGAGCTTATTTGTGCCTTGTTTTAAGTGTTGTAAAGTGTTGTAAGACACTTTCACACTTTTATAGGGTTATCATTAATAATTGGGATTCATTATGCTTTAAATGGCCTTATTTTGTATCCACAAGCCCCATTTTATGCATCTTTTCAAGGATAATCCTGACACAAATCAGTACCCAATCATAATTCACGTGTTTTAGGCTTGAATGGCCCAAATCTAGTTATCTGGGACTCATTCACGAGCTTGGAAAAATGAGTCCCACATAGATTTTTTGGTCTTCAAGCTGATTTAAATCCATTCTAAGCATTTTAAAAAATGGTCCCAAAAATTATTCCTAGTGGGAATCATTCGCCACCTTGGGTGAAGAGTCTCGTGTGGCACAAAATTAAAACTAATTCAAATTTTTAGTGGTATTTAATCATCCTACATCTAATTTCATCTTGTAGTTTTGTAATTTTGGGAATTCTTGCATAATTGAGTATAAATACAAGTTTATTTCCCTCATTTTACCCCCAAGCATTCAAAATTTCATCCTTATAGCAAGTTTGAGTTCTCAAGATCATTCAAGAGTATCCAAGAGAAGATTATCAAGCATTTTAGAGTAGCATTTATGCATCAATCATCATGTAAAGAATTTCATGCATCATGTTTGTTTTGGAGCTAACAATTGTGAAGTAGGGTTTTATCATTCAAGCTAGCATTTCAGTCAAGATCTATCACCTTCAAGCAAGATTCAAGATCCACATCTATTGGAGCCACTTCATACATGTTCGCAACACTTCATTGATAGGGTTTGGTGAGTTGCAACATTATATTTTGTTCATTCATCATTCTCCATTTTTATTTCATTCTATTTCAAGGTTTGATTACCAAAATAGGGTTTGACCAAGGAAACCCCCTATCCACTAACCCAAAAACATTTTTACCTCTCCTTTGTGTGTGATTTTGAACCAACAATTTTGGTGTGTGTTTTATAGACTTCTCTTGCACTCTTAGGATCTTTCACCTAAAAGGAAAGAGATAGAACCCCAAAATTGAGGTGGTTCACTCAAATAAAGGATTGTGTGATGTGATTAAGACTAAATGAAATGTTGTAAATGCAACTAAATGATGTAATTGATTGACTATTAATGCATGACTAATGTAATATGTAATGTTTGAAAACATAATGTGATATGCATAAAATGCAATAAAGATGAAAACTAATGCAAATAGAATTGAACAAGATCAAACAGAGTGCACCTGGGAATTGGATGTTGAATCTAGAATGCTCTAAAACATGGTACAAATCAATACAAATCACCAGTGGGACTCATTCACCACTGATGGCGAATCAGTCATGCTACTGACAAAAATAGCTAAAATTGCTTTCTAACAGTCGAGAACTAGAATATGACAAAATCACCCTTTTCAACCTTAAGGTGGGATTCATTCACCACTGATGGAAAATAAGTCCTCGTCAAAAAATTCTATGAAATCAAAGTTGAATCCTGTAGATCACAATTGTCTTCTTGTCGGGTTGACGGAGTCATATCTACAGAAAACAGACTGTAGGTTGTCTCCAAGCTTGAAATAGGGTTTAGTTAACTTGAAACACTTTGTTTTATTGTTGACCACCTTTCAACACTAGGGAAAAATTTAGTGGCGAATCTTCACCAATTGGTAAATTCTAGAAATTGGCCAAGTCGAAATTGGCAAATTATTCACACCCAACAGGGTGTCCAAATAGCCCAGATTTTACTGACTATCAGTCCAATGCATTTCCATTCGCCAACAAATTTTTTTCTGAGGCATATTTAAGAAAAAAATTACCATAAAAAACTATGCATTTCAAATGGACTAACTAATATTTTCATCTAGAATCCCAGAAGCATGTAATAAAACACCTACATATTTGCCAATATTACTAAAACAACATTGTATCATGACCCATTTTTCCAATTAAAATTTACAAATAGTTTCTTGTGAAGACCCAATTTTCCAATTAAATTTTATAAATAGTTGTTCGTGAGGACCTATTTCACCAATAACATTAGAAAATAATTACATTAGAGGACTCATTTTTCTGTGAAAATTACAATGTATCATTATATAAGCACACAGGGGATTCGCCAAATTTTTAATATACCATTGTAAACTCCTACGGAATTTGCCAAATATGGATTGATATAAATACAATTGAAGCTATCATTTATTTATACACATTTTATTCAGTTATGAGGTTCTGCTTATTGATTCAGAAGTCAGCAAAAGCAAAAAACGTAGACTTAAAGGTGAGTGATCATTTCTTCATAGTGTTATTAGTTATAATAATAAGTTTTCTTTATCTCTTTTCCATTCTTGCTTCAATCTTAAAGATGATATTGAGTAGGGAATGGGATCTATATTCTCTATCCTTCTTAAACAAGAAGACATTTTTTTCCATTTTTTATTCGAAGTGAGAGATCAATATGTCGAGCGACTCAAGAAGCAAGGGTAAGGCTCCTGGCACTCACCAGGGTGGTGAAGAGACTCCTATCGCTCCTCAGGGTGGTAAGGAGACTGGGAGGCCATCAAAATGTCCAAAACTTAGATGTACCATATAGTCTTACTTTGGAATTTCCAAATCTTTTGATCCAACCAGTCAAGATGGAGCTACATCATCAACTCTTCCACCAAATATTGGTAGCATTCACAATACCCCACCACCATCGAAAGGTCAAGTTGACATTGTCATTGAGTTAAACCAAAATGTATCAAATGAGGATGGAAATACCATAGAAGATGTTCAAAGGGATACCCTGGGCCTGGTTAGCTAGAATGAGATAATTTACTTGGATGAGGATGATGATGTTGGTAGTAAGAAAAAAAGAAAGATCCAAGATTTTGCAACTAAAGATTGACACTGTAGAAAAACATATCGGCAAATTTTATGAAAAACAAATCATAGATGGAAAGGAACAATCAGTCATAAGATGGAAATCAAAAGAAGAATGTCTTCATGTTAGGTATGTCACAGATTATGAAGAGAATGAAAAAATAATGTTGAACATTGTTGCATGTAAAGCTATACTTGAGGCTCAATTTGGAAAAGTAATGGAAGTAGCAAATATGTCAAAAAATATTCATATGATTGTTGTTTTTCATATTTTGTCCACAGGGCATCCTATGACAGACTACCTAGAATATTCTAGTTTATTATCTTTTTTGAATGTTCCTCACTATCCCTTCTCACATTGGTCAGTAAACGCTAGATGGGAATGGGAAAAATGACTTGCTGTAGTTGAAAAGGAAGATTTAAAGGAGAAATTAAAAGATTCAAATTTCATTACATTATTTAGAGATGAAGTTACTGCGGTAGACAATACTTCTTGGGTTTGTATGCATTTGTATATTGTAGAACGACATTTTTTCCAAGCTCATCTTCCCTGTGTTCATAAAATTAAGGACAATTCAACATCACAAAATCTATTTGAACTATTCAAGAAATCTTTGAATGAAATTTTAGGTATGGATGAGTTTACAATTGCCAAAAATTTGGTGTGTGTATGAGCTGACAGAGATGCAATGATGCAAGATCAAAAGACCAGCGTTTGCAAAAAGTTACAAACTACTTGTGCACCATACATGCTTGGCATTCATTGCATGGCCCACAAAATGAATTTAGAATACAAAATTGTAAGAAAGTTTCCTACATTATTAAAAGTTGAAAATCTAGTCTGTGAGATCCATGCATACTTCTGCTAAAGTCCCAAACGTTTCACAAAATTTCAAAATGTTGTCGAGGGAATAACACCAAGAAACAAGCTTCTCCAAGATGTCAATACTAGATGGATCTCCCTGCATGGACTGGTGCAACAAGTTCTTTCAAAATATCAATCCTTGATTGGAGTGATGTATGAGCATCACAACACAATAGACAAAGCTCCTGACCTCTTACATAGGTTAAGCAATAAAGAGAAACTTTTGAATTTAGCTAGTTTTCTCCCCATGATGGATGTGATGAAAAATATTGTGAAGAAATCCCAAGACAGAACTATGTATATTAATGAATATGCCAATCTACGTAAACATACATGCTTGGTCCTCAATCATCTATATCTAGATCTAACACAAGATGGCCCAAATTATTTCATGTGGCAGAAAATTACTTATTTGAATAATCTTGATAATTATTTATCGTTTAATGCAAGTAGGAACTTATGTATCTGTGTACATGGATATGAGATACAAATGTACCATTATAAGACAACCAAACTCTCTAACAGAGAAGTAGCTATTAAGGAGGAATATTTTAATGACATTGTTAAATATGTTAGTGATAATTTGAGGGAAATTGTAAAATATCTTTCCTCAAAGATTCATGAAGGATTCCCTGGACATGAAATACTTGAAGCCATGGGTATTGTGTATCCTCAATTTTTGGAAAACTAAGAGAACCCAAAATATTTTCATGATCAAATAAAAATATTGAACGAACAATTTTTGAAAAGTGTAGCATATAATGAGAAGAAAATAGAAGGAATTTTAAATGAAGCTAAGCTTAGAAAACAATCTAGGATTTTTGCAATAGCTATAAGGGACCAGTATAAATTCATTGGTATGGAGAATTCCTTTGAACTGGGATCAATAAAAAAGGTTTGGAAAAACTTAGGTTAGAGTGAAATATTGCACGATTCGATGTGAGAATATTTCAAACTTGTTGATTTATGTCAAACAATGATATTGGGGTCGGTGGAGGATGAGAGATTTTTTCAGTACATTGAGGTTTTTTAAATTAAAGTTAAGAAACAAACTAGACAAGAATTTGGAAAATTACTTAAAGTTGAAAGGAACTGCGTATAATGTCTTTAATTTTCCTTTTGAAAGGGAACTCACAATCTGGAGGTCCACATGTGAAAGAAGAAGGACCAGGTTGTGCAACACTCTAATTCTAAATGCTGGTACTAGTGGTAGTGGTAGTGGAAGTGGGACTGGGACAAATGACATTGACACAAATCACACAATGAATGTTTAATTTGAGACACAAGCCGAAGAAAATGAAGAGAATACTTGGAATCAATTTCAAGATGACTCTTTTACTTTATCTGAAGATGAACATCAGTTTGAGGACCCTGACTCCATTTGGGAAATGGAAGAGAATTAGCAACTTTTAGGTATTTATATTGTACTTCATGGACCAGTTTCCATTGTTCCATATTGTAGTTGATGATATTTTATATTGTATTGAATGAAATTTTGAATCATTACACTTCATGATATTTTATTTTATATTGCACTTTACAAATCATATTCCAAATTGTAGTTGATGATATTTTATGTTGTATTCCATGAAATTGTTATATTTTATATTTTATATTGAATTCCATGGTATTGAATTTGATATGTGATTCTCCATCATTTTTAAAGAACAACACTTATCACACTACTTATAAATTCCTATTGCATTGTCATTCACACAATCTTTGATAAATAACTGAAAGGAATATTATTAGTCCATTCCTTGAATAGAAGCTAACAGTTCAACATCCATAACTTATAAGTTATAAGCTAACAAAAGATAACAGTTCAAAATAAATAATTTATAAAGGAATCCACACAACTTAAACAATAAAATCTTAAACTACCAAATCAACTAAATTTCATGCCTATTCTTTGCTTATTTTATAAGGTAGCAGCTACCTTTTATGATATGTAATGAACAGAAATTCAGGTTGCTTTTAACTAGAAAACAAAGAAAGGTGTAGCTTTTAACCAAAAAAGCTTTGAAAGGAATGACAATATCAAACTATAAACTAAAGCACAAAGAGTTGAATCACTTCATAACTAATAAATTTCTTTAGGGTATGTGCAAGATCATGATGGGCCAAAAAGTGGTGATATGATGGGTATTTGTAGGGTATGTGGCTGACGAATTTTTTTCTACCCAAATTTGATGAAATGAAAAGGGTTTTTAAAGGAGATTCTTAGATTTCCACCAATTTAAATTATACTTTACTTTGAATTTAATAAATAATTATTATTCATTTTCTATTTAAATTACGACTAAAGTCTTGAGTGATAGGTTGATTCAAAAGCATCTATAGCTTTCAAATGGTATCACATTTTTGGAATCCAAAAAATGCATCACATTCTATGCTTCTCATACTATAGGATTAAAAAAGAAAAATTGAATTTCATGAATTTTTGACCAAGTTAAGGTGGTTAGACATACAAATTTTATAATTTTTAAAATTTGTAATAAAAATTCATAATTAATTATTTACTTGGAAAAAATTACAAAAAATATGCATCACATCTAGACATGAGTCCTCTACTTATTTCTAAAATATTATACAAAATATTATCATTTTATTGTGGTTAGGGTGGTTAGATAGACACCACTTCTTATTTTTCACAAATTTAAGTACTATTGCATTGAAATTACAAATTTTCACCAAATAGATTTTTAAAAATAAAAACTGAGTAGTTTAGAAACTACATTCAATTTGCTACATATTTTATTCTTACATATTTTTGAAATAATATACATAACTTATTCAAAATTTTATGTCAAGTTGTCTAACTCTGATTTTTCTAATTTTTTTGCCACTTAAGGGCCTATTTTTTCCATGATGATCATGCGCATACCCTTGAACTAAACTCAACCATTGCAATAAGCATTCATTCAAAGATAAACATTCAATATCAATGCAATTTATTAAACATCTAGAACACCAACATAGATAACCATTGGCAAGATATTCAGAATAAACAAAATATATCCATACACCACAACACAAAGATTATGTCTACATGAACTTCACCATATGAGTTTCTATATTGAAATATAACTATAAAACAAAATTGAAATCATAAAATATTTGTTGCTCTAATGAGGGAAAAAAAAACTCCCAAAATATCCTAACTGCATCGGCCAAACCCATATTTAAAGCATAAACCAATTTTCTATACTAATGGTTTCTTGAAGACAACCACACCGAAAAATTAAAATAGTCTTCAACTTAAAAGAACTAAAATTAAAGAAAGTATCATGAAATGCTAAAATCAACTATGCATCACTTTTCCACCTCATCTTCAGATTCATCTTCTAGAACTTCAACCACTTCATGTCCCAGTGCCTTTTCCTATGCCCTCATCCTAGACCTGTAATCTCAATATTTGGTGACAACTGCAAATATGTCCTTGCTCCCTGGCATTGTAGTAATATGTAACCTAGTTGTTCATTTTCCCAAAGCAATTTTAGAAACAACCAACATCTCAAATCTTTTCTCTTCTCCAAATTTATAAGACTTGAGGTGGATCTACATTGCACTGAGTTTCGAGAAGTACTCCCATGTCATTGTAGTAGGATCAACTATTTCTTTATTGAATATCTCTCTAAATGTCAAAAATATCTCTTTTATATTAAGAATCCTTTCATCAAACTCATCAGTAATTTCCACTCCCACAATATGACAATCTTTTTTAATTTCCCCCAACATTTCAAAATATTGATCAAGTGTTTTATGAATTTCCTTCACTAGATTATCATATATATTCAATTTCCATTCCAATGAATTAGACCAGGAAGGGTCTAGCTCCTTCAGATTATTCACAATTTTCTCACCAATTAATATCTTTAGATCCATAGACATCAATTCTTTCATTTCTTGAGAGAGCACATAGAGACTAGTTTGATCTTTTTTGACCTGCTAAATTTTTGTTACTAACTTCTTCCTCTTGTTAATAACTCAAGTGTAAAAGAGCACAGATTTATTCAGAAAGAAGATAGCCTCTTGAGATATTTTAACAATCCCCTCACAAGCAGCTCTGGAATAGCTCATATTCTTTTTAATTTGTTGTATGGTGAGCACATTGATGCCCTCTAGCTCTACCTGAGAACTTGAGGCTTCATCAAATGTAGGAGGAGTGGCCATGGAAGAAATAAAGTTACCCAATGCAAGGACTTGAGATTGTTGTTTTATATTTTATTTCCTTTGTTCTTTCACTATTTTAATCAAGACATTGACAAAATAATTGGCATGGTACCTATCACCTTCCATTGTTAGAGGCCCCATATCAACATGTGTGACTTTGTAGTCTGCCTCCATTATTTCATCTTCATTTAAATCCTTCATGGGCTCAACAATTTCTAACATTCGATTTCCAGAAGTAGCAGCAGTCACCATCCTTGACATCCTCCTAGTTTTCTTAGATTTTAAAGAGCTTTGAAGTAACCTTGCAACTGTATACACTCTAACTGTCATTGTAGGAATATGCTTTCTCTTCTTCTCACTTCTTTTTTTAGCCATCTTGGGGAGGCTACTACCAGACCAGAATCTTCATTTCCCCTAATAATTTTTTTAGGAGCGTTAGGAGTGATAGGTAGATTATCAACCAGAGGTGGAGAAGAGGGCAATTCAAATAGAGGAGGAAATACATTATCTTCAATGATTTGTTTAAAGATAGCTTCACAATCTACATGCACAAGTTTTTCTTGATTGGTCTTCTTCTTAGGGGTAGGAGAAAGAACATTGTCTTGTTCATAGATGGTCTTCAATTTGACTATTTCTTCTGGCCTATCACCATTACCTCCTGACTGATAATTTGCACTAGAGGACCTAACAAAGGGTTTCATCGATGATACACTTGCACTAGATGCTTGCGTTGACCCATGTTCATTCTTCTATGATGACTTAGGCTCTTGAACAGAACCAACAACTTGCTGCCATTCCCCATCCAACTAGTCCTAGGTTCTTTTAAGCACTGGGGAAGCACACACCCTCATATCTAAAATTTCACTTTGGCTCCCATCAACCCTAGGGTGGGATTTATCAGGAAATTTTTCATATCTAGGATCTATGATTATTCAATCCTCAGCCACATTTTTAAGAATCTGAAATGATAGACCGAAATCCTATATCTTTTTTAGCATTAGCCTCATATAATCTCTTCTCAAAACTTTGATCTCATTAACACAATCTTCCCAAAAATATTTGATAGATGGGTGATGTCGATATAAGGTCCCTCCATAGAGATTATGCTTTACAAAACCCTTACTATCAAAATTAGCTCTCATAGATAGATACTAGAGGTTATATTTGTTGGACTTGTCATTGCACCAAAAGATTGCCCTATCAATGCCCGATACAAACTTTGGTTAAGAACCACAGGAGGCAGTTAGATCATGTCACAAACCCAAGTGCTAGTGCTGCAAGGAATACCAAGGGTCACACCTTGCAACAATCCCCCCAGTAGCGTGGGATTTGAACCTATGACTAGCTCTGATACCAATTGTTGGACTTGTCGTTGCACCAAAAGATCGACCTGTCAATGCCTGATAGAAGTTTTGGTTAAGAACCACAAGAGGCAATTAGACCATGTCACAAACCCAAGCACTAGTGTTGCAAGGAATACCAAAGGTCACACCTTGCAACAATATTCCTTTGAGAACTCCTTCATCTCCCCTAGCCACCTGGTTTGTTTTGCACATAAAACAAGGGGACTTCAATGGGAAGACATACCCTTGTTTCCCTATGCGCATATACTTAATATTAACCACAACCACTTGTCAATAAACTTCCCAAAATATCAGTAAATCTTCAGGATACCGAGGTAATTTCAATGGGGCTTTCTCAAACCCCCTATTCGTAGATAGGAATACTTATCAAATTGGATATAAAAACTCCCAAATTTTGATACAAGAGAAATCGATTCAGGGGAAAGGTGCATTTGTAGATTTCCATCTACATTCCTCATCGCCTCCATTAAAAATGCATCATTAACACGACAAAAATTGATCACACATTCTAAATTGTTTAGTGAACTGAGGAAAGTGTTTATACATAGGAATAACAGAAGTTGGGGTTCCTTGTAGCTCCAACCTAGGCCAAAAGAACCTCTGACTAGCTACAATGTACGTCAGGAAAAAACACATACAGAAAGTAGCAATCTTATGGAAATTAATTAATTGCTCATTCAAATGGAAGAAAATAACTTCAACCCAGTCAATGAAAATGTTCTCATCACAAATTATCAAGATAAACCAGCACATCCAATCCTCAAATAACTCAACTCGAGCATTCCCAACAATGTAGTGGGTAAACCCACAATAGTGGGTTACAATTTTTCGAACGAAGAAAAATTAGAAATGCTCATCAAAAAATTTAAAATGGTTTACCCCTTCTAATGAAGGGGGTTCGAATGAACCACCCCCCTTCTAATGAACCCCCCCTTCTAATGAACCCTCCCCCCTTCTAATGAACCCCATTTTGCACCATATAAGGGGGGTTCGAATGAACCCCCTTCATTAGAAGGAGGGTTCATTCGAACCCCCTTTTTTCACCTTCCCCTCCACCATTTCAAAATTTATGCATTTTTTTGACTATCGAAGCTTGGGAAGGAGGTGCAAATGGAGTCAACATGATAAACCAAGTTGGATGATTGTAGAGATTGAAACGTGCTTTCCAACAACTATAAATTTAATATATTTTGTTTTTATATTATATTATATTTTTTAGTTTTACTGAACATAGGTTTTTCACTGAACATCAAGTTTAGTGAAAAATCATTGTGGAAAAATATTAAATTTGAGAAAAAAAAAATTGAAAAATATATACGCCCTAGGTATTGGTGTCCTCGTTCTAACAAAAAAAAAAAATTGAATTTCAATACATACCAAAAAAGTTATGCGTGTCCGAAGTGCACCTATGTCTAAATTGTAAATGTTTTGACTTCAAAACTTAATTAAAAAAAAAAATTCAACAAAACGTTATGAAACAAAATGAAACCAATAGATACCAGTGTTAGCAACCTAAATTAAAAAGAATCAAATTTTATCCTTTGTAGAAAAAAAGTTATGCTGTCGAAGTACACATCACTTTTAAAAAATGTTGTTTACTATTAAAAACTAGTTATCAAAGGAGACGCAAAAAAAAAACAATTTAATTCCAATTTTTTTTAAAAAAATATATTTAAAATCTAAAGAAAAAATCTCACAAATCACTAGTTTACATCATTTTCAAATTCCTAATAGTTTACCTACTATAGGTGTCAGAAAGTGAAGTTTTTTTTGAAAATGTTGATTTCAGTGTCAAGTTTGGCCAAAAAGTGTAACCCATTATTGTAGGATGACCCTAGTGCAATAAAGTAATAACATTTACAATTTCTTCCTTTAAATGCACTCTTTTAAGTTTAGTTGGTAGTTGCAACTTACCTTTCCTTTCAAACTTCAACCAAGTTTTGGCCATCGAGTTCTTACACCAGTCTTCATTTACTTTGAAAAATTCACGTGCCATTGTGATAGACATGTCTTCTACAGGTTCTCTTTTTGGAATCCTTAGTGTGTGGGAAACAACTTCAGGAGAAATTTCTACAATTATAGTCTCGTCCACGGATTTAATTTCCCATGTCTCTAGAATGTACCTTCTTGCACATGCACTTATCAAGTCCACACTCAACACAAATTCTAGAAACCCTCTAGTGTGAGCTATCCCACTTTCTAATAATTTTTTATCCATCTCAGACTTCTCATCTCTCCAAGCACACTCAAAACTCTTCTAACTTAAAAGGTCTGAGCTCGGTATCCCTTACACCGAGCCAATGATTTCCAATTTTAGATTGCATGAACTCCCAACACATAAAGAAACACACAAACACCTAGAAGAGTAGACTGTAGAAGAAGGAAGTGCAATTGAAAAACTTATCAAAAGTTTCACCACCTCAAGTTATGCCATCAACAAGATGTGTGTTTAATGCCAACCCAGTTATTTTCAATTCCACTCTGCATGAGCGAAAATTCATGGAGATAGAATTTTTGCACTTGAGAATTATTGGCCTTGGCAAAGAATGAGAATGCAGGATAAATTTCTAAGTAAAACTTTTCCACCCACTTATGCCATTATTTTTTAGAGGACATGCATTAAATGTGGCATTGAATTTCATTTCTCGAAAAGATAGCCTTTAAACCTGCATGAGTTTTGAAATTCCTGAAAAAACAACTCAAGGTTATTCCATACATAACACTCAATGAGATGTCAGATGATGACGACTTTGAAAGGAAAGATAAGTCCATAATTTTGTGTGGTCATTGAAACTTGGAACCTTAGAACCAAACTTTGAAGTTTCAAAGTTTTTGAAACCTACGAACCACCGATTAGAAAGATGACCAACAAAGATTTGCAACTCAACAAAGTGAACCATCAACCAAGTCGGGGAATCAGGAAGTTATGAAAATTTAGAACTCTAGGAGAAGGTTATAAAAATATGAGGACTACCGACTAAGGTTAGGAAAAGCACCAAAACTGTGACTTTGAGTGATAGTAACCAAAATAATGAAACTAACAAAAAATACATCATTCCAATTCCAATAATAGATAATCCGCCGAAAAAATACTCAACAAAAGCATAACAAATCCACACACCATAACTTAAAGGTTACGTATGCTTGAACTTCACCATTGTCTTTCTATATTGAAATAACTCTCTCATCCTCCATCGACTACAAAGATTACCAACAAAGACTTGCAACTTAGTTACTCAACAAATTGAACCAAGTTAGGGAATCGAGAAGTTATGAAAATTTAGAACTTCGCAACAATGTTATAAAATTCGGAGGACTAGTGACTAAGCTTGTTTTTCTCCCGTATTTTGAGTCTATCATCTCGCCAGTTGTAACATTTTACATGAATTATTAATGAAATATGATCGATGATCCTTCATTAATCTTCTTTGCCATTATGCATTGATGTATGTTTTAATTTTGGCTCTGGTTTAATGAGCTAGCTAAAGTACCTTTATTAAAGCATGAATTTATATAAATGTTTAGTGGATCTGCTAAGTAGTCATGGAGATTGAGTATTGATGTGTGAATTTTAATGCATTTTTACTAAGAATATGGATGTCTGGAATTAAAATCATCTTCTAGTTCATATTTTATTTGTGTTAAAAGTAAAACATGAGCATGTACTCAGTGATTCATCACTCAACTAAATTCTTATTAGCTTAATAACATATTAACAATAGTATTAGTAGCATATACAACAATGAACATCAATAATCGTTTAAAGTGTATCTAGTAGTTGAAACCACTACCAAACTTTTTCTTCAAATGATATAATAAATAATATAGATAATTAAACATCAACACATTACTGAAGTCTAAATTTGAGATTTTTTATTGATTATCACATGAACAAATACATAGAGGCATTGGCAATGCAAAATCTTGCTCAAAGACAACTCTGCATAGAGCTGAGTTGGAACTTGGAAACTCATATTATCAAAAATCAATTCACTACATGAACTTTTCTAGAAACCTCCACTCTTTAGGTGGAAGAATTTTCATTTGTTATAAATGATGTTGTTTGACTTGAATATTTGTTAAAAATTCATGATTTAAATTGGAACCTATCTTGGATTCTTCATTCAATTTTTCATTCAGGGTTAGCAATGGTTTGATGGAATCCAAATAGTTCACCACATTTGGGTTCTGCGGAAACTAGTCCAAATCAATCTTTCTTGCATCCTCCATCTTCTTTCTGAAATATTTCTTTCCAATGAATCGCTCATTTTTGTCAAAAGCCTCTGGAAAACCAAGCTCTGTGAAGTTCCTTACCTTTCCATCCACCTTCTTCATCTTTTCTGCAGCCAAATGCAAATATTCCTTTGTTTCACGCATTCTCAAACATTTTTCAATGATAGATGACAATGTCATTGATGTAACAAGCCAATTAGTAATCCCTTTTGATTTCAAAACATTGTCACTAGCTTTGTAGACTGTTTGTTGAATTTGATTTGTTGATTTCTCTAATGCTAGCTCACATTTCTTTTGTCCATTAAATATTTGTTGAGCTTCTTATGATGTTGTCTGATAGCATCAATCAATTGAAACATGTCACACAAATGATCAATCCTCTAAATTATTTCATCCTAGAGTTTTTGTTTGATATGCCTCATTATTTCTCTACAAAATGCAGATAACTTATTTTGAAAAGACTTAATTTCATTTTTTGCTTCCATCAACTTTGCCTCCAATCTTTCATTTCCTTTTCTCTCCTTCTCCAATTTTTGTTCCCACTGTGCATTTCCATTCACAATGCTTAGTCTTAATTTATCTGAAGTGGATTTTTCATCATATTTCGTGTTTCTCTCATCTAGCCTTTGCTTCAGTTCATTCACTGCAGTCTAATTCTACTTCTCCTCGTTGCCTATTGATGTAGAGGCAATTTTTTTAATTCTTTTTTCTAATTCATTGCTCTTGTTATCTATTGTTTTCCTATTTGATTTCTTATTTTATAGGTCTTCCTGTAACTTTTCAATTTGATTCTACAACCTTTTTTTATCTCTATCTTTTTTTAGCAATGATGTGTACACCAATTCATTGTTCTTCTTTGATACATTAATTTTGTCAGTATTTCTAAGTTGAGAAAAATCCAATTGAATATTGTTCAGCTGGAATTTAGTGGAGCCATCCAATTTTTTGGTTTATTTTGAACTATGGGAACAAGAATTGTGTACTCCATGATTTATTTATCTGTGTCAAATGTGGGTAATACCATGGTTGTTGTAGGATCTAAAGTTACAACAAACACACTCTCCATCAATTGCTTCTTTTATTCTTTATTCAATTCTGATTTATTTTTAAACTCATCAATGTAATCAAAACCTAGGGACGCAGGAACAATGGAATACTTGAATGGAGAAGGAATAGTACTTGTAGTTGCTAATGATGTCACAACCAAACTAACTAGTAGTGGGGTAGTGCCTAGAAATAACTCCTTTTTGGTGGATCCACTAGTAGTGTGACTTGGACTTGTCAAAATCCTTTGCTTCTTTTGTATGCCTTGATCACCTAGTGTTTCTGTGGTATATTGTGTTGTAGTCCTCTTGTGTGTAATTTGTTTTTGTAGCACATGTCGACCACTACTAGTACTACTACCCATACCATCACCACCAAAGGCAGTTCCAGTTGCACTAAGATCTCCACTATGGGCATGTCCTAGTTGTGATTGTGTCTGACCATGAGGATGAGGATTTGAAGCTCTAACAAATTGACCTATATTCCCTAGGTCTACTTTTTCACCTCCAACTTGAAGGCCAAATTTATCAATTGGTTTTCTATGCTCTACATTTGCTACCATCCAAGGGCCTTGTCTTTGGACCCCAAAGGACCACCTTCATAACCCATTTTTTTGGTTGTGGCTACTCCTGCAGTATATGCTTCTTTTGTGGCCTCACTTAAACAAAGTTTGAAATTGAAATGGCTTTCTTCTTCCCTATAATCATTAGATTCATCATCACTTTCTTTATCTAATTGTTCATTTGGATGCTCTATATTCCATAATTTTCTAAACTCACGATCTTCTTCATTATCTCCACACTCTACAAGAGCTCTTGGATCACCTAGCTCCTTCCTCATATACCATAAGGTGCTAGTAATTTTTTATCGTGACCATTTTGTTTTTTGGTAACTTCCTTCTCTAGAGAATTTGGCATTTTTACTCTACTAGATGGTTTATGACTTTTTTCATAAAAATTGTTGTACCTCATAATTTACTTTTGATCCAATGCCATAATTTCTATTAACAATTGTTCAAAGAAATACCATTCTCAACAACACTTTTCTCCATTGCTATTTTGACCTTATCCCAAGAATCCTTGTTTCTTAAATTTTCAAGCAAGGGTTTACTTTGATGTTGAATTATACTTGCAACATTCTTATTAAGAACAATCATTTATTTAATGGTGTCACATGGATAATACTTCCAATGACAGATAGCATCAAAATCAAAAAAATTCAAAAGATTATGTGCCACACTAAACTCTTTTCTCTCGAATGTGATCCCTACACATGAAAAAGGTAAAGAAGGAAATAAGGTCTTCTTTTGCTGACTAGTAAAGTGCAGTTCATTATTACTCTCGATCTGCCTTACATATTCCAAAGCAAAAACAATTTATGTCACATGTATGAGAAGTTTGTATGGTTGTACTCCTAATCCATAAAATTTTATAACAGTATATTCTTGGGTATGTGCAGGATCATGAGGGGCCAAAAAGTGACAATATTATGGGTATTTGTAGGGTATGTGGCTGACGAATTTATTTTTATCCAAAATTGATGAAATGAAAATAGTTTTTAGAGGAGATTCTCAACTTTCCACCAATATAAATTATGCTTTAATTTGAATTTAGTAAATAATTATTATTTATTTTCTATTAGAATTATGACTAAAGTCCTAATCGATAGGCTGATTGAAAAACATCTATAAATTTCAAACAGTATCACATTTTTTGAATATAAAACATGCATCACATTCTATGCTTCACATACTATAGGATTAAAAAATTTAAATTTCATGTAGTTTTGACCAAGTTAAGGTGGTTAGACATACGAGTTTTATATTTTTTAAAAGTTGTAATAAAAATCATAATTAATTATTTACTTGGAAAAAAATTACAAAAAAATATGCATCACATCCGAACATGAGTCCTCTACTTACATATAAAATCTTATAAAAAATATTTATAATTTATTATGTTAGTTAGGTGACAGACACCTACTTCTTATTTTTCCCGAAATTTAAGTACTACTGATTGAAATTTCAAATTTTCACCAAATAGATTTTATTTAATTTTAAATAAACCTAGTAGTTTAGAAACTTCATTCAATTTTCTACAGATTCTATTCTTACATATTTTTGAAATAATATAGATAACTTATTCAAATTTTTACATCAATTTTCCTAACACTAATTTTTCTAAATTTTTTGCCACTTAAGGGCCTGCTTTTTCCATGATGATCCTGCACATACCCTCTTCCATTAAATACCAATCAGCCAATTGTATTTATTTTCTTAGTTGAATTTAGTGTCTACATGACATAGGAAATCTATGCATTGGAGTATTTGTAGTTGCTTGATGCAATGGAGCTGAAAAGTAGTCTACAAAATGACTGTAGTTCCTTCGAAAATCATGCATCCTTATCACAATGGTCCATTCATATACTGGAGCCATTTTATTTTCCCCAGCATTACTATAGGGCTGAATCTAAAGCTTGTTGGTCTGAAACATTCCACTAAATTTGAATAGAAAAAGATAGCACAAGTAGGTTGTGAACCTAAATGTCTTGGTGGAACCTCCTTTAATCATTAAAAATTGTTTATGCATGGATTCTACAATGTGCCCAATAAAATTATATTTGACATTTGAAACACGATAATGGATATTATATACCATTTAAAGGAGGCTTGTACCCACTTCCAAATTGCTATCTAGTTTGAGGAAAAATGATAGCATAGAAATAGTATCATGAACCCATGGTTTAAAAATATCCAAATCATAAGGAGGCTTATGATCACCTTTCAATTTGTTTCTATCATGAACTATTCTATTTAAGAAATATTTTTTCTCCATTTCATCCACTACTTCATAATCACTAGCAAGCTTTTCTAGGTCAATGTGGACATTTCAAAATTCTCTAGTTGTAAACCCCAACACTTTTCCAAGATCTTTTGCATTAATGGATAACAATTATTCTTTGCTATCTTTACTAACAATTTCTCCTTTGTTATCATCATAATTTAGGGTACAAACCATGATAAATTATGGGCAAGGGAAAACCTCATGTAACATCATGGGCCCTAATCCAGTTACCCATGGTGCACTGATACTATTAACTTGCATTTGATTTGAAACCTTATTCTGAGATGAAAATATAAGTTCTAAGGTATGCCTGTACCATAGGTTTCAGGATCATAAATATCATGGTATTCATCAATGAAACCTGGGGTTTTCAGTAATTTTTCATAATATAATTTTTTATTGGACATTGCTTTAGTGTTACTGGTGGTAGACACGCTGATACAATAAACAATGTGAAATTGTGAATTCCCTATTAGTCCTTAATTTTTATTAATTCTTAAGCCCCTTAACCCTAAACCTAAACTTCAAAGTTTGACAAAATAAGATTTTAAGAAATTTCAAAACTCAAATGATGAAACGTAGCCACAACAATTCTTTAACTTACCTAAATTTTGATTCTTGAAACTGGGTTACTGGAATGGATTTGTTGGAAGTGGAACCGTGGAACCTAGAACAGGGTGGTGCACTACAATGAGAAAATTGAAACTTGAAATATCCCCTTGTGCTGACCCTCTAACTTCAAAATAAAATCACTTAGCAATAGAAAGTGTTTTTTTTTAAACATTAAAGTGAATGAAGCCAAAAAATCTACGTGTTACTTCTAGAATACACAGTACACAATTTGTACATGGATGACAACATTTAAAACAAGCCATTTATGATTTACTTCTGCATTGACAACAAATTCTAAACTGTTGATATTTGTTCATCTAATGGTTATAGGGTGATTCGAGAGGTTTAAGTTCACAACCCTAGCACTCTATGCATTTCACTCTGGAATGCAACTACAACCATACATCAAATGTTCATCGAACAGTTGAGTAATTTATCAATTATGATATAAATAATAAACATGTGTTTTAAAGTTGCTTTAAACTTTAATGTGCTAGGATTGACATCAAGGCCAAGGGGTCAGTAACTTAACATTGCAAAGGCCTTAATAAAATGAATTACAATGTCACATTAATAGAATTTAACTTGCAAAGGACTTAATAAAATGAATTACAATGTCAAATTAATAGCACAACCAATACCATTTATTTTATTACAACTGAATTAAAATGTCACATTATTACATAGTATAAATACAAATGTAAGCGCAAGCACCAAGCTTCTGCTAGACTACTGGTGAAAATGTAAATGTAATACATGTTTCTCTAAAAATAAATAGAACTTTCTAGGTCAACCATGCACTCTAAAAATAAATGCATGGGACTTGTTAGGTCAGACTAGGCTCTCAAAATAAATGCATGGGGAAAGGGGTGCCAATCAGACTGGGGAAATGGGAGCTATGAAAATAAAAATGTACTTAGCCCCTTTCAAAACTAGACTGATGCAAACGATGAAGGGTTGTAAAATTGCTCCCATGCAAAAGATGGGCTCTAAAAATAAATGCATGGGGCTTGCTTGGTAGGCCATGGTGTTTGAAAATAAATGCAAGGTGCTTGCCTGGCCAACCATGCTAGGGAATCAGGAGCTATGAAGATACAAAATTTACTTATCCCCTTTGAGAATCAAAATCATGCAGATGATAGGGGTAGTAAAACTGCTCTGATCTTCTACTTGAAGCTTCCATGTACTGAGATAACACTTATCTCTACCAGAGCTCCTCATCCTGGTTCAAAACCTGTCTGAGAAGTTAGGTGAACAAAATTAACTTCTTTCCAATTCCACCCATTTTGAACTTGAAGGAAATTGGTCTTTTACTTTGTAACTACATAACTTTAGGTAGGAGAATTTAGAGTATCCCCAATAATACTACATCATCTTCTTCCTAAATCCTTATTAAGTTATTAACCCTACAAAATGAAAACCCTTATAAAAATTCAACAAATGATTTCAATTATGCTCACTATCCTTATTTATGGGCCAAAAGTTCTGCCAATAGTGCCACTACCATCCTGGTCCCTGTGTACACCTCACGTGTCATGTGTGAGGTAGATGTGAGCTTGGATATAGTCATAATTAAGATTCGTGCAAACCAAAAATCCAACTTAATCGGTTCATGTAATGTAAGCTGAACATTTACAATTTACCTAAATGTTTAATTTGATTGACGTCTAGACTCTAACAGACTAACAACTTGGCTACATGAAAATTGTACCTCAAGATGACAAGTTGTCAATTGTCAAAATCGCCAATGCCACTCAAATGATATGAAATCATTACAAATCTTGTTTTACTAAATCACTGGATTATTGATAGATGTCATCATCTACGATTCTATAGTACATCATATATTTTTCAATATAAAGTTATTCAATCAATCACTCTAGCTATTCATATGACATTAATCTGTGCTGCCGCCCATAGTACCACAACCAAAATTTCTTTAAAAAGATTGAGAATTTCAATAGAATAAATGAAAGGTAGAGTAATTCGACACATTCAAAGGAGAGAATTAAATGTCTTTTTTACCTTAATCATTATCTTTTTATTCAAGGGGTAAACGCTTTTGACCGAAGCTATGAACCGGAATACAACCATTCAACAATACCACCCCAATGGGGTTTGAACCTTGGTGGCAAGAACAATAATGCCGCCATTAAACCAGCACACCATGCCAATATCAGCATTACCGTAATCATTATCAATGTCCACTAATAAGTCACAATAAATTTTTCTCACTTATGATCAGAACTATATGTTGATAATTACTATTAGTTTTAAAAGCCACATTTTTATATTGACCAAAGCAAAAGGGATTTACAAGAATGGAGCCATGAAAAGTATTTTAATATAAGTAGATATTTCTAAAGACTAAAGTACATAGTACATAACCAATGTGGCCAAAAGTTAAAAAGCCACTAATTGTGACAAAAAACTAGTCACAAAGTGCATATTACAAGAATTGTTATGTTGTACACTAAAATATAGACACGTGACACATCACACAATTCATTACTTTTTTTTTTTTAACATTAGCTAAGGCCATCAACTAGATGTTTGAGTAGAATGTGAATCAAATTTAATAAACTAATAGTAGAGAAGAAAAATGAATCACCCAAAACTTTCCTCCAAAACTCTAGACTCTTTGGTGATTCAACTTTCATATCACATAGTAGACCCCATCTCATATTAACCATGGCAAGAGCCTACACTATAGAAGCATGCAACTCCACTTTCCTGAAGATTCCACCAAAAAGCACTAACCAACATTCAAAATTGTAATGCTCCAGCGCCAACTCCAATGAAGATATAGAGTAAATGAAAGGCTGCAAATAACATATTTCCACTATCTTCACCAAATATTTATCGAGCAAAATTTCCATGCAATTGGATAAGAAAGTTGAAGCTACTTCAGAATATAGAGCACGAGGGTTGTTCTAAAGCCATTCCCTACCCACAATTATTCTTATAGCATCCTCAACCTACACACAAAGAATTGTAAAAACATACCCAACTTTCATCTATCTTATGCATCGTCCCTTCTTTTCTCCCAAAAATATTTGGTTAGCATGACACACCATGAAGACTCCATAATATCCCAGTTAATTGAGAATAAAGAAGAAATAAATCAAATCCAAATATATTATTAATGATATGAAGAACGTCAAGTTGGTGAAGTATATATAGGCATTAGCACGAACACAATGAGTATGACATCACACTTATCATTTTTAAATTCACCACTATCATTGATGTGAAAATTAACATTTATTTCAACACTTGAATCCTTAAAAGAAAGTGCTTAGAAGGTATGCTCATGATAGATGACAAGATGGCTGCATAGTGCACATGCAAATAAAGTTATTTTTAAAATGGGGACATTGCTAGGTTGGTGAGACTTGACCCTCAGGATTAAAGACTTAAGATTTAAGGCTTTGTCATAAAATATTTTGGTCTAACTTAGGAAATATTAAATGGTAAACAAGAGCATGATGATTGAAAGATCTAAATAATTAATAAAATCTAAACCATTGATTTCTTAAAATCCAAAGGTTCTAGTGTTATTCCAGAGGTTTCAATTCGCAAGTCTAGTGCTTCAAGGATTTACTTTCAAAATGCAACTATAGCCATCCATTGAAAATTCATCGAATAGTCCCTCTTTTAAAAAAAACTTTATGCACATGCATAATTTAAAATGGGGACATCACTAGGTTGACGAGACTCAACCCTTAGGATTAAAGACTTAAGATTCAAGGCTTTGCCATAAAATATTTTGGTTTGACTTAGGGAATATTAAACGATAAACAAGAGCACGATGATCGAAAGACCTAAATAATGAATAAAATTGTAAGGAAAATTAGATGCGGAAACAACTCACCTAACGTCAAAACCTCAGGGAAGAATGCAGAGATGCCTTTTAAAATTACAATTACAATCCAATTAAGATGCACATGAAAGAGATAGAAGAAATAGAGTATTTGACACACACAGATGAACACCATATTTATGTGGGAAAACCCTTATAGGAGAAAAACCAACCACACCAAGAGAAGTCACTTTGTATTACAGTAACAAATAATTACATACAAAGTTCTGACTTATATTTCTGATGCCAGATTATAGCAACTTTCACAATGCTCAATCTTTGTATAGGAACCTTCAAGTTACAGTCTTCACAGAATAGAAATTACTCTGATACAATTTGAACTATTCACACAATTGTTCTACGAATCAACCAAACCATCGGGCTTCTACAACTACAAACTATATTCATGTCGTTCCCTATCTGTTGAGCTTCCTATTAGAACTGCCACAATGAACTGCCTTCCAATGGTTCCCATTCGGCTCCTCCGATTGGTCCACAAGATGCCACATAGGAAAGTATCACTTGGTCTAATGGCTTCAAGCTATGTTGGCATGTCAGTGAGACACTGACCGTGTCTCCTCAATGCCAACACAGTAAGCTTTCAATATCGCCAAGAGTCCTTACAATCGACAAGAGTCATATCGCTATTCATAAGTCACAACAACTTTAGTTTTCCTTTCAGAAAGACTATCGCTCTTCAGTGAGACCACATATTTATATCCTAAGTCACACAGAAGAGTCATACCATCGGTAGGACATCCCTTTCTTGCTAGGACTTCATACCGGGTTCTGAAGTCATATTGACAATAGACTTCTACATCACTAAGACATTCAACTATCACCAAGAGGTTTCAATGAGCTATCTTATGTTACTCTAAAGTGTTCATCTATCACCAAGACATATGTCCTTCACTGAGACTTTACTCTGAGATCCTTATGTTACATTGAGCACCGAATGGTCGACAAGACTTCTGTCCATCACTAAGAGTTCTTAGCGAACCCTTAGTGTTACCTCGATGCCTCCAAGTGTGTCCCTGTCGGTGAGACCTTCATCGGTCGCTGCGACTTCTTCCCAAGACCTTTGAGTTACCCTGAATGAATATGGTCGATGTGACATTCCCACATCAGTAAGACTTCTTACTGATAGTATTCCTTTTCAGCCAAGTCTCCTAGATGACTTCAAACTAAACGCTGTCGACAAGACAAAAACACATCGCCCAGACTTCATACTGAAACATTTATGTCACCGTGAAGACTTCAATAGTATCCCCATTTACAAGACCTTCCATTGTCGCTGGGACTTCTTCCCGAGTGTTCAAGTCACCCTGAAGCCCTCAATTGCTATGAGTCTCCCTGACACTTGATTGAATGGCCTGTCGGCTAGAGATCTCCACGTGGTAAGAGGTCACAATGAATGCTTCTTGTCATAGCAATAGTTCATTCGACAAGACACCAACCTTGTCTCAGCAACTTGGAACTGTTCAACAAGATTCAAGATGCTAGTCGGCCATACATTAAAGATGTCACTCTGACTTGGCTCCAATAGAGGTTATAGCCTGTGATGATTTAGGCATATATTTCTAGCAAAATTCTTAACCATTGTGTAAGAGAGGGGGACCACCACGTGCAATACCCCAAATCATAGAGGTTCAATATGCGAGTGGCTGCCCTACCTTACCTGAGCTAAGTGTAATGTTAGTAAGTGCAAGGCAAGAGTGACGAGGACCGTGAGGCCTCTCAGTCACTCTACAAACCCAAAACATAGTAAGGAGCTAGGTGAGCTAGTTTTAAAGTCCAACACTATGCCTCTAGAAGCTCTCTATCTGAGGATGAAAGTGTGGTCTCTAGATGACAACGTGGTGTGCTGGGGTCTCTAAAGTGTGCTAGTGTCCGTATGGCTAGACAACAGTCAAGATGAGGTCAAACCAAGAAAAACTAGCTAACGACCCAACTAACTAACTAAAGGGCCTGAATGATTTGATTAAGTAAATGAAATAATCTCTAATATTATAAAGCAAAAATGTGAGAATAAGAAAGGAAAGAAGGATCTCACCAAGGAACTCATTCACCAACTGGTTCCTTGAAAAGCATGTACTCCTACACACTAAGAAAGAGGAGAATGTTGGGTGGCTATGTAGGGGCCTGCATCATTCAGACCCCCATTTAGGTGTTTCCACCTCCATGGATAGCCAATAGAATGATATAAAGGGGGCAATGTAGTAAAGAGCACTAAAGTACTACAAAACAGTAAAGTGCTAACTCAAGCAAGTGATAGAGGAGAGGAGAGGGAAGCTTACCACCTCCACCAAGAGTAGTCAAGGCTACTTGGGGGAGAATATGAGAGTACTTGAGCCTCTATTACAATGGCGTGGTCCCAAAATTTCTCTACCAAAGTGATGGAGTGTTGCTTTGGTTGCAATGGAATGTAAGAATGCTACTAGAATGCTTGAAGTGGATGCAACAGAGTGTGTTGAACCTTGTGGAGTGATTGTAGAAGATGCTTGAAGTTGTGAAGAAGCCAGAGTGTATGTTCAAGGAGTGAATTTGAAGAAGGAATGAAAAAAATGACCATATTCGGGTCAGTCAGTCGAAGGGGGCATTAAAAATTGACTCCCAATGGGAAGTGTAACACCTCTGTAGGTTCAGCCACAAGAATCTACTAGGGATGTAAGTGCACCACATGAACATCTTCTCATCGCACAGGAAAACCTGACAAAAATGCCTCCACTGACATTCAAAACAGGTGCCAAGTGTGATGCAAGAAGCAGGCTTAAGTTGAATTAAGCCTCTGAAATTGGTTTTCTAAGGTGGATGAAGGAAAAAAGGGTATTTGTACATGGGGTCCAAATTCACTCTTATACATTTTTCCCCCACTTTAGGAAGCACAAATATTGATGAGTGCTTGGTAAAGTAGATCAAGAAAGAGATAAAGTTTAGAAATGTATACTTGAACCGTTGAGGAAGTAGACCACAATATAGAGAGCCTAAAAGTGCAAGGAAAGTGAAGGACTCCATAACTTCTTAAAACTATGAAGTTGGAAAATCAAAGCATCTTACAAGCCTGCGGACCTGCAAGGAGTGGTGCAGGAGCACCCAATACACACATTTTTGAAATTCAAGATCAAGGAATACATTAGGAAATAGGGGGTTATTTGGGTCATTTAATGATTGAATAAGGCCTTTGAGCCCATTAATGATGTAATTAGGGGTCTTTGATTTTATTTAGTTCAAAAAATACAAAAGGTTGCATAATAATGTACTTATTGTCAATAAATTGTTAAAAGTGGAAAACTAGGCAATTAGGGGTCTAATTGGTAAAAAGTTGGTTTCCAATGTCCAACTAATTAAAATGTCAATTGGAGGATGTTGGGAAGGGTGGTTGGATGTAAAATAATCCTCTCATGGTTGAGGCATGGTTGTTGAATCATTTTTTTTGAAGTTCTAATGAAAAAGTGGTTGTTTTCTAGAAATTTTTGTGTGTAAATTTGCTGCTAAAACGTGTGGTGCAGCTTTTGTATGACCTATACAGGCTCAAACCTATTATGGTTGGAAAGAGGAGAGTGTCATATTTCATTTGGCATTGATTTGACTGAATTTAATTGAGTATAACAAAATTTATAGCCGTTTTAGCAGGGGCAAGTCAAGAAACCCACAAAACTAGGGCTTGGCCAAAAATGCTTCTATCTTCCACTCCCATGGTGTATAGTTGTTAATTTCTTGTGGGATGGAAGGTATTTATGTATATTTTCATCTTTTCAATGTTTTGGAGAATGGATAAATGTGTGTGGAATATTACAAACTGATCTAGCCCTGGTATCTTCATGTGACAGGCCTAGCTTGTAAAGCAAAAATCTGAGTTTTGCTTGTTTTGAGAGATTTTTATTCAAGGTGGCACTTAGGAATGATTAAAATGGT
This sequence comes from Sequoia sempervirens, assembly GCA_007258455.2. NCBI lineage: Eukaryota > Viridiplantae > Streptophyta > Pinopsida > Cupressales > Cupressaceae > Sequoia > Sequoia sempervirens. The sequence continues at coordinate 526,123,095 of VDFB02058242.1, forward strand.
TGTAAGTAGTTTATAGGAGTTTGGTAAAAGGCTTTGGGGAGAAGGGGTGAGCCTAGGTAACCAAAAACCAGTCAAGTGCACTCAATTAGGCCTCTTGAGGACATCAATAGGTTGGTCCACAGTTACTTTTCCAATCACTGTCAAGAAGTAAGATTTTGTGGCCTTGTAGAGCCATATCATACTTGCCTAAAAATGTTATTTTACATCAAATATAAATTTTTTGGTGAGAATTAATTGGACTGTCCTACCAGGTAGTGCTACAAGCAATTGGGTTTAAAGAGGCCTACTAGTTGAGGAATGAATTCATGGGGTTTCCTAAGTGCTGATCATGGCTATGGTGTTATGATTGTGGTATGTTAGAGCATGCTTCAAGTGATTATAATTCCTTTAAAATTATGATATTCAAAAACCCTTGGTGTGTTGAGTTTTCCTTATAGAAGGATAGTGATTTGATGGTGTGTTGATAGGAGTATTTGAGAGAAGCACTCATAAAGAACTTATGCCATCTGAGGTTGGTGTACTTCGCTGCTCACTCTGCATCAAGGAGGAAACCCCCAAGATCTCTCACATGAAGGAAGGCCCATGAAGTAAGTTCCTTACAGGCCCACAGACATGCAAGGAAGGTATCCCCTAAAAACTCTAGCATGGAGGAAACCCAAAGAAAGTAGACTCCATAGAGTCAAGAAGCGGCCAAGTAGGCAAGTAAGTAGACAGTCATGTAGACCATCGATGATGTAGAAATATTTCAAAGGGATCCCTTGGGAACCCTTCGAAAGGAGAGGGGGTCCACTTAAGGGACGTATTGTTTGAAAGTTGAGGTCTAGTCAGGCTACCTCCGAACTAGATGTAAAGATATGAAATAGGTCTAGTTGGGCTACCCGAGCTAGATGTGAAAGACAATGGAATAGGTCTAGTCAGGCTGCCCCCAGGCTATACATGAAGGATAATGGAATAGGTCTAGTTGAGCTGCCCCCAAGCTAGACACGAAGGAATCCGTTCAAGATAATGACTTTCAAAGAGGGTCCCTTGGGAACCCGTTGTGAAGAAAAAGGGATCAACTTCAAAGGACACATAGTTTGAAAGTAGATGCTCTTTTCTTAGAGTGATCCATCATCAAAGAATCCTTTTGAAAGATGTTCACGTCATCATGGAATTTGAAAGGAAGGATATGCCCCCATGTGAGGGGAAGGTTAAATTTGCTCCCACTTCAGAAGGTCTTCAAGTTCCTTCTTTCTGAACCCATGATGAAGGAAACACATTCTGTTAGGGTTCCAAGTTGAGAATATGATTCTAAAGAAAATTTTGTGAGGATTTTTTAGAAAATTTTCATTGGCAATGAATGCATTTTCTAAAAATTGAAATGTTAAAGAAAAGCATTGTCACACATGAGAGGGACAACTTAAGGAAAGAAGAGAAAAAGATAAAGGTAAAGCAAAAGAAATAAAAACATAAATAAAGGACAGGGGGATCTAGTTTAGTGGGGTTAGATCTATTTGAGCTCGTATAAATAATAGGTAACCATGGTGCAAGGAGAAAGATCATCAATCCCTAACCAGATCAGGAAGAATGCATAAGAAGACAATGTAAAATAAAAAAATTGGTCAACATGGAAGGGAAGCTAAATTCTCCCAATGCTTTGCATCATCCCCAATTTATCGAAAGTCAGGCACAAACATGGAAGAATGATGGTACAAATAGAAGAAGGTTTACGACACAAAAACCACAGCTGTATCTAAGCACCAATGGGGGTGACAAGGGCCATCCAGGCACACATAGCACATATTACGAGGGAACACATCACAAAACACATACACACACAAGATCAAGAAAAGGGGCATCCTCCTAACATTGATCAACCAAGAGGTCGTATGCTTCCCAATCTAAATCCTCATAAGAGGAAGGAGTACAATCCTACAATGGTGGGATGTTAAGAGGAGGAGCATTCGACCCTCCCACAACAAGAGATAAGGAAGAAGCCCTCGCAAGGTCTTCTTCACCAAGCTCTTGTGGAGCTAATTTTAGCAATTTCATGAAGATCACTAAAAAGGATGAGACTTCATCCACAGAGTTAGACATGCACCCCACAGGAGTGCCATGTCTAATTTCAGATGGTGGGATAGGTTGCACCTGAGATTCATCGCCAGGCTTGCTGAATGATTCAGGAGTGGTGACAAACTCAAGGGAAGCTGAGACTAGTTCTGTCACCAAGAAAAAACAAGTCAACACAGGGCTGCCTTGTAGAGAAGGCAAACTTCTCTTACATCCTTTGTTGCCAGAAGAACCACACTCCACCTCTTGTTTTTTTAGAGGAGAAAAACTCCCCACAGATGAGGCTAGAGGCATGAAAGAAGAGGAGGAAATAATTGCGGTTAATATAACCAAGGTATTAATCATATCTAAGGGCTTTAGGAAAGGCTGGATATCCATAACGGAGATCAGCAAAGGTGGCTGGACCGAAGGAGCAATGAACACATATACTCATTTAGGGTTAGGAAAATTCATACTTGCAACAAAATTCAGGAGCAGTATGAAGCTAGACTAAAGGGGAAGAAAAGGAAGGGAGGAAGAAGATGTTGTGGGAGGCCCTGAAGTAGGGGCGATAATTTCTTCCTCCTTTTTTTGTGAGGCAACCTTTTTGACCAAGAGAGCCTTTCACTGACATTTGTGTTTGTGCACAAGGCAGTTTCTATGGCTCTTGAATTTAGAGGCCGAAGGTTGTAAAGGAACATAAGGTTCCTGCACAACCATGGGAACATCCAGTATGGCCATTTCTAGCAAAGGGATGGGTTGAGTAGTGACAGGAGGGATCAACTCAAGAGCATCGACAATGGGCCTCTTAATGTTCACTGCCTTAGGAGTAGGAGTGGTAGGAGGTCATGGATCAAATTCTCTATGAGAACCTTTCTTTATACCATATAAGTAGTACCATGGTTCAGGGTATTCATTAGGGAGGTCTGCAATCCTAAGCTTGGGTCTACGCCAAGGAGGAATCATCGAACTCAGTGGGTAGCCATCAGGTTGGCTCATCCAATACTCTTCCCAAGAAGGGGGAGAGGACATGGTAGTCCAGGAGGAGGTAGCCTTCTCTTTTCCTTTTTGGGAAGGAGAGGGAGCTGGCGTGGAATTCTCCTTCCCTTTCTAGGAAGGGAGAGTAGTCAATGCGAGCTTCTTCTCTCCTCTTAGGAAGAGGAGGCAACCGATTGTTCTATCACAGGAAGGGTTAGCTTTGGCTCCTCTTTTCCCCCGGTTTTATACTTTAGATAATTCTTGTAAGGTAGGTCTATTCTCAAAGGAAGCAGATTGAACAGGGAGGGCCAAAAGTGATCCAATAGATATCCACCATGCAACACCAAGGGTTGGTATCTAGTGTCATGTACTACATGCACGACACCTTCATGGGAGAATTTTTAAGCATTTGTGAATAATGAAGGTGATTTTATTCATGGATGTGAGCTAGGGTATGCCTAGATTTAGCCTGAAGAAATCCGACTTTGGGATAACATTGAAAACTGTGTCAACATCCCTAGGTCCCACCAGGATGGACGAAGTTATCGAGCTATAAGGTTTAAGACACATACCATCACATGTACGGATGGTAGATTTTATTTCTTCATATTTTTCCTTTTGTAATGAACTTAATAATAATGTCTCCTAAATGATAACATTCACATGGCTCAAGGGGTCTATCAAGACTCCTGTTACAATGTTACCATTGACACAAGCAGGAATATAGAGAGGCAAGGTTTTTGTGTTTAAGGGTAAATCTTGTAATGTGAATGTAAGGTCTAGTGAACTAGGTATAGGTGGAATAGTGGAAGCTACCATGACCATATTGGCATTAGCCTTAGGTTGAGTAACAGAATCAGTGGAATCAATAATCATGTTAGCAAAGTGTGACAGAAATGGGTCCGTGTATATCTATAGTTCACTATTACCTTTCACCACTAATTTGTTAGCATTATGTTTACTCCCATCGAGATGAATGGTACTGTCCTCGATACAGTCTTGTATCTCATGACGCAGCCACATACAATGTTTGGTATCTTGTCCATTGACATGATGGTACTAACAATAATTTATCCCATCATACCAATTAGGGTAGGGTTCTTTAATAGTCTTAGGTGCTAGCAAAGTTACAATCTTATCCTTCAACAATTTCTATAAGATGGAAGTATAAGATTATGATAACTTTGTGAACTTCCAATTGCATTTAAGGCTGTTGTCATTAATAACGGATACTACATTCACAACTTCTTTACCTTTCCCAGAGATTGATATGATGGACTTCCCCTCAGAATGGGAGCACGAGGAGGATTCCCTAAATTGGACAACCATGTGTTGGTATTCTTGTAAAGCTGCACACAAGTGCACAAAAGAAGGGTATTTCATAAGGGTGAACTTCTCTTAACAAGGACTTTGTAATTTCCTTATAAATACCTTTTGCATGTCAAAATCGGGAAGCTAATATGATATTTGTGAAGGGAGCACTTGGTAGCATGCTATGAAATTAGTGATTTTGTTGTTATCTCCTTGTTTACACCGGACGAGATCTGAAAATGTCATCTTCAGCCCGATGTTATATTGAAACTGTCTCAGGAATTGGTTTACAAGTTGATCAAATGAGAAAATAGAGTTGTCAGGGAAGGAACAATACCACTCAAGTATTGTATCCCTTAGAGATCGGGGAAAAAATTTAGCCATCAATGCATCATGATGGAAGAAGTCGGTGCAAAGGGAAATAAAGGCAGACACATGTGTTTGCGGATCTCCCTTGCCACCATACTTCTCAAATTTAGGGATCTCCATTCCTTGAGGGAAGGGAGTGTTTAAGATCTCAACCGATAATGGGTTGTGTTGGAAGAATGGCTGGAAGATAGGCTAGGCAAAGGATTGGGAAACACTCGCGAACTGGCTCTGTATCTTACTCATATTCTAAAGAAGAGTGTTCAAAATAGGGTCATTAGAAGATAGAGGGCTAGACCTCCTCTAGAACCACCGCCAAGGCCTCCTCCAGAGCCACCATAGGTGTGACTTCCACCATAACCACTACCAAAGCCACTACTGCTAGTAGGGCCTTTCCCATAACCACCACCATGACCTCCACTGGAACCCCCTCCACCGACACCTCCTCTGCTACCAAATCCACCACCACTACCAAAGCCCCCACCACTCATCCCACCCAGGCCTCCACTAGTAGATGTGATAAGAGGGGTGAAGCTAAAACCCAAGGGGACCCTATTGACTTTGTTAATTTTGGGTTGTTCAAAGATGTAAGGGATACAAATAGAACGGAACACATCAGCCATTTAGACAGATATGGGAGGCATCGATACTTCTAACTGTCCTTTAGACCCTCTGAAGTGACTCCTTGTGCAAAGCTTAGATTGTTCAAAGGAGCACATGCTTTGATGAGGCCAAGGAGGCTAGTCAGAAGTTATATGCCTATTTGATCTTTACTCATCATATGCTTTAACTTGCTGATTACCCGAGTGGCTCTACCCATCTTCGGATTTCTTTCCAAGTGGTTTTCTAAGTTGCCTAATCCCTTAGTAAGGGTGGCAATGTATTCTGCAAGAATTTGAACAGCCTCATACTCATTCATTGATGATGGAATGGGAGATGCAGCAGGAGTGGGAACATGATCAGTTTTGTCATCAAATCCCATCTTGTTCCTTGACAATTGCTCCTACGCACCCAAACTAATGGCAAGAGTAGAGAAAAGGTCCACAGAGAGACCAATTGAGACCTTTGTCCCTTCCATCGGGAGTTGTTGTAGACTAGGTTGTGATGCTCATAAACCTTTAGAACACCTAGGAACACAATAGTTATGGATTATATGAGAGAGGTCTCAACAAAAATAGATGAACGAATGTTGTTTCACACCAGGTTCACCAAAAATGTAAGAGAGGGGGACCACTGTGTGCAAGACCCCAAGTCATAGAGGGTCAAGATGTGAGAGGCTGCCCTAACTTACCTCAACTAATTGTAATGTTAGGAAATGCAAGTCATGAGTGATGAGGACCATGAGGCCTCTCAGTCACTCTACAAACCTGAAACACAATAAGGAGCTAGGCGAGCCAGTTTTAGGTCCAACACTACCCCTAAGGAAGCTCTTTGTTTGAGGATTAAAGTGTGTTGCGCTAGCATCTCTAAAGTGTGTTGGTTTCCATATGGCCAGACAAAAGTGAAGAGGAGGTCAAACCAAGAAAAACTAGCTAGCAGCCCAGCCAGCTAACTAAAGGAACAAAATGATGTGATTAAGTAAACGAAATACTCTCTAATATTATAAAGCATAAATGTGAGAGTAAGAAAGGAAAGAAGGATCTCACCAAGGAAATCCTTTGCCAATAGGTTCCTTGAAAAGAACATACTCTTACGTGCACATAAAAAGAGTAGAATGTTGGGTGGCTGTATAGGGGCCTTCCTTTGTTAGACCTTCATTTAGGTGTTTCCACCTCCATGGATAGAAAAGAGAAGGATATAAAGAAGACAATGTAGTAAAGAGCACTAAAGCACTACAAAAAGAGGAAAGTGCTAACTCAACCAAGTGATAGAGGACAGGAGAGGGAAGCTTACCACCTCCACCAAGAGCACTTAAGATTTCTTGGGGGAGAATATGGGAGTACTCAATCCTCTATTGCAATGGTGTGGTCCTAAACTTGCTCTACCAAAGTGATAGAGTGTTGCTTTGGCTGCAATGGAATGCAAGAATGCTGCTTGAATGCTTGAAGTGGGTGCAAAAGAGTGTGTTGAATCTTGTGGAGTGATTGTAGACGATGCTTGAAGTTGTGAAGAAGCCAAAGTGTATGTTAAAGGAGTGGATTTAAAGAAGCAATGAAATAAATGGCCATATTCAGGTCGGTCATCTGAAGGGGGTGTTACAACTTGACTCCCAATGAGAAGTGTAACACCTCTAGAGGTTCATCTACAGGAATCTGCCAGGGACATCAGTGCACCATGTAGACGTCTACATGTTGCGCGAGTATTCCTGATAGAAAAACCTCCACCAATGCTCAAAATAGGCACCAAGTGTGATGCAAGCAGCGAGCTTAAGTGGAATTAAGCCTTCAAACTTGGTTTAGTAAGGTGGATAAAGGAAAAAGGGGGATTTTCACATGAGGTGCAAATTCACTCTTATTCAAATTGATTTCTGAAAATATAACAGTTCTAGTGTTATTCTGTAGGTTTCAATTTGCAAGTCTAGTGCTTCGCAGATTTACTTTTGTAATGCAACTATAGTCATCTATTAAAAATTCATTGAACAGTCCCTCTTTTAAAACAAACTTTATATTGCACATGCATAATTCTTCCACTTAAGTTCTTCTATCACTCATGAGTCATCTACAAAATCCTTCAACCCATCAGTTTCATTACTACGAGGAGCGATGAACCTTAATCTCACCACATGTCTGCATCTAATGGTTCTAGTGTTATTCTAGAGGTTTCAATTCAAAAATCTAGTGCTTTAGAGATTTACATTTGGAATGCAACTACAATTATCCATCAAAAATTCATTGAATGGTCTCGTTTATATTGATTCACCAATGTTTTTTGTTATGCATTTGAAAATAGGTTTAATTTGCCAATGGATATATTGTTTTGGTTTGAAAAAAGGTTTTAATTGCCAACAAAATTGTTTTTACTGTTTTGAAAATAGGTTTAATTTGGCAATGGAATTTTTTTCTAGGTTTGAAAATAGATTTTAATCAAAAATGAAAATATTTTATTAATTTAAAAAAAATTGTAATTCGCTAGTATTTTCCATAGACTTCTACTGATTAGAAAATATTTGCCAATTGAGATTTTTTTTTTCTGAAAAAAAAAAAATTGCCACTAAAATTAATATTTTTATTGGGAAGTATACAAGATTCACTAGGATTTTACACCTTCATCGAGGGGGGGTTTCTTAAATTTTTCCTATTCAACACCTAATTGTTTGACAAATTTGCATACAAAAGTCTGTTAAAACACATGCAAAAGGGGAAAAATGGTTAAGGGTTAGGGTATAGGGATTTTCCTTGGTCAAATCCCACTTTGGTAATCAAACCCTTAATAATGAAATAAAATGGAATAAGCAAGGAATGATGAATAAATAACATGCTAATGTCCTAAACTCACCACAACCTTGTTGAAGAAACCTAAAGATGTGTCAATGGCCACTCCAAAATGCTGAATGAATGCTCGATTGAATGATGCAAAGTGCTTTAAGGCTAATTGATATTGAATGAGAGAATGTAATTAAATGGGGGGATATAAAATTATGAGAAAAAAACCTATTTATACACATTTATGCCCTAATAACCCAATAATACCTCATCTCATGCCAACATAAGGTATTTTTGAATAAAAACCTGAAGGAAAATTTGAATTATTTTGAATTTGGAGCCAAGAGGAACTCATTCGCCACCCATGGTGAATGGGTCCCACCTTGGGCTTGTAAGTGGATGTCAGGAATTAAGTTGTATTTCATGTTGTTTGTTGGGTTTATGTTCAAAAATACACTTAATTAAGTATTATGAGTGCATAAAGGGGTCATATAAAACATAAGAAAGGCGTAAATAGTGAAGAAAATCCTAGAAAAGTGTGAAATCTTGTTACAAGACATTACAACACTTTAAATTAGGACTTGATGATGAATAAAAAGGTGATTTTTTAGGTGAATTATAATGAAAAGAGTCTAGAAAAGTATAGAAATTTGTTACAACACTTCACAATAGGTTCACAAGACATCATAATTTGTATATTTAGGACCCAATGTGAATGCATAAGTTACATTACAATATTAAATCAAAGAAAAATAGACCAAGCATCATAGGAAAAAGACCTAAATAACCATGAAAATTTCAATGATCCATTTTTCTATGGTATATTTAGCCACCACTTTAGTGTGAGGATGAACTTGCTTCAGACTCACACTAAAGTATCCATGCATATCAAGAGGGATCCAAATGCACTTATGCTAGTAAGATGGAATGACAATGATCAAGAGGGATGATCAAGCCCCAATGATGAAGATCCCATGGAAAATAAAGATAAGAACAAAGGAACAAACATGTGAAAAAGAAGAAGAAAAGGGAGAATAAGATCAAGCTTTGATCGTTTGTCCAACTAGTTGTGGATAAAATCTAGGTTGTTTGTGAGAAAAAGGGAATGCATACTCACTCTGGGGTGATGTAACTTATGGCGGTCCTCCAAGTGAGAAGACCCAAAAGGTGAGAAACATACACTAGTTGGTATGCACTCACAAACACATAGGTGGCTATGGGGAAAGTCGTGCCACTGAATGGGCTTCCCTCTCAACCATACTAAAGTTATACCTCCTGATAAATTTAATAAGGTGCCACAAAAGAAAATTTTGGTTTGTGCTTCATGATACAAGCAGGATGGTACCAAGGGCATGCAAGTTGCATTATGCAAGGTGGAAAAGATGTAAAATGCAAAAAATTAAAATGAAAAAGATGTTCAAAGGAGTCTTGTTAAGTTCATGCAAGTTTTATTACTTAGGGAACAATATTTCTAATGTCTCCAAGAGAGGACCAATCAAATAATAGAATATTCACAACTTAGGGGATGCAATGTGTCAAATCAGGCCACTAAGAGGAATGCAATATGCTAAGATAGATCACACTTATGAAAAACATCATACCTAATGTCATCCAAAAATTTTTGAACACATCATATGAAGTGACAAGGCTACACTAAGAACCAACAATTCAATTGAAATGATGCCAATTTATGCCCACCACTTTAAAGGAATTACTACACACCATTCTCTGAGCAATTACTTTAAATTAGCCAAGGAAAAATTAATTCAAATAGAAAAAAGACATCAGAGGCAACTTGGAAAGCCCCTATGCCAAGTCATATGTTTCCAAGTAAGGCTGCTTCATGTAAACAAAAAGAAAACAAAAGAAAAGGAGGGTTTCCCCCAAAAAGGAGCACACAAAACACATAAGGGATCTATGGATTTGGGGTTAGTATGTTCATTTTTGCAATGTTTTTATGAAAGATCTCAGAACTACCATCATTTCCAAAAGACATAGAACTTGAAGAATGACACAAAGAGACTGAAAACAAACAAAAAATAAAGTCCGTTTCGGGTCAACATGGAAGAGACATTGAAATATCAACACTTTACATCATTCCCAAAAGGAGAAACACAAGCAAAAATAAAATGAAAAGGAAAATGAAAATAAAAAACTTTTGGGTCAACATGAAGGATACATTGTGGTCTCAATACCTTGTGTCATCCCCAAAAGGAAAAAAACAAGAAAAAGAAAAAGTCAAAAAAAGGAAAAGGGGTCATTTGGGTCAACACAGAATAGAAATAGGGCATCTCAATGCTTTGCGTCATCCCCAAAGGAAAAATAGAAAGAGAAAAAGAAAAGGACCTTTTGGGTCAACATGGAAGAGACATTGCAGTCTCAACGCTTTGCATCATCCCTAAAAGAAAAAACACAAAAAAAAAGTGAAATGCAAAAGAAATGTATCACATATATAGAAGAAGAGAGGTATGAATAGAGGAAGTGCACAAAGAGAGAGAACATCAAACAATCATTATGGGGGAACATGATACACACATAAAAGTGCAAAAGAGAAAGAAACAAGGAAAATGCAAAAATGATAGCAAGGCGAATGCAAGTCAACCATCTAATAAGTCATTTGCCTCCCAATCATGTTCAGTATATTCCAAGGGCAGTTGACTATCCAAAGGAAAAACTTCAAGGGCCGAACTAGGGGAAGTACCAAGTTCTTCATTTGGTGTATCAGATTTATCATTTAAGCTCATGGTAGATGAAAATAAAGAGTTTATATCGTTATGCACTTCTTCATATATTCTTGCGATCTCCTCATGATCATCATTATCAAGATTGATTACGATGGGGGGAAAAAGGCTAATTTCCAAGGAAGGATGTATCAGGAGCTTGGGCTATTGGATCAGATCATTTTGTTGTGAGGGTTGGACTATACTATCTTGTGGTAGGTTAGGAGGAGGAGAGTGAACATTTATTCCTTATGTCAAAGGTGGAGGGTAATTTTCTTTGTTTTTTTTGGTTTGCATTTGACAAGCAAGGAGACAACAATGATGCCTATGCTCCTTAGCATCATGGTTTCTTTTAATTTTATTTTGAATTTATTTAGGTGTAAAAGAAGGTTGATCCACCATGGGCTCCTTTTCTTCGTGAGGGGGGAAGAATGGAAGGAACCAAAGAAGATGGGTCAATCACTTTCTCTTTGGCTTTATAAACTTGTTTAATGTGAGAAGGCATGATAGTCTGATTGATTTCATTTTCTCTTGGATGTTTATAAGAGGAAGGGGAGGTGTCAATGGTTGGTTGATCATGAGGTTGTATTGTTTGTTTAGTTTCTGACTCAGGCTGAAGCATGGTCTCATCTAGGATAGGAGAAGAGGAAGTGGATGGGGACATGTTACAAAGAGACAATTCGGCTATTCATTTGGATTTGAACTTTTGATAGGAAATGAAATGGAAGTCTTTTCAAGGGGTGATGGGCTCCATAGGTTTAGGCCAAAATTATTCTAAGGAGAAATTACCTTTAGAAGACAATGGATGAAAACCACTATGGTGTATGGTAAATATTTCATTGCCATGCGGAAACTTCAAACATTTGTGAACAACTGAAGGGACCGCTTTCATCAAGTGAAGCCAAGAATGGCCTAGACACAGATGAAATGGATCTGATTGTGGAATAATAGAACATTTTACATCCAAAGTCTTGGCTCCTATTTGTAATGGGAGTACGATTGATTAGATCGTAGGGCATGGAAAACTAGTATGTGTTTTAATCCATGCAGTTGGTTTATCATAATCATCTTGATAAAGTTCATGGAATACTAAAAACTCTTCCATGATCACATTCTCAGCACATGTAGGATCTATTAATATCCCATTGGTGGGCTTATCATAGATTCGGTCGGATATGCAAAGAGGACAGTCAGGAATCTTTTTAAGTATATCATGAGAAGAAAAAGTAATATCAAGATATTTATTGGTTGGGCCCTTACAAGGGACAATTTCTATTGTACCCACAATTTCATCCATAGGACTAACTTGGGTAACAGTAGGAGTAAGATCATGATGTTCATTATTTGTAGCAGTCTTTATCATATGAGTGTTTGAAGGTTCACTAGCCTTGACAAATGAAATATTGTGTTTAGGCATATGGTTTGTAAGTATTTGTAAATTTTGATTAGGGGATGCAATAGAATTATTTCCTTGATTATTGACACCCATAATGGACTAACGACCTAAATCAGTGAGGTCTTGAACTAAGTGTTTGAGACACTTACATTGTTCGGTGTCATGTCCATTTTGGCAATGAAAATGATAATAAGCATTTGGTTTAAAGGTGGGTGGTAGAGGCTTTGTGGTATCAAGTGGTTTAACAGTAGGAAAGGTGATCATTTGTTGTTGGAGATGTTGGTTCATTGTGTTATGGAGAGTATCACGTAAGGGTGTAAACTATCTCTTTAGGTCCCCATAGGTAAAGGGCATCGCTACTTTAACAACTGCCACTTGAATTGGAATAGGTTGGGTTGTTTGCAGAGGAGGCGAATTGAACTGTAAGAATCCTCTATTTGGTTTTCTAAAGTTTTGTGTGTTGTTTTGCTTTCTTTGCTTAGACTTCTCCCCAAGATTAGGAGTGGACTTTGAATCACAACTAGTAATCGAGTTATGATAGTCACAAAAGGTTGTACATAAATGCATGAATGAAGGAAATTTCATCATAGTCAACTTACCCTGAAGGTGAGTATGAAATTTTTTGATAAACATATTTTAAAGATTTCAATTAGAAATCTTGACATCAATTTGAGCATACAATGATTGATAACAGGAAATGAAATTAGTTACTTTTTCATCTACATTTTTTTACATCGCATTAAATCAGCCATTGTCTTTTTGGGAGTCATATGGACTTGGATATGACTTATAAAGGTGTCCACAAGTTCATTAAATGATCAGATTGAATGATTGGGTAAGTTTGAAAACCACTCCAATGCAGTGTCCTTTAAGGTCCTAGGAAAAATTTTAGCTAATAGTTTTTTGTCGAGGAAAAAGTCACTACACAATGTTGTATAGGAATTAACATGATTAGTAGGGTCTCCTTTATCTTTGTACTTCTCAAATCTAGGCATTTCAATTCCTTGTGGCATCTGTGTGCATAAGATCTCTAGGGATAATGGGCCACTAGAGACATGATATGTGGGTGGAGCATTTTGACTTTGGCTAATGGTGGAGATTTGTTGTTGCATGGATGAAATAGTGCTAAAGAGTTGTGTAATGATGGGATCAAAGTAAGTGGTATGAGTTGGAAGGGAAAATGGTGATGGACTGTATGTAATGTTGGGAGAAGTGAAGGGGACACTAAGAGGGGTGAAGGTGGAAGAGGGAACATTCGATGCCACAAAAGAACTAGGAATGCTAGTTGGAATAGTGAAAGGAGTCACATGACTAACTTGTTGCATGGTTGTTGTAACTTGAGGACTGGTATAGGTTGGTATGGATGCTATGGTTGAAGGAGGAGGAATGTGAGATCCTCCTTGGCTCACAACAATGTTTGTTGATTGGGATGTGGAAGGAACATGTTTGTTGTATATCTCAGCAATTCTTTTCATGACTTGTAAGCCATCATCACTTTCAATAAAATTATGAAGCTTTTCTATGGTAGGTATGGAAGTGGTGGAAATGTTTTCAAGGAATAAATATTGTTGTAAATATGCAAAATCTTCATGAATACTGATGAATTTATCTTGTGGAATAAAACTAGTCTGTGTGTCAACATGCATTGGATGGGAAGGTGAAGTCATATGAGTGGTATTATCCATTCCTAATGCACCATTGTCCATACCGGGAGTAGGAGCTTTTGAGATCCAAAGGTCCACAATGAAAGTTCTATCGTGGGAAGCCATGAGTCTAGAACTTTGTCTCACTAAAGTATTATCAATGGGGCACCAAACACTCATACAAGTGCCACAAAAGAGGGGGTGAATGCAAATGCAAAATAGGAATAATAAAATGCTAATGACAAAAATTATGTAAACTGAAACAAGAAGATAGTAACAGGAAACAAAAATGCAGGAAATACTCTGAAAATGCTAGAAATTTCAATGCAGAAAATGAACTAGACTGATTCACCCAGGGTGGTGAATGAGTCCAGGTCTGAGATTTTTTTGTGTTTTTCAGAAAATTTAAAATGATTTCAATGTTTTTTAGATGCAAGATGAGGATGCAAATGATTTTTTTTAGGTTTTTAATGATTTGATATGCAAAAATGAAGTCTAAATGATTATTTCACCAATGCAATTTGAGAAACCCTAGGATGCAAAAATTAAAAAATAATAATTCAATGTTGATGCAAATGAAACCTAGAATGCAAGATGCAATTGAAATGAGAAAGATAAAGTGTTCAATATGTAGGTTCACCAAAATGAACCAACAATTTTGGTGTGTGTTCTATAGACTTCTCTTTCACTCTTAGGATCTTTCACCTAAAAGGAGAGAGATAGAACCCAAAAATTGAGGTGGTTCACTCAAATAGAGGATTGTGTGATGTGATTAAGACTAAATTCAATGTTGTAAATGCAACTAAATGATATAATTGATTGACTATTAATGAAAGACAAATGTAATATGTAAACTTAAAAAACATAATATGATATGCATAAAATGCAATAAAGATAAAAACTAATGCAAATAGAATTGAACAAGGACATAGTGCACCTGGTAATTGGATGATGAATCTGGAATACTCTGAAATCTAGCAGAAATCAATACAAATCACCAGTGGGACTCATTTGCCACTGATGGTGAATTGGTCCTGCTACTGACAAAAAAACCTAAAAATACTTTTCGATAGTTGGGAACTGGAATCTAACAAAATCACCTTTTTTAACCTTAAGGTGGGACTCATTTTCCATTGATGGTGAATCAATCCTCCTCCAAAATTTTGTGAAATCAAAGGTGAATCTTGTAACTCCAGATCTGCAATTATTTTCTTGTCAGGTTGACAGAGTCAAATTTGCAAAAAAATGGATTGTAGGTTGTCTCCAAGCTTGAAATAGGGTTTAGATGACTTGAAACAATTTTTTGACTCATTGACCACCTTTCAACACCTAATTGCTTGATAAATCTGCATACAAAAGTCTACAAACACACATGCAAAATGGAAAAAATGGTCAAGGGTTAGGGTATAGGGATTTTCCTTGCTCAAATCCCACTTTGGTAATCAAACCCTTAATGAAAAAATAAAATGGAATAAGCAAGGAATGATGAATAAATAACATGCAAATGTCCTAAACTCACCACAACCTAGTTGAAGAAATTAGAAGATATGTCAATGGCTAATCCAAAATGCTTGATGAATGCTTAATTGAATGATGCAAAGTACTTGAATGCTAATTGATATTTTATGAGTGAATGTAATTGAATGGGGGGATATAAAATGAGGAGAAAAACACCTATTTATACACATCTATTCCCTAATAACCCAATAATACCTCATCACAGGCTGACATAAGGTATTTTTGAATAAAAACCTAAAGGAAAATTTGAATTATTTTAAATTTGGAGCCAAGAGGGACTCATTCGCCACCCATGGTGAATGGGTCGCACCTTGGGCTTGTAAGTGGGTGTCGGGAATTAAGTTGTATTTAATGTTGTTTGTCGGGTTTACATTCAAAAATACACTTAATTAAGTCTTATGAGTGCATAAAGGGGTCATATAAAGCATAAGAAAGGTGTAAATAGTGAAGAAAAGCCTAGAAAAGTCTGAAATCGTGTTACAAGACATTACAACACTTTAAACTAGGACTTGATGAATAAAAAGGTGATTTTTAAGTGAATTATAATGAGAAGAGTCTAGAAAAGTGTAGAAATATGTTACAACACTTCACAACACCATCACAAGAAATCATAATTTGAATATTTAGGACCTATTGTGAATGCATAAGTTACATGACAACACTAAATCAAAGCAAAATAGACCAAGCTTCATAGAAAAAAGACATAAATAACCATGAAAATTTCAATGGTACATTTTTCTATGGTAGAGATTTGTAGGTCTAAGTTTTAGATTTCCTAAGGAGCGAGATTGGAGAAAAGTTGTCAAAATGCATAAAGTTTTCAAAGTTGTCATCAAGCCTTGGAGACTATTAGAGAACACCTACAGGTTGTAAATCCAGGTTTCAGATCCAGAAATCAATCAGGAAGGACAGAGTAGTCAGAGAAGAGAAGGATCAGACTTTGAAGCTTTAGAAAACCCTAACTGGATAGATTCGCCACTTATGGCGAATGAGTCCTAGTTTCAATCAAAATTCAGATTTTTATGGGTATGTGTAGGATCATCATGGAAAAAATAGGCCCTTAAGTGGCAAAAAAATCAAAAAAATCAGAGTTAGGCAACTTCACGTAAAAATTTGAATAAGTTATCTATATTATTTCAAAAATATGTAAGAATAAAATTTGTAGCAAATTGAATTTAGTTTCTAAAATACTAGGTTTATTTAAAAAACTAAAAATCTATTTGGTGAAAATTTGAAATTTCAATGCAGTAGTACTAAAATTTCAGGGAAAAAATAAGAATTAGGTGTCTATCTAACCACCCTAACCACAATAAAATGATAATGATTTTTTGTAAGATTTTAGATATAAGTAGAGTACTCATGTCCGGATATGATGCATATTTTTTTGTAATTTTTTTTCAAGTAAATAATTAATTATGAATTTTTTATTACAACTTTTAAAAAATATAAAAACTCGTACGTTTGACCACCTTAACTTGGTCAAAACTTCATGCAATTCAATTTTTATTTTTTTAATCCTATAGTATACGAAGCATAGAATGTGACACATGTTTCAGATTCAAAAAATGTGATACTGTTTGAAAGCTATAGATGTTTTTCAATCAACCTAACAATCAAGACTTTTTTCATAATTCAAATAAAAATGAATAATAATTATGTATTAAATTCAAAGTAAAGCATAATTTATATTGGTGGAAATCTAAGAATATCCTTTAAAAACCCTTTTCATTTCATCAATTTTGGGTAAAAAAAAAGTCATCAACCACAAATTGACCATCATATCAGTTACATATTGCCACATTTTGGCCCATCATGATCCTACACGTACCCTTATACATTCAAATACCCTTTTGGTAGATTCATGTTCCTACATAGAAACCTAGGTTCTGGACTGATTCACCCATCTTGGGGAATGAGTCCCACTCATTATTAAAGTCACAAATTCCAATGTTCCAGACCTCCATTCAACCATCTCTAAGTTTTTGGGTGCACACATTCCTCTATGTAGCTTTCTATTTTGTTTCATTTGCATTTGTAGGTCATTTAGTAAGTCATTGCATTGAATTAGGGTTTAGTATTATACCTTGCATTGCATTTTTCTTTCCAATTTATTACTTGGATGTGAACCCCTTATTAGCTTACAATTAGCCCCTAGGGTAGCCTTATTGCAAGATCTATTTCTCCTTTGCATTGAGATCTCTAGGGTTATCCTTGAATGGAATTGGGAAGTGGGTGCGCTCTATGTACTAAAACCATATGATAGCACCAAACCACTTTTCAACATTTCATGGTGAACCTACATTTAGAAGATTAAAATTTTGATTTGGAGTGTATCATCATCCTAGATTTGGCTTGCATTAACATTGCATTATAGTTTGCATTGGTTGATTTGCATTCTAGGGTTTCCAATTTATCATTAGTGAAGATCATATAGCTTGCATTTTTGCATCTCATTTCACTAAAATCCAACAAAATCTGCATTTTCATTTAGGATTCAGATCATACAACATAAAAAGCATAAAAATCAATTAAAATTTTCTAATTTTTTTGAAAAAATCCATGCTAGGACTCATTTTCCACCCTAGGAGAATCAATCCCTATGCACATTTTGCACTATATTTTCTAGCATTAAAATTTTTATTTCTGATCTATTGTTTATTTTTTATAACTTTTTGTTTCAATTTGCAAAATTTCTATTATAAGGATTTCATTGTTCTTAGCCTATATTTCATTTGCATCCAATTTTCATTAAGTAGCCCTTGTATGAGTATTTGGTGTCCCATTTCTAATAATGTAGTGAGATGAAGTTCGAGACTCTTGTCATCCTGCGATAGCACAATCATTGTGGATCTTGCATTATCTAGCTCTTTCACTCCTAGTATTGACACTTGTACACTAGGTATGGACCATACCCTCAACAACTCTTTTCCTTCAAGTAGTGTGATGTATGCTAAAACAAGGAATGATAGTATCCCGCAAGAAAACATAATTAAAATCCATGAAGACCTAGCAAACTTACAACATCAAGTTCAAAATAATAACATTTCAACTACCACAATCCCTACTATAGATAACATTCATTCATCTTAGGCTTGAAAGTGAAGATGGAATTTACCTTGTGAAAAACATAGTTCAAATATTTGGGAAAAATTTCACCTCAACCACTAGTTATCCTTTTCCTACAACCAATGTCACAAGCTAAGGAGGAACTCAAATTCCTCCTCCCACAACAATTGCCTCAATACCTACCTATACCAACCCTCAAGTCACAACAACAATGCAACCAAATAGTAATGTGATTCCTTCCTTAGGTATTTCCACTAGCATCCCTAGTTCCTTTGTGGAATGGCATGTGATATCTCCTACCACTTTACCACCTATAAGCATTACATTCACTTGTCCCCTCAAACACGTGCATCCCCTAACCTTTTTCACTTCCATCTCATAACACAATCAATGAACCTCTCATAAACTAACTCTTCCAAACCGTTTCATCCCTTCAAAAAAAATTCCACCATCAACAAAAATAAAAATGGACCACCCACATATTATGTCAAAAGAAAATCATTTTCCTTAGAGATATTTCAAACAACAATGCCACAAGGTGTAGAGGTGCCTAGATTCAAGAAATATGTAGAAAAGGGAGATCTTTCTAACCAGGTTAATGCTTATACCACCTTATGCAGTGACTTTGGACTTGATGATAAAATCTTGGCTAATATTTTCCTTAGATCCTTGAAAGATATTGCCTTGGAGTGGTTTTATTCTTTATCAAACAACTCAATTCATTCATTTAATGAACTTGTTGAGAAATTTGTTAACCATTTCCAAGTGCATATGGCTCCTAAGATGACCTTGGCCAATTTGATGAGATGCAAGAAAAAAGAAGATGAAAATATAATTGACTTTATCTCAAGCTATTGATGTAGCGAAATGACTCAAAACAACTTCCCTAACACTCTCAAACAAGACTTCAATACTAGGGCTGCAATCATGCACTTTTTCTCATACTAGACAATGATTTCCCAAGCCCAAAAGGTCAGGCAACATACTAAAAGGAACTCAATGTTTGAATACAACATGGAACAAGGGTAAAGTGAGTTGTCTAGACCAACATCAATGTATTTTGAATTTCTCCAATCATGCACATCTCCAAACACATGTTTGACACCAATAAACTGATAAATTAGGCTTATTTACACTAGGTATATGCATGGGAATGACACCAAACAAATGAAACAACTTGTACTATGGATTCTTAGGCCTACACATACTTCTAAAATAATTTCATAATGATTCGTACACCTTCCCTTAACAATCAATGTATAGATTAATCAAAACAACAATGAACCTAGGGTCTTTAGGGACTGTTTCACTGAAAAATCAAAATTTTTTGGTGAAGAGATCTCCTTACCATGTGCATGAAATAATCTAAAAACTTGCATGGATGTAGATGATGCCAAGAAAGAATTTTCCACCAATTTTTAGCATTTTCCCATGGAGGAAACTTGAGTTATGGAAATTTTTTGCAAGTTTGAAACCCTAGGTAGGGTTTAGAGTTGTTTTCACAAAAATACTCATATCTCTCTCAAAACACAATGTATTTGATTCAAACAAAAAGAATTATGTGGACACTAATTTTGGGTGTCTAATGTTTCTCTAACTCTTCTAGGGTTTTTCACCTAAAAGGAGAGAAATGGAACCAAAATGCTAATGTATACACTCAAGATTAATCTAAAATGGATGTAATGTCTTTAACTATGATGTATAAGTGAAATAAGTTGAAAGAAAGATGACTTATTGATGCTAAATCTAAGAAATGTAAAGTGATGGAAAACAAAGTGTTGTATGCAAACATGTGATAAATGACCTAAAAATGCAAACAAGACCAAATAGCTAGTTGTGAGACAAAAGGTGTGCACCTAAAAGTGTGTTGCATACTTGAAGCAACTTTTAAATTCTATAAATTCTAATTTTTAAGCCTGTCAGGACATTTAAGCCAGGTTGGGCGATAGTCCTTTTTTGTGGTGATTTCAGAAAACTGCATCGGAGCCTGTTTCAGCAAAATGGGTATCCAAATCTACAAAAAATTCTAAAAAATAGGTTCAGTGGGACTAAGTTTCCATTGTTGACGACTTAGTCCACTTCTGAATTTCTAAAAATTCAAAAGTGGAAATGGAAGCGCTCAGTCTTCTCTTTCTGTTCCTCTAGATGTCTGGTTCTGAAACTCTAATTTTTTAGCCTAAAAGTGACTTTTAGTGGATATTTTGTCTTTGCAAGCAAGGAGAGGTATTCAATAATTCTTCAATCTAATCTTCAATGATCTTTAAACCCTAAAAGTTTTTAAATCTACAAACATGCAATGAAAGAGAAAGAAATAGTGAATGTTAGGGCATGGTGGTTTGCCTTGGTCAAACCCCTTTTTAGGTAATTAAACCAAAATGAAGAAAGAATGTACTAAAGCATGCAATAATGGAGTTATTACCTTACCGTGATGATTGATCTTGGATTTCTACAGCAAAACATGAAGAATCTTCCTTTGAATGTCTAAAAATGTTATCTTGGTGGCTTGGAATGATGAAACCCTAGCTTGCTTGACTTGAGGGAGAAGATAGATGATGAATTAATGATGAGAGATAAGAGATAATGAATTAGGGTTTAGAGACTTGATTTTATAGGAAATTCACCTTATTTAACCATAAATTGGATCTCCAAGGCCAACATGAAGAAACAATAAACTTAAATTCCAAAATTTCCTGCTCAAACCCCAAAAATAGGCCAAATTGGACTAAGTCGCTAGGCTGGGTGACTTAGTCCCACCTAGTAGGGACTAAGTCACCCAGATGGGAAACTTGGTTCCGCAAGGGTTATTTGTCCAGCTGGATGGTTGAGGAGTGAAGAAAACTGACTTTTAGGTTGTTCTAATTAGGTCTTTGATCAAATTAGGACTTGGGATGCATAATATGGGGCAATATGGGCTTATTAATGATGATGTAAAGAATAATTAGGGCTAGGAAAAAAAAATTCAATGTGAAAAAAGTGATTAAATACACTACATCATTAAAATGGGGTCCACTTAGCCTAGAAAGGCACACCATCCAATGTGACTATGTAGGACACATTACAACACTAGATTAAAGTCAAATTTAGTTTACAAGCCTTCTAGATTGATGTGATAATGAAATTAAATAGGTTTTACAAGGTTGAATTAGGGGAAAATAGGTTCATTAAGTCTAGAGAGGCATGAAAGCATTTTACAACACTTTACAACACCTTCACAAGACATCGCTAAATGCATTTTATTTAGTTTGCAAGGGTCCAAGACCTAGTGTGGATGTAAAAAACACCTCACAACACCAACTCAAGGCCTCATTAAGTCATATTTGTCATCAATTATTCCCATATCAAGCAAGGTATACACTTTTTAGTGACACAAATTGTAAAGGTGATGAACCCCAACTTTCCCAATCAACTTCTGGTCTGTACCAGCAAGTATAAATATGTACAATGTGAAAGAATAATTAGATTTGTAAGAAAAATATAGTTTTTTAGAGTGCAAAAATTAAATTTCTCCATTCCAATCTCCTTCAAACCTTCCCAACCTTGGGATTTGTGTTTAAAACATGTATTTATTTCCAAAGAATTTTCTAACTACCATCTACCCACAACTAACTTCCTAATCAAAGTTGTAACCTTAATGCACTTTTGACAACTTTTACATCTTTTTTATAAATGTTTACAACTTTTGACCAATGGACCTATAACATTCCAAAATGGATCAAAATGATCCAAAATGTTCATAAATGACCTTATTAGACCAAACACATCAAAAAAATACATAAAACCAAAATTTGACCAAATTTGACCATATGGCCTAAAGGTGCCCCTACACCATACTCCCAAGGAAAAGAAAATATCAGCTCCATCTGAGATGTGATCTGTAAATTTGTCAATATCTTCCATCATGGACTCCTACAACTAGAAACCTGATAATCAAAATCCTACTCTACTTGTAAACATTCAAATGCATGTTTCATTTTTTCCTTAGGTCTTCCACTTCTCTACAACTTGTCCTTCAATTGACGTTCA
This sequence comes from Sequoia sempervirens, assembly GCA_007258455.2. Taxonomy (NCBI): domain Eukaryota; kingdom Viridiplantae; phylum Streptophyta; class Pinopsida; order Cupressales; family Cupressaceae; genus Sequoia; species Sequoia sempervirens. The sequence continues at coordinate 526,145,506 of VDFB02058242.1, forward strand.
AAATTCTTAACTTTCCCTCAATCTCTTTTATTCCAAAACTCTAGTTCTCATTCATATATCTTATTACCACTTTCCACGTCTTCATCTTCATCATTCAAATAAAATTTGGCAGCATATTCATCATCCAAAAACTCAGAAATGCAACCATTACCTCTGTTTTTTTTTGTAAGATTTGCTTCACCATATTGTGCATAACAATCTACATACAATGTATTCATTTCTCCTTTTTCTTTATACTCTTTTCCATCTTCATTTTCATCTACTACACTTGTAAAAACATACTCACAAATATTGTTAGGAATAAAATCTTGAGTCTCAATGGACCCATTTTCTTCATATTTTCCCTCTTCCTCATATGGCTTTTTCTCTTCCACCATCAAAAAAAATCTCCAATGTCTATTTCTTTTGAACTCTCTTTCCTTATTCACTTCTAAATTATCATCTTGATAGGTCACTTTATCCTCATTCTTATTGGTAAATTCCAACCAATTTCTTGTTTTTCCTTCTCAAGACATTGTTGCATCTCAAGATTCATTCTCTTCAAATTCTTTTCTTTGTTCCAAGGCTTGTCTTAGCTCTACTCTCTCTTTATCAATATTAATTTATTTTACCTTCTCATCCTTATTCTTTATCTCCCTTTCCTCTCTTTTTCTCTCTTATAGCTTGCTTGGTAACTTCTTACTCTGCAAGTCTCCACTGACTAATATTCTCAACATTTCCATTCACCTTTTGCAAGAAAGTTTATTTCACCTTTCTTCTTCTCAATTCTTCTTATTTTCTTTGTGATACCTCACCTTAGGCCTCTTTCTTTTCCCTTGACCTAGTCTTTTAGTATCCAGGAACTTCTCTTCAACCTGTAAAAGAGACAATACACAAACTCCCAAAACTTTCTTTCCCATATATTTGGGCTCTAATACCAACTTGATGCAAATAAAGAAGGACTCAAAACAAATTCCCTAACACTCTCAAATAGGACTTCAATACTAGGACTGCAATCATGCACTTTTTCTCATACTAGACAATGATTTCCCAAGCCCAAAAAGTGGGGTAGAATACTACAAGGCACTCAATGTTTTAAGAAAACATGGAATGAGGGTAAAGTGAGTTTTTTGTACTATCATCAACATATTTTTAAGGTCTCCAAGTGTGCACATCTCCAAACACATGTTTGACACCAATAAACTAATAAATTAGGCTTATTGACACTAGGTATATGCAAGGGAATGACACCAAACAAAGGAAACAACTTGGAATATTAATTCTCAGGCCTGTAAATAATTCTAAAATCATGTCATAATGACTCCTATGCCATCCCTTAACTATAAATTTATAGATTATTAAAAAAACCAATGAACCTAGGGTCTTTTTGGGACTATTTCACTAAAAAATCAAAAATTTTGGGTGAAGAAATCTCCTTACTACCTCCTTTAAATGATCCCAAAAATTTCAAGGATGTACATGGTGCCATGAAATAATTCTCCACCAATTTTGAGCATTTTCCCATGGAAGAAACTTGAGTTATGGTAGTTTTTTGCAAGTTTGAAACCCTAGGCAGGGTTTAGAGTAGTTTTCACAAAAAAATCTCATATCTCTCTGAAAACTCAATGGATTTGAGTCAAAAAATAATAATTGTAAAGGTGATGAACCCAAATGACTTTAAAAATCAACTTTTGGTTCGTACTAGCAAGTAAAAATTTGTACAATGTGAAAGAACAGTCAGATTTGTAAGAAAAATAAAGTTTTTTAGAGTGCAAAATTGAAATTTCTCCATTCCAATCTCCTTCCAACTTCCCAACCTTGGGATTCTTGTTTAAAACACGTATTTATGCTTTCCAAAGAAATTTAGAACTACCAACCACCCACAAATAACTTCCCAATCAAAGTTGTAACCTTAATGCACTTTTGACAACTTTCACAATGACAACTTCTACATCTTTTTTGTAAATGTTTACAACTTCTGACCAATGGACCTATAACATTCCAAAATAGATCAAAATGATCTCAAATGGTTATAAATGACCTTATTATACCAAACACATAGAAAAAAACCAAAATTTGACCAAATTTGACCATATGGCCTAAAGGTACCCTTGCACCAACTATCAATCACTTTATTCCCAGATCGATGTCAAGGTTCTTGATCCTCACCTTCAAAATACGTTCATAGAAAATTTTCAAAGAAAGATACAATAAAAGCTTACCATGATGAAATTTACCTCCTTTATTCATCTATGTACCACCCTCCATGATTATCAAAATTCACTTAGTAGTCATGATTCAAAGTCCACCTCTAGTTGTACTAAGAAATCTAAGCCCACGAACTAAAAATATTCCAAACCTTATAAAAAATAGAACAAAGGGTTCCTTCAATTCAACATCCTCAATAAACAATTTAGAATGTGAATAAACAAGTAGTTGTTGTTAAAACCACGATACCCTTTAGCTATGGAGACCTGAAAAGACAATTCACTCCCCTACCTGACACCCTTCATAACAAAATGACACAACTCTTAGAATATAATATGATTACCTTACCTCTAATTAAAAAACCTAATCCTTGTAAACCATTACCAACAAGCTATATACCAAATTATTACTGCCATTATCACCGACAAAATGGACTTGACACAGAACATTGTAAGCATCTTAAAAATCTTGTGCAAGACCTCATTGATTCTGATCATCTTTCCATTGGAGATGTTAGTGATCACATAAATAATTTTTTTTCCCCTCCTATCCAAAATTTGAAAACCTTTACCAACCCTATGCCTAATCATAACATTTCATTTGTCAAAGCTAGCGAAACTATAAATAACAATGTGATGAATGTTGATATGGATGACGATAACAATGACACTGCTCAACATGATTCTATAGATAATGATCATATGGATGGAATGGTAGTAGTGATAGATTTCATTCCTTGTAAGGGCCAACCTAAAAATCCTCTTGACATTGCTTTATATTCTAAAGATATACTTAAACATGCACCCAATGGTCCTCTTTACATAGTTGGATGAATCTATGACAAGCCCACTAATGGGATACTAATAGATCCCACCTATGGAGAGAATATGATCATTGAGGAATTATTACTTTTGCATGAGATCTATCAAGATATATATGATAAATTGAAAGCATGGATCAAGATGCATAATGGTTTTGCGTGCCCTACGATGGGATTGATCACTCTTCCCTTACAAATAGGATCAAAAAAATTAGATATCCCATTCTCCATCATCCCACAATTGGACCAATTTCTTGTGAAGGTAGGCTATCCATGGCTTCAATCCATGAAATTTATCGCTTCGGTTGTGCATAAATGCTTAAATTTTCTCTTTGACAATGAAGTTTTCACCGTCCATAGTGGCTTTAACCCATTGTCCTCCAAAGGTAAATTTTCCTTAGATTTCTTTTGGCCCGAGCTTATAGAACCTCTAAAACCATGAGAAGACTTATTTTTCTTTTCTTATCAAAGGTTCAAGGCAAAGAAGATAGCAGAACTATCCCTCCAAACATATCCCCACCCACCATCGAGCCTACCATCCTAGACAAAGCCATGATTGAGCGTAAAGAAAATCCAAACAACTAAGACCAACCTTAGAAAAAACCTTCACCTACTTCCTACAAAAGACCAAGAGATAACAAAACCAATCTTGTCACACCACCTAGAATATAAATTTTTATAAAGTCAAAGATAAAGTGGTTTAAAAACCTCACGTGGTTCCTTCCATTCCTCCCCTTAGGGAAGAAAAGAAACCTATCGTTGATCAACCTGCTCCTACACAAACACAACTTGAAATTATAACAAAAATAAACATAGGTGCTAGAGAGCATAGGCATATATGTCATTCCCTTGCCCACGGGTTACATGAAGAAATAAACAAAGAAAATCAAAATCCAAATTTTATTGAAGCAATCCATGATGACTTTACCCTCACCTTGAAACAAAATAATCCAATACAACAACTACAACAAGAGTTGAACCCTTCCTTGGACATTATCATTTGACCTCCTGTTGTGATTAATTTAGACCATGATGATGAGGTCACTAAAATTGATGAAGAGGTACATAATGAATTGAATACATTGTTTTCCTCTTCCATGAGCTTAAATGACAATTCTCCTAAGAAGAGTGTTGAACTTGGTATTGTTCCTACTTCAGAACTTGCTATTGTCCGTTTAGCTAGTTTCCCGCCTTTGGTATATAATAAACATGATTGTGATTCAGATGACCTAGTTTAGGTTGACTCACATGTGCCTTAATAGCCTTTTGCATCATTTATTTTTATATTTTTCTTTTTATGATTGCATGTGTATAATGTGATACCCTGTAATGTTTTGTTTGATGTATCTCTCTCTCTTTGTGATATTCCTCTATTTGTACCTTAATTCTTCTCTGTCATAAATCTTTTATCTTTTTTCCTTTTATTTTTCTTATCTTGTTTTTTCCTTTTGGGGATGACTCAAGGCATACAGACATTCATGTCTCTTCCAGGTTGATCCAGAAGGCATTTTCTTTTCTTTTTCTTTTTTATTGTGTTGTGTTTTCCTTTTGGGGATGACACAAGGTGTCAAGACATTTGTGTCTCTTCCATGTTGACCCAAAAGGCCTTTTATTTTCTTTTTCTTTTTTTTCTTGTGTTTTCCTTTTGGGGATGACACAAGGCATTGAGAATTCATGTCTCTTCCATTTTCACCTTTTTTTTTTCTTTTTTTTTGTTGTCTTTGTGTCATTATTTTGATTCTACGTGTATTTAGGGAATGAATATAGTTTCTAGCTCTCTAAAATCATTGTAGCAAGAACATACTAACCCCAAATCCATCGATCCCTTATGTGTTTGGAATCTTATTTTGGGGGAAACCCCTCTCTTTTCCTTTTCTTGTGCATGATGTAACTTTACTTGGAAAAAAATGACTTGGCATAGGGATTTCCAAGTAATCTCTCATGTCCTCTTTATTGTTACCATTTATCATTTGCTGATTTAAAGTAATTTCTCACAACATGGTGTTTAGAAATTTCTTTAAAGTGGGTGCATACATTGGCATTATTCTTTTGCATTTTTTTTCTTTCCATGGGTCATAGTGCAATATTCTTACTTTATATGATACATTTTCCACTTTTTGGTTGACATTGGTTGTGATATTCTTCAAGAGAATGATCTCTCTTAGCATATTACATTATTTTTAGTGGCTTGATGTGATACACTGCATCCCATAAGTTGTGAATCTTTAATTCTTTTATTGGTCCTCTCTTGGAGATATTAGGCACAATGTTCCCTAAGTTAAGACCTCGTATGAACTAAGAAACTCCTTTGAAAATTCTTTGCATTTTTCATTTTACATTTTTAGTTATATGGTCACCTTCCATTACACAAATTGCATTCCTATAGAGACATCTTTTTTATTGATGAGTTTGAAGCATACAAAGCTTTGCTTGTCTCATGAAGCTCAAAAATCATTTTTGTGTTGCACCTTATTAAAGTTATCAAGAGGTATAAATTTGGTATGGTTTGATGGGAAGCCGAATGAGGGCATGGCTTTCCCTTAGCCACTCACGTGTGTGTGAGAGAGCATACTAGCCATGAGTGTATGTGTCTCACCTTCTTGGAATTCTCACCTAGTGAACAACCTAAATTTTTGTTGCCTCAAACTGAGTATGAATTTTTTGAACAAAAATCCTAGATTTAATCCACATTATGATGGAAAAATGGTCAAAACTTGATCCACCCTTTTTATTTTTCATGTTGTTTCATTTTATTTATGTCTTTAATAGTGCATGCTTGTGCCCTTTTTTTTCTCTTTATATCATTTTCATGTGTGTCCTTTTGTGCCTATGTTATTTTTCCATAGGACCTTGTTCCTAGGGGCTTGCACAACCCTCTTGATCATGGTCATCCTATCTTACTATCATTGGTGCATTCAAACACCTCCTTAGCATCACTATCTTATCTTGTTGGTGTTGGTGCATTTGGTTTACTTTAGTGTAAGTTTGAAGCAAGTTCATCCTCTTAGTAAAGTGGGGCCTAGATGTAATGATGGAAAAAGGTCCCCCTAACTTGGCCTTTATTTAATGTTGTAATATTTATAACATATTCACATTAGGTCTTGGGCCCTTGTGAACTAAATGAGCTTATTGGTTCCCTTTTTGAAGTGTTTCAAAGTTTTGTAACACACTTTCACACTGTTCTATGATTATCATTAATAATTAGGATTTATTATATACTTTAATTGGCCTTATTTTGCATCCACAAGCCCTATATATGCATCTTTTGGAGGATAATCCTAACATAACTCAATACTAAATCATAATTCAGGTGTTTGAAGCTTGAATGGCCTTGATTTAGTGATCTAGGATGCATTCACCACCTTGGGAAAATGAGTTCCACCTAGATTTTTTGGTCCCGAACCTAATTTCACACCTTTCTAAGCATTTTTAAAAATGGTCCCAAAAATTATGGCTAGTGGGACTCATTCGCCACCTTGGGTAAATGAGTCCCGTGTGGCCTAAAATTAAAATTAATTCAAAATTTTGGTGGGATTTTATCCTCCTACATCTGATGTCAGCCTGTAGTGTTGTAATTTTAGAAATTCTTGCATAATTGAGTATAAATACATGTTTTTTCTCTCATTTTAGCCCCAATAATTTAAGTGTTCATCCTTATGTAAAATTTCAGTTCACAAGAGCATTCAAGAGCATTCAAGAGCAGATTATCAAGCATTTAAGCATCAATCATCATGTCAAGGACTTCATGCATCATGTTTATTTTGGAGCTCACAATTGTGATGCAGGGGTTTATCATTCGAGTTAGCATTTCATTCAAGATATATCACCTTCAAGAAAGAGTCAAGATCTACATCCATTGGTGCCACTTCATACATGTTTGTAGGACTTCATTGATAGGGTTTGGTGAGTTACAACATTATATTTTTTTCATTTATCATTCTCCATTTCAATTTCATTCTATTTCAAGGTTTGATTACCAAAACAAAGTTTGACCAAGGAAAACCCCTATCCACTAACCCAACAACATTTTCCCCTCTCCTTTCTGTGTGATTTGTAAGTCTAAGTTGTAAATTTCCTAAGAAGCAATATTGGAGAAATTTTTTCAAAGTGCATAAAGTTGTCAAATTTTTCATCAAGCCTTGGAGAACATTGGAGAACACCTACAGGTTACAAATCATGGTTTTGGATCAAAAAATCAATCAGGAAGGTTATAACAGATAGATAATAGTAGGATCATACTTTAAAGCTTCAAAAACCCTAACTAGACTGATTCACCACTTCTGGCGAATGAGTCCCATCTTTAATAAAAAATTCTTATTTTGTAGATTTGAATACCCTTTTGAAAAATTCCTATTCCTACATTGAAACCCAAATTTTGGAATAATTTTCCCAGCTTGGTGAATAAGTCCCAATCAGTATTAAAGTCAGAAATTCTAGTGTTCCATACCTCCATTCAACCATCTCTAGGTTTCCAGGTCCACACATTCCTTTATGTAACTTTCTATTTTGTTTCGTTTGCATTTCTAGGTAATTTAGTAATTCCTTGCATTGATTATTGTATATTGTATTACATTTTTCTTTCCAAGTTCTTACTTGGTAGTGAACCCCTTATTAGCTTAGAATCAACCCCTAGGATATCCCTACTACAAGATATCTTTCTCCTTTACATTGAGATCTCTAGGGTTATCCTTGAATGCAATTTCAAAGTTGGTATGCTCTATGTCCTAAAACCATATGATAGCACTATACCACTTTTTCAACATTTCATTATGGTACAAGAGTATGTGACCTTAGAGAAAAAGGATGAAATCATGAACAATAAAAAAAATCAAATTGGGTCTTCTCCTAATATATCTACTATTGGAAAAGAAGATATTTTGATGTTAGAAAATGTAATCAATGAGAGCCATGACAATCCCATTTTTCTCTCTTCCACTTGCAACAATATTATTGAACAAGAGAATGCACTCCTTGACAAGTAAGAAAGTACAACCATTGATAACTCCCTTACTTGTGATGAAGTTATTTTAGAAGAACCAAACTTTAAATATCATGAAAATATAGTTTGCAGTTCTTCTAAAAACTCTCCTAGGGGGGATATCATGGTCCAAGAAAATGGAAACATTAACAATAGTGATGTAACATCCTTAGATGATGGTGAAAAGATGACACTAGAATCTCCTTCATTAGAAAGACATCAAACTGAAACCATTGAGGTTATGAATGCACAAGTTTCCATTAGATCCCCCTTGATTATTGGACCTCCTAAATACCTTGTGGTACATCCTAATAATGCTCTAATTATTTACCCACCCTCACAACAACCACAAGTTAAAAATAAACCCGTGCTTATCTCAGATCCTGCTAAAAGGAAACTTGATAATGTTTCACAACAACCAAGTTATAATATCGTTGCACATACATATAATACTAGGAACAATCTAGAACAAATAAAAACTCAAACATCTCTCCTACTTCCTAACCCTATCTTGCTTGGTCCTCGTCATTTTCCTGTAAAAAGCAGAAAGGAGTATGATCTTGTTGAACAAATTAAAATATGTCTACTAATATATACTTATGGGACCTTATTCAAGCCTCACTTATCTATCATAACATGCTTCAAAGTTCTTTACAATAAGTCCTTACCCATCCTAATGTCCAATAAAATGATGTGGGAGTCAAAATTCAAGCTATAACTTTGGCCAACTTGGACATTACTTTCCACCAAGATGAGTTACCTTCGTTAGAAGTGAAAAAAAAAAGTGATGCTTTGATGATAGTGGCTATTATGGATATTAAGGATAATAAGTCCCACATTAAATGTACTCTCATCGATAATGGTTTAGCTCTTAAATTTTGTAGTGTAATCCTTCTTGATAAGATTTACGTAGACAAAAGACAAATTCAACCTGATTCTTGATCTATTCGTGGGTTTCATAGCAGAGGAAAACAATCACTTGGAGTCATCACATTACCTATTAAATTTGAGATGGTAACCTTACAAAATCTGATCCATGTTATGCCTCATGATATTTCATATAATACTCTTTTAGGAAGGCCATGGATTCATGCAATGAATGGGGTGCATTCTACCCTTCATTGTAAAATAAAGTATATCTACAACAACAAAGTGTATACAATCAAAGTTGTTCTTGAGCCTTATAGTGCTTTAATCATTGAGAAAAACAAGGAAAATCCTTTGAAAACACTGACACCAACTACACAAGTAGAACTCATGAAAGAAGAACAAAAAGATAAGTGTCGAAACCCTTCACAATGTTATTGGTGGATTATTTGTGGTCATTGGATTTTACACCAACATTCTTGGGAGAATACAAGATACTAAAAAATGAGTCTGAAAAAGGGAAAAGAAAAAGCGGTAATTATGACACAAGATTCAACAAAAAATTCAAAAGAATCCACCTCAACCACTTTGGACTTGAAGAAGAAAATTGCACAACAAACTTTGATGAAGTTGATTATAAGCAACCACTGAATTTGAAAGAAATAAAAAATATTTATGGAAAAGGTTACAAACCTATAAAGCAACTTGGGTATATTGGAAAAGGATGCAGTGCCAGAGAATAAGGTGTCCATGTCCTTATAGAGCCTAATACACAGGAAAAAACTAGTTGGATTGGTTATTCCCCTTTAAAAGAAACGAACACATCAAAAAGGCCTTCACTTAACATCAAAAATCTTACAAAAGATTCTTCTAAACCTAGTTTAACTTTGGTGCATCCTAAATTAATAGATATTACATGTGGGAATATATCATTAGATAGGCATCAAGTCGATACTTTTTTTATTCATTATAATCAATAATAATAGTTTTTACTTCTTGCCATGTGATAGTTGTAGGATCATAGGATACTCATGATTTCATGTTTTACATTCATTATAAATCATTTCCTTATCACAAGGAGTGGCATACCATCATCCATCCTCGGATCACCCTTGTCCCGCACTTAGTGGGGGAAAGGGGTTAGGTAGATTTGTCTTCGTATGTCACTTGTCATTGTCTCTTTTGGGCTAGTTGACTACCTTCCATGTATATGTAAGAAAAATCTTGGGATGTGGATGACATGCCTTAATTTGTCTCACATGTGACATACTTTTTTTTCTAGGTTTAGCATTGTATTTTTGGGGGTAACCCCTCCTTCCTTTTTCAAGATGTAGCTTTATTTCAGAAACATATGACTTGGTATAGGGTTTTCTGAGGAAAGATCTCATGTCTTAGGAGAAAACCTTGGCTACTTTAAAGTTGTTTCCCACAGTAATGGTGTTAGCAACTGCTTTAAAGTGGGGGCATACATCAATTACATATTTTTGCATATCTCATGGTGTGATTTTATTTTTTCTTGTGGCATATCCTTTTCTTGGTGGTGTCATTGGGTTTTATGTCCTCCAAGAGCGTGATATTTCTAAACATACAATCTACCTTGGTGGCATGATGGAAAACGAGAGGCATCTCATAAGTGGTGATCTAATACTCTTTGAATTTTCCTCTCTTGGAGATGTTAGGCACATTGTTCCCTAACAAGAAAACATTATACGAACAAAGAAAAATCCCCTTTAACAAGAACTTATAGACATGGCATTCAAAAGAATTCAAAATCATAACATTGTGGTGCCCTATCGAAGTTGTCAGGAAGATAACTTTGGTATTGTATGAGAGGCTAATATGATTCTCCATTTTCCACCTCGTTGGGATAAATCACTTTGAAAAAATATTTTGGCACCACAAGACTCTCTAACACTTCTAGGGTTTTCACCTAAAAGGAGTGAGGTAGGCCAAAATATGCAATGTCCCCACTCAAAACTAATGTGAATATGAATGAAATATGCCTAAATGTAATGTTCTAGATGCTAGAAAGAGACACTGCAGAAGTCATCTAGTGTTTTTATTGATGGAAACCCTAGTCAGTGATTTGATCCACATGTTGGCATTTGATCATACTAGAAGTCAGATCAAAGTTTTGTGTTTAACTATCAAGCAAGAACAAAGCATCCAACAAAGTTATGCTTATTGATCCATATCTAATTTTTTGTTATCATTTTGAGTTGAGGATCTCAAGGAATGTTTTTCTATGTATTATCTATGTTATCCTTGAATCATAGAGCCTCGTATCGATTGGTGTGAAAGTTAGAAGATCTAGTTGATTGTTGTTTTTTCTATTAGTATAGGAAAGACAACTTGGTGAATATACCATGTTGTGGATCTTCGAGGAGTAATTGTTCAAGTGTTTTTCTATTTGAACATGTTGATTTGGGTCGTCACTATGTGATGGCCAACTTTGGTTGGTGGGCATTAAAATTCACTTTTGGATTAAGCTGACGTTTTGTAAATATTCTTCTATTTTGTTGAAGCCGACATGTAGTGATTAAATCTTTAGTCACGGATAATATAAGTGATTGTTTATATCATTTGGTAGTATGTAAGAAGTGTGTTGATGTGTTTTTTGAAAGTCTAAAGCGATTGTGCGCAGTTTCACTTGTGCAGAGAAAAGATTTGTGATCCAACTTTGAAGCAGTCAATAGTTTCTGAGTAGAAGAGAAGAATTAGAAAAAAGGTCAAGAATGCGACTGATGAGCCTAACCGGAACTGTACTCTATAATTTTTAGATGCTACTCTCTTAGTTCAAATCTTTGGATGTACAATCCAAATCCTTTTGTAAGACAGTGAGTCTTCATTTTGTATTTGAGCAGTGAGGTCTAGGCAGTGCACTTGAATGTATGTGCATTCCTTTTGTAAACAATTATTTATGAGTATACTCATATTATGGATTGGCCTTCCACATAAATATCCTTGTGTTATGGTGTTATGTTTGATTTCTTTGTGTTGTTGCATCTTTCTTTTGGTTCAATGTTGTAAGTGGTTTAAATATCAGGTTAATAAAGTTAAATATTACAGAACACTGATTCACCTCCCTCCTCTCATTTTTCCTTGATTCCAACACTAGGTGTAATAAACTGATAAAATATATTGACTAATGAATGAAAACTAAGGAAATGCAAGATGTTTGAAAACACATTATGATATAAAAAAGGACCTAGAAAGATAAATAGAAATGAATGAAACATAGAATAGGAAAGTAAAATAGAAAGCATGCACCCGAAAATGTGTTGAAAACTGGAAATGCTGCTGATATTGAAATTTTGGCCTGCTGGGACACTCACGCCATTCTGGGTGAGTTAGTCCCTGATCTGGAAAACTACACCAAAGCCCGTTTCAGCCAAATGGGTGTCTAAATCTATAGAAATCACCAACAAACATGTACATTGGGACTAATTCATGATTTTCAGTGACTTAGTCCACTTTTGAATTTCTAAAAATCTGAAAGTGGTAATAGAAGCCCTTAGTCGGTACTTCAGTTCCTAACAGGTGTCTTCCTCTAAAACTCTAATTTTTGGCTCTATAAGTGACTTTTTGTGGATATTGTGTCCTTGCAAGGAAGAAGATGACTCCAATAAGTCTTCAGCCTATTTTTGAGTGATCTCAAAGTCCTCAATATACCTAAATTTGCAAACACACAAGGAGAGAAGGATAAAATATTGATTGTTAGGGCATGGGGGTTTTCCTTAGTCAAACCCCTCTTTAGGTAGTTAAACCAAAATGAAGAAATTATGTAATGAAGCTTGAAATAATAGTATTAGAAACTTGCCATAATGATAGACCTTAAATTTCTGCAGCAATAGATGAAGAATCTTTCCTTGAATATCTGAAAAAGCTATCTTGATGACTTGAAATGTTAAGACCCTAGCTTGCTTGACTTGAGATAGAAGATGAATGAATAATGAATGAGTTGTGAATTAGGGTTTAGAATCATTTTTATATAGGAAATCCACCTAAATTTCCTATTAATTTGATCCCCAAGGCTAACATGAAGGAAAAATAAATTCAAAACCCAATTTTTCCCGCTTGAACCTCAAAAATAGCCCAAATGGGACTAAGTCGCCAAGTTGGGTGACTTATTCTAGCTGGATGGGACTAATTCACCCAGATGGGTGACTTGGTCCCACATGGGCTCTTTTACCAATCGAATTGTTGAGGAGTGAGGAATTTTAGTTTATATGATGATTTTATTGGGTGTTTGATGAAATTAAGCCTCAGGATGCACAATATGGGGGCATAAGGGCCTATTAATGATGATGTAAAGGGTAATTAGGGCTACAGACACAAATTTCAATGTGAAAGTGTGATTAAATACACTCTATATCATTAAAATGAGGTCCACATAGCCTATAAAGGCACAACATCGAATGTGAATGTGTAAGACACATTACAAACACTAGATTAAGATTAGGTTTAATTTAAAAGTATTCTATATTGATGTGAAAATACATTTATAACATTGAATTAGGGGAAAGATAGGTCCATTAGACTTAGATGCTCTATAAAATCATGAGAGTCATTTACAACACTTTACAACACCTTTACAACACCTTTACAAGACATTCATTTTATTCATTTTTCTAGGGCCCAAGACCTAATGTGCATGTGTTACCCACATTACAACATTAAATTAAGGAAAAATCAAGCCAAAATCACAAGGAGGGCTTAAACAAGAAGAAAAAGTAGAAGGGTTACTTTTGCTGTGTTCACATTTATCCCCCACTTTAGTGAGAGGATGAACCTACTTCAAACTCACACTCAAGTAGACATTCAAGAAGGTTCCAATCTCACCAATGAGGATGAAAAATGATGACAAAGATCAAGGAAATGTTTAGACCCACAGGATCTATAATCATAAGTCAAACTGACATAAGCAAAAGAGGACAAGCACAAGGGGTAGAAAAACAAGACTTGCTATCATAAAATGGCAATGACTAGAAGGAAGAGAAGAGAAAAAATAAAAAGGTGGGTCAATATTTGACTATTTTTCTAGCATAATGTGGATGAGATCTACGTTTGTTGTCCAAGAAGATTCATACTCACTATGAGGGAAGATTCATACTCACTATGATGTGATGGAACTCTTGTATGTCTATTGGGTGAGAAGTCCTAAAAGGTGAGACACATACAACTAATATGTTCTCACACACACGAGTGGCTATGGGGAAATTCATTCCTCAGAATGGGCTTCCTGCTCAACCATACCAAAGTTATACCTTCTGATAACTTTAATAAGGTGCCACACAAAAATAGTCTTTGAGCTCTATGAGGTAAGCAAAACTTTGTATGCTTGACACTCATAGACATTGTAAATGAAAAATAGTGCAAGGAATTTTCAAAGGGATTTTTCTTAGTTCGTGCAAGGTCTCATCTTAGGGAACATTGTGCCTAATGTGTCAAAGAGAGGAAAGATGCAAATGGTCTTATCTTGTTTCCAAGAGAGGACAGGTGCAAGGTCTCATCCTCGGTAACATTGTACCTAATGTTTCCAAGAGAGGAAATCACAAGAAAAATAAATCACACAATGAAATGTGAGTGTCGATGTATGCCCCCACTTTAAAGTAGTTGCTAAAACCATTACTTTGAGCGATTTCTTTAAAGTAGAAGTTGAAAACATGAGAGCTTAATCGAAAAGCCATATGCCAAGTCATTTGTTTCTAATAAGCTACATCATGAAAAAGGTAGTATGTCACATGTGATCCAACTTAAGGCATGTCATCCACATCCCAAGCTTGCTCTTATTTGTTCATGAAAGGTTAATGACTAGTCAAAAGAGGAAACAATAGGTGACATACGAGGACAAGGCTACTTAACCCCTTTCCCCCACTTAGTCTATGACAAGGGTGGGCTGAAGTGATTGATAAGATGCATGGTAGAGTGAAAATCGATATCAATTAGATGAATTAGGTGCCCCCATATAAGGAAGGACACCAAACTCCTTAAGATGTTGGATTTTACTACTTAAAGCCTTACATTCATTAGTGGAATGATTGTGGACTCTGTGATATGCACAAAATGAAGTCTTGTAATATAATATATTTTTAGTTTTGGGAGGGAGAGATGTCAAGTGATATTGGAGGAGTCTCAACAAGATACCCTCTTGATCAATGGTAGAAGGTGTTCCTGTAGTTTGTGGAAAAGATACCTCTCGCTTAGTACAAGATGTCATACCTATGCAAGACTCATTAGATTGCGAGAATTTATTCTCTCCTTTACATGAGGGTGTAAAATCTAATGAATTCAAATCATTAGTGTTTTGTGAGATAAAATTTACCTTACACAAGGTTTTCTATTGTTGTTTCATTGCTTGCAAAGGAGAATGATCAAGACCACTAGTGTTGATCAGTTCAAGATGGACTACTGTTAAGGTTGGCTTAGATGAATTGTTTCGTATGGTGTTGATATTGATTGAAGGTTTGATTATTTCTATCAAAGGAAAATAACCAAGGCCATGAGTTGTTTCTTGCATGTTAGGCTCTATGGGGACATGGATACCTTGTTCTCTATCACCACATCCTTTTCAACTATAGCCAAGTTGTTTCATAAGTTCATAACCTTTTCCATAAATCTTTTTCATTGCTTTTGGATTGAGTGGTTGTTTGTGATTAAATACATTAAAGTTTTTTGTGTAATATGTTGTCTTGTGTTCTAAAGTGGTTGAGGTGGATGCTTTCTAAGGGTCTTCTAAGTTTTGTGTTAACATGACTAATTTTTTCTTTCCCTTGTCAAAATCCTTGTTTATGATCTTGTATTCTCACATGAATGTTGGTGTGAAATCTAAGGAACGCCAATCATTGGCTAATAGCTTCATGACTCGTTCAATTTGGTTTCCATTTTTTTGTTGGGTGTATGGGTTCCACTTGTGTAGTTGGTGTTACTTTGTTTAATGGATTCACTTTTTTTCCCTCAAGTTGTAAGACAATATAAGGCTCAAGATCAATGTCAAGTGTGTACACTTTGTTGTTATAGATGTATTTCATTTTATGATGAAGAGTATAAGGAACCCCATTCATTGCATGAATCCATGGTATACCTAAGAGAAGATTACATGAAAGTTCATGAGGCATAACATAAATTTGTGTTTCCAATGTGACCTTTCCAATTGTAAGAGGTAAAATGATCACCCCAAGCGGTTTCTTTTCGACATTGCCAAATCCATTAAGAGATAAAGAATCAGGTTGAATGTTTGATTGATCAATTCCAAGCCTATCCAGAAGGCTCACACTACACACATTAAGGGTAGAGTCAGTATCAACAAGAGTTCTCTTTATCCCTCTTCATTTGTATTGAGCTATGATCATGAAAGCTTCATTTTGTTTTTGCACTTCCAAAGAGGGGAGTTCAATTTGGTGGAAAATAATGTTAGTGTTTATTCCTTTAATCATTGCGGATATGTCATTTAGTTACATATTAGAAGGGATAAGAACTTGCTGCAAGGCTGCTTGAATCATGTGGTAGTGAGGGGAGGCTTGAAGAAGGTCTTACAATGATATCTTAGCAAGAGTATTCTTATGTTGCTCGACAAGATCATACTCCTTTCCACAAGGAGGGCCTAGTAAGATAGGGTTAGATAGGATAGGATTAGGAAAAACTAAGGGTGTCAGGGTTGGTTGTGACAGTTGTGAATTGTTTCTAGTGTTATATGTATGAGCAACGGTATTATGAATCAATTGTTGTGAAACATTGTGCTTAGGTGGGTAAAGGATAAGTTCAGGTTTGTTTTGAGTTTGAGATTTGTATGAAGGGGTGTTAAGGATGAGTTGAGGTTGAATAATATTAACATCCCTTAATGAAGGAGAATCTAATGTCACTTTAAAATCTTCATTTATAATATCATTACTATCAATGCTTTGCTTTTGTTGCACCATAATATCCTCCATAAGAGGAGAGTTTTGAGAATAAATACAAACCACATGTTCTTGAAATTCAAGGGTTGGTTATTGTAAAATTACTTCATCACAAGTAAGGTAGTTATCAATGGTTAAATTTTCTTTTTTATCGATAATGGGGAGATGAGGGGAAGACTCTCTTTGATTGTCATGTTTCTCTAAGGTCTCACTCTCTTGTTCCATATATTTTACCCTAGAAGGAGAGCTTATAATTTGTGCATCCATGGTTAAATGTTGTAAAGCAATGTCATCACAAATAGGGGAGGCATCAAGAGAAGGACAACTATGATTTTCATGCTTACCAAATAGATCATCCCATAGGATAGGAACATTAGGGAAGAGAGGGACAATATTCTCATGCCTCTCATCCATTGTGTTTTCTAGCATCAAAGCATCATCTTCATGGCTATGAGAGATACTAGGAGGAGAACAAGTATGATTATTATGATCATTTATAAGTTCATTGCTTTTTCCCATAATGTTTTTCAAACTAGGATAAGTAGGGAAATGATCATAAAGAGGGTTACGATAGATCTTAAAGGTTTGCATATCGAACACAAACATATCCTCACCACTATCACAAGAGGAGAGGATTTTAGGAGAGGAACATAGGTAGGTTTCAATGGTCTCTTATTTTTTTGTGTGATAATCATGATTACTTATTGTTATGTCCTTATTTTTAGTGATTTTTTTTCTAATGGGAGAGGTAAGAGGAGAGAAACAACTTGGGTTTTCAAAACTCTCATCAATTGGTTCTTCCAACACTACAATATCTTCTTCACAAGTAGGAGAGATAATAGGAGAAGAAAAAATGTGATTGTTATGATTATCCAAGGTTTCTTTCACTAGACAAACCTTACTCACATAAGGGATACTAGGAGAGGGATCAATGACGAACAAAAAGAGAAGGGAAAGGACCTCATATTCATATGCACCTAACAAAATTTTCTTACAACACGCAATAAGATCTAAAAATAGAACATGAAGTATGACAACTATATATTTTTGCAATGAAAACATGATGTAATGATTATTCTACAAACTTGAAATGTAGCCATGATAAAAACAAAAATGCAAAAGGAAAATGCAAAGTTTTAGATTTTAAGGATGACAATTGACTAATTATGCTATGCAGCCATGTGAGAATGCAAATTAGAAATTAAGCAATGCATGAAATAAGCCAAACTAAGCTAGAATTAATGAATTGCATGTTATAGAAACTCAACCAACTGATACAAATAGGTAATGGCATCAAAAAAAAGCTTAAAAATAGGGTTTTTAGTGTTGTGAAAGGAAATTTCAGGGGTATAAAAGGAGTAAGTCACCCAAGGTGGCGAATGAGTCCCAGTGGTGATTTTTTTTAGAATTTTCACATTTTTTTGATGGATTTTCATGTTTTTTGTGCTCTATGATGAAAGCCTAAGATGTAAATACAAAATTTCAGAAATTTTTAATGATTTGAGATGCCAAAAATGCAACCTATATGCACTTTCACTAATGCAAAATTTGGAAACCCTAGATGCAAATTAACTATGCAAACCCTAATGTAAACTCAATGCAAGCTAGATCTAGGGTGAGGATGGATTCCTAATCAGAAAAGAGGGTATTAAAAATTTAGGCTCACCAAAATGTGGAAAAATATTTTGGCACCACAAGACTCTCTAACAGTTCTAGGGTTTTTTACCTAAAAGGAGAGAATAGGCCAAAATATGCAATGTCCCCACTCAAAAATAATGTGAATATGAATGAAATATGCATAGTTGTAATGTTCTAGATGCAATAAATTGATAAAAGATATTTACTAATGAATGAAAACTAAGGAAATGCAATCTATGTTTGAAAACACATTGTGATATGAAAAGACACCTAGAAAGATGAATAGAAATGCAAGAAACATAGAACAAGAAAGTAAAATAGAAAGAATGCACCTGGAAATGTGTTGAATATTGGAAATTATACTAATCCTAAAAAAATGGACTACTGGTACACTTATGCCATTCTGGGTGATTGTCCTAGATCTGGAAAACTGCATCAGAGCCCCTTTCAGCCAAATGGGTGTCTAAATATGCAAAAATCACTGACATACCAATACAGTGGGACTAATTCTCCTTTTTTGGTGACTTAGTCCACTTTTGAATTTCTAAAAAATTCAAAAGTGGAAATGGAAGCCCTTGGTTTGCACTTTAGTTCTTAACAAGTGTCTGCCTCTGAAACTCTAATTTTTGGCTATGTAAGTGACATTTTGTGGATATTTTGACCTTTCAAGGAGGAAAAAGACTCCAATAAGTCTTCAACCTATTCCTCAATGATTTCCATGTCCTCAATATACCTAAATCTATAAACACACAAGGAGAGAAGGAGAAAATATTGATTGTTAGGGCATGGGGGTTTGCCTTGGTCAAACCCCTTTTTAGGTAATTAAACCAAAATAAAGAAATAATGTAATGAAGAATGAAATAATAGAATTAGAAACTTTCCATGATGATAGACCTTGAATTTCTGCAGCAATAGATGAAGAATCTAGCCTTGAATGTCTGAAAAAGCTATCTTGGTGACTTGAAATATTAAAACACTAGCTTGCTTGACTTGAGATAGAAGATGAATGATGAATGAATAATTAATGAGTTGTGAATTGGGGTTTAGAAGCTTTTTTATATAGGAAACCCACCTAAGTTTCCTGCTAATTTGATCCCCAAGGCTAACATGAAGGAAAAATAAACTTAAAACCCAATTTCTCCTGCTCACACCTTGAAAATAGCCCAAATGGGACTAAGTCACCAAGCTAGGAAAATTAGTCCCACTTGGATGGGACTAATTACCCTAGATGGGTGACATGGTCGAACACGGGCTCTTTTGCTAGCTAGATTGTCGAGGAGTGAATAATTTTAGTTTATATGATGATTTTATTGATTCTTTGATCAAATTAAGCCTTAGGATGCACAATATCTGGCCATAGGGGCCTATTAATAATGATGTAAATGGTAATTAGTGCTAGGGACACAAAGTTCAATGTGAAATTTGTGATTAAATACACTTTACATTATTAAAATGAGGTCCACATAGCCTAGAAAGGCACAACATCCAATGTGAATGTGTAAGACATTACAACACTAGATTAAGATTAGGTTTAATCTACAAGTTTTCTAGATTGATGTGAAAATACATTTTATAACATTGAATTAGGGGAAAGATAGGTCCATTAGACTTAGATTCTCTAGAAAAGTATGAAATTCATTTGAAACACTTTAAAAACCTTTACAAGACATGCATTTTATTCATTTTGCTAGGGCCCAAGACCTAATGTGCATGTGTTATACACATTACAACATTAAATCAAGCCAAAATCACAAGGATGGCCTAAATAGGAAGAAAAAGTAGAAGGGTTACTTTTTCTATTTCCACAATCACCAAGTGGATAGACTGAGGTTCCACTATCCCAGAGTGAGCACACATGTTACATACAAAAAACTATTTTCCACATTGTGTTGGAATGTTTGTGCTTTCAAGATCCTTTTTTTTTCTTGGCGTTTGATAGGGTATTATTATGTATCTTTGTTATTGATGCATACTCAAGTGTCTTAATTTTCTACTTTAGTGCAATTTTTTCATGGGGGAAAATCCTCACTAAAGTGGGGGAAAAATGTAGTGTTGAAAAAAGTAACCCTTTTTCACGCTTAGTTTGGGAATGTATAATTAATGATAAAATATATTTAATTGTGCCTTATTTAGGGCATTGTGAAGTGTTTTATTACACTTTCACACTAATCTAGGGATTTGTTAATTAATTGTGGTTAATTGAGCTTAATTAGCCCTTTAATTCAAATTCAAGTCTATTAATTGCATTTTTAAAGAATCTATCCTGACACCCATTAATGATATTTCATAACACTTACATTGGAAATGTTCGTGTCTTAGAAATATATGCTAGGACCCATTCACTACTTTGGGAAAATGGGTCCTCCTAACCTAGGACACCTCTTCTTGGCATATTTGAGATGGGATTTTGATGTTAATTAACCTCCCCGAAGGCAGGTCTTATGAAATTGTGTTAGTACCCATTCGCCCAAGGTGGTGAATCTGTCCTCCATTCCTAGGACACCCATTTTTGAATTTATTTTAAGTGGGATTTTATTGATTTTGAATCCTAGATCTAATGTCAGCCTAGATTATTTGAATATCATGGTTAATTATTAGATTTAATATTATAAATATAAGGTTTTAGTTTACATTGTTTCACCTAGCAAGTTCAAGTGATCATAAGATTACATTCACAAGAGCATTATAGAGCACTTCTACAATGTTTCAAGGGAATTCAAAGGAAAATTATTGAAGTTTTATTGTAGAAATTAAAGGTCATTTCATCATTTCAAAGGCATAGTGCATCAAACATATGGTTCAGCTAATGTGTGTTGATGTAGCTTTGTAGATCTATTTACAAGCATTGTTTCATATCTAATTCAAGGTCAAGATATACATTCTACATGGCCACTTCGCATTAGTTTACATATTTACATTTCAAGGTTTCTATGATGAAGATCAAGTGGAGAACAAGATTGGAGCAAAAATTGTCAAAGTTTTCAAGTTGCAAAGTTGTCACCTATATTGCAAGAACATGAAAACAAGGCTACAAATTTTGTTTTAGGTTTTTGGGAACTTAGCACCGAGGAGCTAAAAGCGTAGACATTGAAGTAAAGAACCTTAGAGGTGAATGAGTCCTCAGAGAGGCCTGGAGTAGTGAACATGTGGAATCTGGAGTTGTAGACTAAGAAGAATAAAACCCAGAAAGCACTTTCCAGAAACCCTAAGAGGGACCCATTGGCTACTAATGGAAAATTAGTCCTTAGTGGGCATTGAAAAGATGCTTTCCCAAGAAGGTACACATTATTTGACCCTCTTAAAACCTACATTTTTGTTATTATAACAATTAGGCTTAATTTTTGCACCTTAGTTACATCATATTGCACACATAATTGAATGAAACACACACTTAGTAAAAAATAGGTTCATCATTTATACACTATTCATGGTGAACGTCTTTTTCTATGTTTGAATTGATAAGTGCTTAACGTAGCTTGTTAGGCCTTCTGAAGATTGAAGTTTCATTTTGTGGTTCCCTATCGAAGTTACTGAAGGGATAGCTTTGGTATGGTTACTATGATGAGAAACCTAAATGAGGGCATGACTTTCTCATTCTATGGTGAGAAGTCAATCTAGAGGCATGAATTTCTCACTACGACACTCTTTTTGAATACTCACCCAGAGGATAGCCCGAGGTTTCATTGCCTTAGAGTTAGCATGAATTTATTTTTTACAAACATCTTAGACCTGGTCCACATCTTTTTGGACAGACTATTGAGGCTTGATCCACCCATTTTTTGTTTCTTTTTATTTTTTATTTTTGTCTTTGATAGTGTATGCTTGTATCTTGTTGTTGCTTCATATATCATCCACATGCATGTTTTTTTCTCCTATGTTGGTTTTCCATAGTATCTCAATCCTGGGGTCTTGTACAACCCTCTCGATCATTGTTATCCTACATCACTAGCATTCGTATATTTGGAGCCCTCTTGATACAATTTTTTCTACTTTACTATGAGTTTGATTCAAGGTCATCCTCTCATTAAAGTGGGAGCTAAATGTAGTGTAGAAAAATGTATCCCTTTACATTTTCACACTTGGTTGGGTTCTCCCTCTCAAAATTTGGCTTATTTATGCCTTAATTAGTCCTATTTTGTATCCACAAGCTTAGCTAAATGCATTTTTCTAAGGATAATCCTGACATGTAATAAATGGAAAATTATAAATTAATGTTTTTGGTTATGTGTTCTAGATTTAGGGATCTGGGACCCATATGCCAATCTGGGCATATGGGTCCTCTCTAGGTCTTAGGCCCTGATTTCAAATGTCACATTGAACATAACACTTCTTCAAGGATGTTTCCTAGGTTTAATATTTTGGGACTCATATCCCCAACTGGGCGTATGAGACCCGCTTTAACCTAGGACCTATTTTAATTCAAATTCTTGGTGAGATTTTATTGTCCTTAATCTCAATTTCTGAATGCCAGCTTGTAGTGTTGTAATTTTTTAAAATTAAGCATAAACAAGTATAAATACAAGGCCATTTCATTAAGTTTCTCCTAGAAAGAAACCTAAGAGCCTTCAAGTATTCATGCAAGAGTTTACAAGAGAATTCAAGAGAAAATCATCAAGCATTTTGAGCTACATTCAATATTCAAGCATCATGTCAAATTCTTCATGCGTCATGTGTGTTTGTGAGCTAATATTTGTGATGTAGGTTTCATAATTCAAGCAAGCATTCATGAAAAAGTTTCAAGAATTCAATCAAGAGTCAGATCCACATCCATTGAAGCAATTTCACACAAGTTTACAACCTTAAATTCAAGGGTTTGGTGAGTTGCAACCATGCATTTGTTCATTCATCATTCCTTCATTCTTTTCTATTTCATTTCAAGGTTTAATTACCAAAATGGAGTTTGACCAAGTAAAACCCCTATTCCCTAACAAAACAACATTTTTCTCTCTTGATGTGTATTTACAAATCTAGTTGAGTTTGAACATGAAGATCCTTTGAAGGAAAAGTTGCAAAAGTTGTCCAGAAGTTGTCATCCTCATAGAAACTCAGCTATAGACCAGAATTTAGACTTTCAAACTTGAAGATTGGAAAGGAAGGAAGCTAAAGAAGATCACTAGAGTCTAAAAAAATAATTACTCAAACCCTTGCAACAAGACTCATATGCCCAACCTAATGTATTAGTCCTAGTATACCCCATTTTGTTATGTTTCTACTATAGTGTAGAAAAAAGAAACCCTTTTTCATACTTAATTTGGGAATAATTGATATAAAATTAACCTAATAATGCCCTAATTTAGTTTTGTAATGTGTTTTACATATTCACATTGAAGCTAGTGTCATTTTTAACTAAAATTTACTTAATTTGTACCTTATTTAGGGTGTTGCAAAGTGTTATAGTACACTTTCACACTCATCTAGGGTTTCATTAATTAATTGTTGTTAATTGAGCTTAATTGAACCCTTTAATTCAAATTTAAGCCTTATTAGTGACACTTTCCAAAGGATCTATCCCAACACCCATAATGATATTGCATGAAATTTAATTTGGAAAATTTAAGGTCCTAGAAAATGGTGCTAGGACCAATTTTCCTTTAGTGGTGAATGGGTCTTCTCAACATAGGAAATACTTTTCATTGTATTTTTTAAATGGGTTTTTGATGTTATTTAATCCCCCTGAAGAATGGTCCTAGAAAGTTGTGCTAGGGCCCATTCTCCTTTAGTGGTGAATGGGTCCTCCTCACATAGGACATCCCTTTTTTAATTTAATTGTGCCAAGATCATAATGATTTTCAATCCTAGATCTAGTGTCGGCTTGAATTATTTGAATTTTGGGGTTAATCTCTACATTTCTAGTATAAATATGAGGTTAATTCACATTGTTTCACCTAGAAAGTTTATGTGACTTCATGAGATCAATAACAAGAGAATTATAGAGTTCACAAGAGCATTTAAAAGTCATTCAAAAATAGATTAGTGAAGTATAAGGACAATAATTCAAGATCATTTCATCATGTCAGAGGCATAATGCATTCAAGCATGTTGTTGAGCTAAGATTTTTGATGTAGTGTTGAAGATCTATTGCGAGCATTGTTCCACATCGAATTTGAGATCAAGTTCTACATTATACATGGCCACTTCATGTTAGTTTGCAGATTTACATTCCAAGACAACTTTCAAGGTATCAACATTGCATATTACGTGTTTCATGCTTCAATTTAATTATTTCATTAGTTTGTTTAATAACCTAAACCGGGTTTGACATAGGTAAAACCCTATTCACTAACAATCAACAAGTTTTTTTTCTCCTTTTGAATGTTTTATTTCAGATTTATATGTTGAAGATCAAGTGGAGAATAAGATTAGAGCAAGATCATGAAAGTTATCAAGTTGCAAAATTGTCATTCATATTGCAAGAACATGAAAAGAAGGATACATAAGTTGTTTCAATTTTTCAATAGTTGATCACCAAGAATCTGAGAGTGTAGACATCAAGAAATAAAACCAAGATCTCATGTTTTGAAACCCTAACGGGGACCCATTTTCTAGTAAAGGCGAATGAGTCCTTTGTTCCTTAAAAACAACCTTCTTGTAGCAAGGTACACACCATTCTAACCTCTCAAAACTTCCCTTTTTATTGCTATAACAGTTAGGATTAGTTTCTGATTGTTATTTGGGAATTTTGGCCCTCATAATTGTATGTTTCATACCCTATAAAATTAGTGGTTCATTATCTTGAAACATTGTAATTTTTTTATTTTGAAGTCTATTCTTGTGTCCTAGGTTAGATCTTGCATTCATTTGCATCTACATCTCATTGAATTGGATCTTATTTATGGTTTCTTACTTTGCATTCAAGCTTGCATCTCATTTAGGGTTTAGAATTGAATTATTTTACATTTCCTAAATATAATAAACATTAAAAAAAAAATTCATTGTGCATATCATTTAGATCTCATAAAATTTTGTTTTAAAATAAAAACAACATTGCATTTAAAATTAGGTCTTTGTATTCACCATTTTATTACATTTTCACATTGCATCTTCAAAAACATTTAAATTGAAAGACATTGCAAAAATCTTGAAAATCATTCAAAAATAGTTTAAAAACCCTAATCAAGGACCCATTCACCTTTATTGGTGAATGAGTCCTTGATCAGGCTTGATCAGAAATTTCTAGTATCTGAAAAGAATTGAAAAAAAATTAGAAATTAGTCAAAAAAAATTAATAATACTTAGCCAGGACCCATTCACCCTTACTGGTAAATGAGTCCCTGATAGATCCTAATCTGCATTTTTTGGATATTGAAATATCAGTTTTAGGCTTCTCTTTGCGGCTGTTACTTTCCTATTTCAGTTTTCTGATTTGTTATTTCATCAAATTTAGTTAATCTAGCTTAATTTTCTTCATTTAGTGCATTGTCAAAAATCAAAATTTACATTTACAACAGGGTGATCCCATAATAGTGGTTTACAATTTTTGGCCAAACTGGACACTGAAATAATTTTTTTAACTAAATATTCACTTTCGGGCACCTATAGCGGCTAAACCGTGAGGAATTTGAAGATGATGCAAACTAGAGTTTCATGAAATTTTGTCTATAGATTATAAATATATTTTTTTCAAAAAAATTGGAATTAGATTGCACTTATTTTTCCATCTCCCTCGAAAACTGGTTTTTTTTTAGAAAACAACATTTTAAAAAAGTGACTCACCGTATAACACAACATTTTTTCCATGATGGATAAAATTCTAATTCTTTCGAATTTAGATTTGTGACTCCGATATCTTGTGCTTCCACTTGGTTAGATAGTTTTTTATTGAATATTTTTTCTTTAATAAAGTTTCAAAGTCAAACCAATTACAATTATGACATAGTGCGACTGTATAAAGCGCAACTTTTTTGTATGTATTGAAATTCTTTTTTTTTTGTTGGATCATGGACTTCAATATCTGGTGCACTCATATTTTTCAATTTTTTTTGATAATCTGCTATTTTTCCACGTGCAGAATAGAGAGCTTATTTTTTAGTGAAAAACCTACATTCACAAGAAATAAAAAATAAATATAATAATAAAATTAAATTTATTTAAAATTATACTTTTTGGGAAGCTTATAATAAGGAATAAATACTTATAAAAAAATAAATTTTAAATGAATTTATTTGATCCCACAAAAGGTAAATCAAAAGTGGTTTTTTATTAGCATTTTGATAGGTGTAAAGGGGACGCCGTTATAAGTGTGGTTTAAAACTAGCAAGGTTCTATCCAAGGGGGTTTGATCTAAGGTAGTTTGATCAGACCCTATTCAGTTAGAATGCTTTAAATGGAACTTTTTAAGGCTTAAATCATTATATTTTCTAAAAATATGTGATTTCAGCAAAAATTAGAATCTCCCAGAAATTGTAAACCAGCTTTCTGGGATCACCCAACATTTCATTTTTTAGTGTATTGCACTGTCTAATTAGTAAATTGCATTGTTTAGAATCTAAAAATTTCATTTCATTCTAGTTCATTTCATTTCCCCTTTCCATTTAGGGTTTGCACACTAAGTTTGTAAAATGTGTATGATCTTTACAACTTGGTGTCCTATTAGCAATACTATTGTAAGATGTAGTTCAAGGCTCATGTCATAATGCGATATCTCACTCACTGTGGATCTTTGGTTTTCTAGCTCTCTTTCTAATAGTGTTGATAATCAACCCTCCATGGCTCATAGTTTGCATACTTCATTTCCTATGACTTCACCTCCTACAACTAATGTGCTTAATAACATCGTCCCTACTATCAACGCTTGTACTTAAGCTTTGGGGTCTACCCAAATCCAAGGTGGAATTCCAATTCCATCTTCTACAATATTGATGTCCATTCGTACCTACAATAGTACTGAATGTACCACAACACTTCAACCTACAAAAACCTTTCAACCAACCATAACAATAATACCTACTAGCACTGTATACACTTCCTTAGGGATTCTTGTAGAAAATCATTTTAGTTTTTTTCATTTGAACACAATATCCCCTCAACCATCCAACTTCACCAAATTACCATTCACTAGCCCTCCACATACATACAATAATCCACCTTATTCCCCTCAAGCTTACAATCATAATGATCCTCTCCTTAACTCACTTTTGGAAACCATGGCATCCCTTCAACAACAAGTTGCAACCTTACAACAAAACAACAACATAAAAACTTTGCAATACATAAAATCTAGCTTGCTATCCTTGGACATACTAAGAGTACAAATTCCACAAGGTATATAAGTTCTTGGATTTGAAAAATATTGTGGGAAAGGAGATCTTGTTAGCCATGTTTCCATTTTTATGGTCTTGTGTAGTGATTTCATATTTAAAGATAAAATCTTGGCTAAGTTATTCCCTAGACCTTTGAAGGATACAACTTTAGAGCGGTTCTCTTCTTTACCGAATAATTCAATTGGTTCATTCAATGAACTTGTTGATGCCTTTTACAACCACTTCCATATTCACATGGGTCCTAAGATGAACCTTGTTGATTTAATGACATGCAAACAAAAGGATGATGATAAAGTGACTGATTTTATAGCAATATACCAAACATTTTATTCACAAGTGAACCAAACATTTTTTTTCTTAGGATGCTATGACTCTCTTACTCAATAAGGGTTTTTCACCTAAAGGAAAAGAGATATATCCCACACAAAATCTAGGTGGTTCACTAAAAATAATGAAAGTACAATGAAAGTAAGCCTAAATGCAATTATTTAAATGCAATGGGATGATAAAATAGATTGATTATTTGTGCAAAACTTGAGAAAAATGAATTGTTTGAAAACATACTGTTGGTTGCAAAGAACTTAAAAGGATGAATAAAAATTCAAATAGAACAAAAAAAAAGTTACAAGACTAAATGTGTGCACCTATAAACTTGATGAAGATTGGGAAATACTTTGAAAACTAGAAATGTTGACTTTTTGACTAACTGGGACTCATTCGCCACCTTGGGTGAATTAGTCCTAGACTAGGGTTTATGCCTAGAATCTTGTTTCTACCAAAAGAGTACTAGAATATGCACTCTATTTTGAAAGGATCCTCCAGTGGCATTCATTCACCATCCATGAAGAATTAGTCCCTTTTTCTGATTTCTGGAAATTCAAGTTTTTGATCCGCACTTTGTCACTTACACAACACTTCTTGACGAAAACCCGGATCTGAATCTCTTAAAAAACCTACAAAACAACTTTAAATTTGTTTACTACTAGATTTTTACCTTGGTAAAACCCCTAATTTGGTAGTTAAACATTTAATAGATAAAATTTACATAAAACCCTAGCCCTAAGTGTGTCTAAGACTAGGAAAATTTGAAGTAAGAGAAAACCCCATTCTAATGTTCTAGAATAAGATAAGTAAATGTGATTTGAATGATACAAGATTTCAATCTAAGAAACCATACAACATTTCAAATAAAAGTAATTTGACATTTACATTTGAATATAAAGAGTTTATGGAACATGAAATCACTTTGAAAACAAGTCATAAGGTGTGATTTGATGGCTAGTTGCATCTCCTCAACCTAAATTTGTCCATGATTCTCCATAGGAATCCATGATCAACTCTTTGCAATGTTAGATCTTGAATGAGAAGTGAGCTTGAAGACTTGCAAAAACCCTATCTTGTTGTCCAAAAGCTTCAACTTTCTTATAGAAATGTTAATGAAACTTCTTGTGGAAGATTATCAACACTTGACTTTTGAAATTGCTTTGTAAAAATGACTAGGAGATGTGAAAAATGACCTAAAATGTGTATTTATAAGCATAAGTACCTAAATTTCCCATTACTAAGACCTAAGAGGCTGACATCCACTGAAAAATTGAATTGTTGATGAAATTCCTGCTAAAAATTGAAATTTTCCCCAAAAGGCACTCATTCGCCACCCTTGGTGAATGAGATCCACCAAAGGGGACCCATTCACCCAAGGTGGAAAATGGGTTCCACTAGTGGTTTTTGGAGGTCGGCTTTTGAGATATAAATGAATTAAGTATTCTTTGTCATAATTTATATCATTTTTAAGTGAAATGGGCCTCTAGATAAAAAATAATAGGTCTTAGGGGCCTATAAATTTTGTTTTGAAGAATGATTAATGCAAGGGTACTCAAAAGTAAGTCCAAATTAAGCATGAAATTATCTCTTTTTCCAAGATCATCCAATTTTCTATGCCACATTTAGCCCCACTTTAGTGCCCATATGACTCTACGTGCATATGTAAACTAAAGGACTCTAAACATTATACCTTATTGCACAAAAGGATACTCATTCAAAAGATAGAAGAATGAAGCCCCCAATGTAGTTATCTGCAAAACCACAACATTAGGAACCACATCCTGCAACACAAATTCATTAATTGTCCAAAAATCCTTTTATCTAACTTCTAGGAATCAAATTTGAGGGTAGATGTATACTCCCCTTGTTGGAAACACAAGGGAAGATAACTGAGAGCCTAGGGGCCCGAGTGAATTAGTTGTCACTGAATTTCAAACTTATTAAACTTATTAATCCTTAGTCTTAGATATGATCAATATCAATGAAATCATGAATGAACAACACATTAGAAACACACATAACACCAAGATTTTTATGTGGAAACCCTGTTAGGGGAAAAACCATGGTGGAGGTTAGTCCACAAGATTATACCCTGTTAAAAGTATAAGGAAATATGAATGGGGAACGCACATGCATTTAGGCACATTGCCTAGAGCTCATTGCTCAATTACAAAGGAAGACACACTATCTTACAAAAATGTTTAGATTATATCCATTAGATTTTGAACTGAGAAAATAGCATCTACTAATGCCTGATTACAGTTTTGGTTAAGCACATGCACACTACACTCTTCTTCACTCTTCTTCACTCTTCTTCACACTCTGCTCTACCTACGTACGATCTGAATAATATTTGGACATAGGACTCACATACTTCACACACTCACTCTTGCACGCTCCTCATACACTCTTTCAAATGATAAAACAATTGCTCATATATCTAAAACAAGAGATAAAATCATCTACAAGTCAGCCATAAAGAAATAATAAAATGAATATAAATAGTCGGCCCAAAATAATAAAGATTTTTCATGCAAATCAACCAAGGTTGGCCATAACATAGTGAAGACCAAAAATAACATCCTAAAACATGAACCACTTCAATTAATTACTCCTCAAAGATCCACAACACGTTTCAACACCTTGTCAGCCAAGAACAGGAAAAACATGAACACTTAAAAGAAAATCTCAGATTGTGATCACAACGATCAATGTGAACATACAACATAGATAGAGAATGAACTAGAAACATCCACAAGCATCATGAATCACTAGAGAAGCATCCGCAACAATAGAACTTACTGAAATCACATGATCTTTATTTAGGAACACAAATTGAAGTAATAGAAGAACTATCAAAATACAAATCTTCATAACTTGATCAAATCTTCACACAGATATTTGAAACTTGACATGGATAAACTAGATATACTCAACAAGAAACCATTTAGTCCACAACCTCTAAACAACAATGTCCTGAGTTCACTGATACACTGAACTTCACTTCACCGCTAACAACTTGTAGCACTTCTTATTACAATTTTCTCAATATCCTCAAGATATACAACTCTTAATGCATTAATTCTAATAGTGTTGACATGAATGACAACCACATATTAGCAACACAACTACAACATTCAACAATTTTCCCCTTTTGCATTGATGGCAACACATGATGTTAAAAACACCATCAACACTACACTTACTCCCCCTTACGTTCTTCTGACCCATAAAGTTTTTCACATTACACTTCTCCCCCTTTGTCATCAATGACAAATATTTCTTCTATACAAGCTCTGAACCTCATATTTGAACACCTAAACATCTAAACATCTAACTACTCCCCCTAAGTAGTAGCCACAACAACATCAATTTGGATCAAAATATGATCATGAAATGCACAGATTGATGCAAATCAGTGCATCTTAGTTTTGATTAGGAGGGGTAATTACCCCTAACTTCTCTTTGAGATACTAAAAATTATCCTTAGTAAATTTCTTGGTAAATATGTCTGCAATATAGTCCTTAGTAGGAACATACTCCAATATAACTTCCTTTTCACTTACTTTCTCTCTAAAAAAATGAAACTTGATAGATATATGCTTGGTCTTGGAATGCAGCACTAGATTCTTAGAAATGTTAATAGGACTTGATTTATCACAAAATATACCAATAGGCTTATCATACACAAATCTGATATCCTTCAACATGTGCTTCATCTATAGTACTTGAGTATAATTATTAGCAGCAACAATGTATTATGCCTCTGCAATAGATAAAGAAATAGCATTCTACTTTTTGCTTAACCATGAAATCAACTTATTTCCCATGAAAAATGCTCCACCACTCATACTTTTCCTATCATTCATATCTCCTACCCAATCAACACTAGTAAAGGAATTTAACATAAGATCATCATCTTTAGGATACCATAGTCCAAAATCAATTGTCCCCTTCAAGTATCTAAAAATCCTCTTCACAATAGTCACATCAGATTCTTTAGGATCAACTTGAAATCTTGCAAAAATACATACAACATTCATGATATCAGGCACGGTTTGAGTCAAGTAGAGAAATCCACCAATCATTGATTTGTATCTAGTCTGATTTTCCTTTAGAGAATCATCATCAGTTGTCAACTTGCATCCAGTCACCATGGGTGTACCAACTAGCTTTGAATCTTCCATATCAAATTTCTTCAGCAATTCTTTTACATACTTTGACTGAGATATAAAGATCCCTTTATCTAAATGAGTAATTTGCAATCCCAAGAAGAATTTCATCTCCCCAATCATTTACATCTCAAACTCATTTTGCATCTCATCAACAAACTCCATGCACAAGCTATCATCTCCTCCAAATATGATATCATCAACAAAGACTTCCACAATCAAATCTTTATTATGATCAATCTTGAAATAAAGATTACTATCAGCAGTAACTTTGTTAAATCCATGCTTCACCAAGTACTTATCCAATTTGGCATACCATGCTCTAGGGGCTTTCTTGAGTCCATACAATGCTTTCTTCAAATGACAAACCACATCTCCCTTATCAGTCAACTAAAATCTATCTGGTTGTTCAACATACACCTCTTCTTCCAATTCACCATTTAGAAAAGTTGACTTGACATCCATCTGATAAATATTGTAGTCTTTGTAAGCAACATAAGCAAGTAACAATCTCATAGCTTCAATTATAGCAACAGGGGAAAAATTTTCTTCAAAATAAATACCTTCCATTTGTGAATATCCCTTACATACTAGTCTTGCCTTATTTATAAGTACCTCACCTTGCTTATTCAATTTGTTTCTAAAGACCCATTCAGTTCCAATTACATTTTTTATCCTTAGCTCTAGGAACAAGAATCCATGTATCATTATTTTCAATCTGTTGTAGAGGACAATCTGTTGTAGTTCCTCTTTCATTGCTTCAACCCAATGTTCATCTTTGCATGCTTCATTCACATTGTTAGGCTTAGTCTTTGAAATTACACAATATTCTTCTACAATATTTCTCTTAGTCTGAACACCTTTATTCTTATCACCAATAATTTGATCTTTTGAATGATTCAATCTCAAATATCGTAAAGTCTTCTTAGAATGTTCTTCAACTTTAGGCTCTCCTGACCTCTCTTTTGATCTTTCACCAGTTTCTTGATCTTCTTGATTCACTGGAATGATTTGGACTTGACTTGAAGTCTGACCTTTCATTCCTTGGTTTGTACTATCACTCTAATCATCAGAATCATATCCATAGGTTCTAGATGGTGCAACTATGTCTTCATCAACCTTGACATTTTCACTTTCAACCATTTTCTTCAATATCTTATTGAAACACCAGTAGGCCTTGCTTTTAGTAGAGTAACCCAAAAAAATTCCTTCACACTCCTAACATCAAAATTTCCTATATCTTCATCTCTTTTGATATAACACTTGCTTCCAAAGATCTTGAAATATCTAACAGTAGGATTTTGACCAGGCCATAGCTCAAAGGAGTCTTACCAATATCACCTTTGATTTGTACTCAGTTAAGTGTGTACACATCAGTACTCATAACTTCTCTCCAGTAGATATGAGGTAAATTTCCCTCTAACATCATAGTTCTAGCAACATCTAGAATTTTTTTGTTCTTCCTTTCCATAACTCCATTTTGCTGAGGGGTTTGTAGTGTAGATAATTGTATTTATTCCATGTTCTTCACAAAAAGAATTAAACTCACTGGAAGTGAATTCACTGCCTCTATTTGATCTCAAAAAGTTAATCTTCAAAATTATCTCTTTCTCAACCATAGCCTTAAAGATGGGTATGTGCAAGATCATCATGGAAAAAACAGGCCCTTAAGTGGCAAAAAATTCAAAAAATTTAGAGTTAGGCAACTTGACATAAAAATTTGAATAAGTTATCTATATTGTTTCAAAAATATGTAAGAATAGAATCTGTAGCAAATCAAATGTAGTTTATAAACTACTGGTTTTTTGTTTTTAAAAAAGATCTATTTGGTGAAAATTTGAAATTTCAATGCAATGGTACTAAAATTTTAGGGAAAAAATAAGAAGTAGGTGTCTGTCTGACCACCCTAACCACAATAAAATGATAAAAAAATTTATAATATTTTAGATATAAGTACAGTACTCATGTCCCAATGTGATGCATATTTTTGTGTAATTTTTTTCCAAGTAAATAATTAATTATGAATTTTTTATTACAATTTTTTTAAAAAAATAAAAAACTCGTATGTCTGACCACCTTAACTTAGTCAAAGCTTCATGAAATTCAATTTTTTTTTTAATCCTATAGCATGGGAAGCATAGAAATTGACACATGTTTTGGATTCAAAAAATGTGATACTATTTGAAAGTTATAGATGTTTTTCAATCAACCTATCAGTCAAGACTTTAGCTGTAATTTGAATAGAAAATGAATAATAATTACTTATTAAATTCAAAGTAAAGGATAATTTATATCAGTGAAAAGCTGAGAATCTCCTTTAAAAACCCTTTTTGTTTCATCAAATTTGGGTAAAAAATAGTCGTCAACCACATACCTATCATATTGCCACTTTTTGGCCCATCATGATCCTACACAAACCTAGATCTTGAACTTTTCCAGAGCTTCATATTTATCCCTTAAGAAAGTAGCCCACATCATTCTTGAATAATCATCAATAAGCAACATGAAGTACCTGTATCCTTGTAAACTTCTGACTCTAGAAGAACCACGCAAATTAGTGTTCACAAGATCCAACAATCCATTTGAATTTTGTTGTTTTCTTTGAAATGAAGTTCTAGTTTGCTTCCCCAATTGACATTCCTTGCATATGGCATTAGTAGGTTTCATCAACTTAGAGATATCTCTCACAACCTTAGTAGAACTTATCTTGACAATATTATCAAAGTTAACATGACACATTCTCCTATGCCACAACTAGCTTTCATCAATTTGAGCAATCAATCAACTTTTACTACCAGCACTTAAGTGCAAGATATTACCTTTTGTTTTTGTATATGATGCAATCACATTTCTAGAATTTCCTAATATTTTGCACTTACCATCCATGAACTAAAGATTGTATCCCTTATCAACCATTTGTCGAACACTTAGAAGATTATGCTTCAAACCTTCCACATACAAGACATCATCAATATTATGCTTACCATCAAGAGAAATATGTCATCTTCCACAAATCACACCAACTTTGTCATCACCAAATATCACAACACCACCATCATACTTTTCCAAACTCACAAACTTACTTTTATCTCCTATCATATGATGAGAGCAACCACTATCAATTACCCATTCATCTTTCTCTTCAACTTGAGCAGCTAGGGCTTTCTCCACATTTGTACAATTAGCAAATTCAGTAGACATGGGATTATTTTCCTTGATAGCAATAAATACAAATTCATCTTCACTTGCATTTCCTTTATCAGATTCATCATCTATCACACCTTCATCAATAGCATAGTAAAACTTATTTTGGAATTTAGGCTTGTTATATCTTGGCTTGGAAACTCTCTCAGGACACCTTGATTCAAAATGACCTATCTTATTGCAAGAGAAACATTTAATAGGCAAATTCTTCTTATACTTACCTTGTCCTCTGGCTTCTCTTTTCACAATCATTAAGTTGTTTCATTTCATCCTCATACTTGAATGTATTTCTTGATGAACTTTCACCCAAATGATATCTTTGTTTATCTCTTCCAAAAGTAGTGGCCTTGAATGCATATTCAACCTTAGGAAGGGCATCACCAAATTCACTCAACTCAAAAGTAGTAAGCTTACCAATCAACATATCTTTGGTAACATTTGTCATAGTCTAGAGCTCTTCAATAGCACTAGCTTTGACTTTGTAAGAATCAGGCAAGGATCTGAGCACTTTAGCATCAATATCTAATTCATCTATCTATCCACAAGCACATTTGATACCACACAAATTCATTCACTCTTTCCATGAAAGTAGTAACATTTTCATCATCACCCATTCTCAAGTTTTCATATTTCGCTTTTAGACTTTGTAGCTTTGAAATATTCACATTAGCATCACCTTCATAAAAGGTCTCCAAATTTTTCCAGATCTCATAAGTAGTCTTCAGATCCATCACATTTTTCATTTCAATATCAGTCAAAGCACTCAAAAATTTCTCCTTAGCCCTGATATTATACTCAACATCCATGATCTCAGTAGAAGTAGTAGGACCATTCTATGGAATAACATACCTATTACTTGTAATTCTCTAGTAGGGTTCACCAATGTATCTCAGATGGCACTCCATTCGAGTCTTACACAAAGACTAATTTGTTCCATCAAATGTAGGACTATCCTTCTTACAATTTTCCATCCCATATCACCTCAAGCTATTAAAATTCTTCCAAGGAACCTGCTCTGATACCAATTGTTGGAAACACAAGGGCAGACAACTAAGAGGGGGGGTGAATTAGTTGTCACTGAATTTCAAACTTATTAAACCTATTAATCCTTATTCTCAAATCTGATCAATATCAATGAAAACATGAATGAAAAATACATCAAAAACACACATAACACCAAGATTTTTATGTCAAAACCCTATTAGGGGAAAAACCATGATGGAGGTCAGTCCACAAGATTACACCCTACTAAAAGTATAAGGAAATATGAATGGGGAATGCACACGCATTTAGGCACACTTCCTAGAGCTCACTGCTGAATTACAAAGGAAGACACACTATCTTACAAAAAGGTTTTGATTATATCCATCAGATTTTGAACTAAGAAAATAGCATCTGCTAATGCCTAATTATAGTTTTGATTAAGCACATGAACACTTCTTCACTCTTCTTCACTCTTCCTCACACTTTGCTCTACCTTCATATGATCTAAACAATATTCACACATAGGACTCACACACTCCGCACACTCACTCTTGAAAAATCCTCATACACTCCTTCAAATGATAAAACAATCACTCATATATATCCGCAACAAGAGATAACATCATCTACAAGTTGGCCATAAAGAAATAATAAAATGAAAATAAATAGTCGGCCCAAAACAATAAATATTTTTCATGTGAATCAACCAAGGTTGGCCATAACATAGTGAAGGATAAAAATAAAATCCTCAAACAAGAACCACTTCAATTACTTACTCCTCGAAGATCCACAACACGCTTCAACACCTTGTTGAACAAGAACATGAAAAAAATGAACACTTAATAGAAAATATCGAATCACGAGCACAATGATCAATGCAAACATGCAACACAAATAGAGAATGAACTAGAAACATCCAAAAGAATTATTAATCACCAGAGAATCATCCAAAACAACTAAAATTTTGAAATCACATAATCTTCATTCAGGAACACAAACTAAAGTAACAAAAAAACTATCAAAATACAAATCTTCATAACTTGATCAAATCTTCACGTAGATCTCTGAAAATCAACATGGTTAAACTAGATATACTCAATAGGAAACCCTTTAGTCCACAACCTTTGAACAACATTGTACTGAGTTCATCAACAGACTGAACTTCACTTCACTATTGATAACCTATAGCACTTCTTATTACAATTTTCTCAATATCCTCGACATATAAAGCTTCTAATGCATTAATGCTAATAGTGTTGACATCAATGGAAACCACATATCAAAAACACAACCACAACATCCAACACCCTTTGATTTCGCTTGCTTTATGGAGGTGCAATCAAGGTATTAATCTAACCATGTCAAAAAGGGAACAATCATATCATAGGGAATTTCCACGTACCATGTCATGTAATGATAGATGATTGATGATTCCAGATGTGGATTAATGATTCCAATGCATCATACAGAGTCAAAAATATAGTTCCCTAGCTCTCATTATTTCATTTGGAAGAAGAAGTAGTTTATTAACACTTAAGATAGAAAACAACCCTATTTTAATGCATAAGAGTAAAAAGAATGAAAATAAGTTAAAAGAGGTAAAAGAGAGTAATTTTTCACTTACTATTGCATTTTAGCTTCTTGGAGCTTGAGAGGGACAACTGAGACAAGAATATGCCAAGTAGACGGGATTACCGACCTTCATGACTAGATGTGGTTCGAGACCAGGTGGTACGCAATGAGCTGTATCACAAGGTGAGTCAATTTTGTGACCTTCGCTTAGTGATTTTGCAATGATTGAATGATTTTTATGCACATATAGGTTAATTTAGGATCTTGGAAAGAAAATTTGACAAAGTGTCCCCTTTTTTCATGAAGTGTCCCATTTCTTTGCAAAGTGTTCCTTTTGTTTGCAAAGTGTCTCGTTTCTTTGCGAGGTGTCCCAAAAGGGTTGTAAAGTTTCTAGAGCCTTTAGAAAATAACAATAGAAGAAATTTAGCACATGTGCATGATGAATAATGTAAAAATTAAAGATATTACATTAATATTTAGAGCATATTGTTGTGATTTTGATAGGTACCCACCCGATCATGACAGTGGCTAGGGGGACATAGTTAATCTTTTTGAGAGACCTAGCTCTAGGACTATTAGTAGAGGAGACATAGCATCTTCAGGAAGTAGGCATCTATTGGGCATACCTTATACCTCCCATGAGATACCACGATGCCATGCTGAAGGCCCTATGTGGGCGCTAGAATACTGATACATGTACATTTCACCTCTCGATCAGGGAGATGACCATTACCTTAGACGATGTACACTGGATTTCCTAAGTTCCTATTTGGGGAGAATGGGTACACTTCCAAGGATATCGATCATTTCATGAGTGGAAGTATGACATATAGTACTACCTTGACTAAAGTGGCTAGATCATACCAAACACTTGAGGAGGATGTAGATGGATATATTTTTGGTCGGTTGACATGACTATGTAGTATGTCCTTTCTATTATGGTCAAGTCATGAGATAGTTTGGGAAGGTGCAGACACCACCGAGGGTGTGCCCCTTTATCAAAAGATTAGTGTAGAGTTCTTGGAGGCCAAGTGATACCATATGGCTCATTATAGACCATGTAGTCTAGAGTGACTCCGATTACTCAGATCACGATTAGGTGCCAGTCTCCGACGCTGATGATGTAGGTAGCACATATGAGCATGAGGAGTGGTGATTAGTGACATGACCATCTCCTATGTTTTAGATGGATTTACCTATAGGTGATGAAGGACCAGTTCCAGATGAGGGAGATGAGGTAGAGGACAAAGCTAAAGATATATTCATAGATATTATAGATGATGAGTATGATGAGGATGTCAATCTTGACTATGAGGGCCAGGACAGAGGAGATGATGATGACGATGACGATGAGGAGGAGGAAGATGAGGAGGAGGAGCCACCCCTGAGTGAGGGTGATGAGGTAGCTACAAAGGATCGACATGAGTGGGGAGAGTCCTCACACATTCATGTGACTAGATCAACTGTAGCAGCCATAATAGGAATCAATACCCATGGTCATGGAGAGGCTAGCACATCCTCCATTCCCCCCAGTGAGGTTGAGGTTGATATCCCTTAGCTTGTTGGAGATATAGGTGATTATATTTAATTTTTTTATTTACTTTAGTTCTTACATGTTATATATATATGTATATATATCATTATGATGTTTATTGATTGTGCATTATTTCTACCGTGTAGGAGCGATGAGGGACTGGAAAGAGTTCTATCATCAAGTGGCTACAAAGATAGTGTTTTCATCCATCGAAAAGGAGGGGATGGACCTTCATTACGTGCCCCACTGATCATGGAGGAGGAGCTAGTCACTCAGACCACTTGTGAGGCTCAAAGTAGTGTATGAGAGTGTGAGGAGATGACTTCATTGATCCAAGACTGCAAGATATTCATCCAAAAATTTAGTGAAGGTGGAGAGGCTTCAGGAAGAGGTATCATGGCTATGGGTGGAGAGGGATCAGATAGCATAAGAGCATCATGTGGCTCTTGGCTGGATACAGGGCTTATATTTTTCACTTAGGGTCAGAGGATCATGATCATGATAACATATGACTATCACCCGATGTCCTAGTACCAAATTAGGAGGACTAGAGCCCGAGGGATCTAGTTCCCACATACCTCAGTGATATTGTATATTGTGATGAGATGTACACAAAACTTTGGATATATATATATATATAAGCTTTTGATGTTTTGCAATATGTTTTAATGTGTTTGGATGTTAAATGGAAATTTGATTAAATAAATAATTGTTGTAAAATTATTGAATTAATGTCTACATGATTTAGCATGATTGATGTGAGCTAATGTAAAACATATTTCAGTGCCACTTTAGATACAACATTGTTATTGTGAGGTATGTTAAATTAAATACACCTATAATTCATATAAGGATCTAACTCAACATAAAATGAGGGTTAATAGTATGAAACCTAAAGTAATTATAAATTAAATAATCACCTTAGTGTTCAAGACCCACACATGATTGTTTTTCGAGAATGAAGCAATGTGAAAGCATTTAGGATGTAACCAAATAACTTTAGACAACACTGATTTTTTATTCATACCATTCAAAGAGACTAGAGATAATACTGGTGTAGATACATGACATCAATAGGTTCCCTTAAGGGGTGTTCCGTTGAGCTCTGTTAAGACGTAAGTGCCAGACCCATAACTGGTATCGATTATGTAAGGTCCAAACCAATTAGGTCTAAATTTACCTTTGTCTTCATAGTCAACATGGTTATTGCATTGATTCTCATAGAGAATGAAATCTCCTTTATAAAATGTCTAATGAATGACAAGTATTGTGATTTTTTTGTAATTGTTTAATGTAAGTCTAGAGATTCTCAGGATCGTTGATGCACTTTTCATCGAGCATCTCAAGCTAGTGCAATCTTTGTTCTTTATAAGTGACATCATCAATAAGGTCTTGATGAGAAATTCATAAGGTAGGAATTTCTAACTCCAAGGGAATGATCGCTTCAATACCATAAAGAAGGTTATAGGGTGTAGTTCCTGTTGATAATATAACACTTGTTTGATAAGCCCAAAGCACATAATGTAACTCCATATGCCAATCCTTATGATGTTTGTTGACAGTTTTCTTTAAGATTTGTTCAAGAATCTTATTAGTGCTTTCAGCTTGTCCATTGGATTACAGATAGTATGGTGTGGAAAATTGATGTTGAATGTTGAATGTTTCAAGAAATTTCTTTACATCATTATTCTTAAAGTGGGTTCCATTGTCTGAAACTATTGCAAAAGGAAGTCCAAAGTGAGTGATTATGTGTTCCAATATGAATCAACATATTACTTCAGCACATGTAGATCAAAGAGGAATATCTTC
This sequence comes from Sequoia sempervirens, assembly GCA_007258455.2. Lineage (NCBI taxonomy): Eukaryota > Viridiplantae > Streptophyta > Pinopsida > Cupressales > Cupressaceae > Sequoia > Sequoia sempervirens. The sequence continues at coordinate 526,186,753 of VDFB02058242.1, forward strand.
CACCCATTTTGTGAAGTAGTCTATTGTTGTAATGATAAATGTATGTTCGATAGAGGAGGGTGGTGAAATTTTTCCAATGAGATCCAATCCCCACACTAAAAATGGTCAAATGGGAATTTGGGCATGGAGCTCAGAAGTAGGGGCATGAACTAGATTGCTATGTTCTTGACATTTGTGACATCATTTAACATAAGAAGAGTAGTATTTTTCCATATGTCTCCAATAATATCCCATATGAATGAGTTTTTTCACTAGTGACTGTCCTCCAAAATGACCTCCATAGGCACCCACATGAGCCTGGTCAAGGGCTATAGGAATTTTAGAGTTCCTAAGACACCTCAGTAAGAGACCATTGAAGGATCTTCTATACAACACATCAGTGATAATTATGTATTTGGCTGCTAGTTTGCATGAATGATTTCGATTATTTTTTATTATGGGCTCGGGAATGGTACCCATCTTTTAAATAATTATATATTGTATCATACCATTCTAGCGAGTCTTATTGAGTTGTTAAAACATCTTCTAATCAGGTATCAATTGAAGGTTTCATGATTGGGTGAATAACAAAGGTGAAGTATGTGGAAGGATCATGTGGGGATATAAGAGAGCCTGCACTCACCTTTGCATCTACATGTCGATTGTCTTTTTGTGGGGTGTTATCAATAGTGAATGATTGAAACTTCTCTAATAATTGCATTGTAAGATCCTTTTATTTTGATAATTTGTCATGTTTAGTTTGATATACACCATTTATTTGTTTGATCACTAATTACAAATCACCAAGGATCTTGATATCTTTGGTGCCCATGGTTAAAGCAGCTTGCAATCCAACAATTAATGCCTCATACTCAGTTGTGTTATTTGTACATAGGAAATTTAATTGATACGAAAAGGGAATAGGCTTTCCTTCAGGTGGAATTAGTAGCACTCCAGCACCAGAACCTTTTCTACACTTAGATCCATCGAAATATAATTCCCATGTTTTAACATTGATTGTCACGAGACTGCCATCAGGAAAAGAGTCATGATTAGGGAAAGCGAGAGGAGAAGGGGCATCAATTAAGTGATCGGTAAAGGCTTGCCCCTTTGATTTCTTTTTGTTAAACAAAATTGAGGTCAAACTCAGTTAGCAACATCACCCACTTAGCTAAGTGTCCTGATAAGTCTGTTTTAGTGAAAAATGTTTAAGAGGATGAAATTTTTTCATGGATTTTATTTCAACATTTAGTAAATAATGTCACAACTTAATAGTAGTGAATACAAGAGCCAAACATTGTTTTTCGATTGGTGTGTATCGGGTTTCATAAATGATTAAATTTTGACTAATGTAATAAACATGATATTCTTTTCCATTATCATCTTGTTGAGCCAACAATGCTACAAGAGCATGGCATGATTCAACTATGTAAAGGATAAATGGTTTGTTTGGCATAGTGGGTTGTAAAACTGGTGGAGTTGCAAGGTATTCCTTAAAACTCTCCAAGTCCTATTTAAAATACTCATTCCAATTAGAATGTACATCCTTTTTGAGAGGATGTGTGAAGGGTAATGTGCGATCAGCTAAAGATGCAACAAAATGATGGATAGCTTGAATTCATCCTTGTGATGTGTGCAATTGAGAAATGTTCTTAGGAGGTGAAATGTTAAGAATGACATCAAATTTTCTTTGTTTCCACCTCAATGCATCTATGAGATATGATAAACCCTAAAGGTTTCCCACTATTTACGCCAAAGACACACTTTTTTGGATTTAATCACATGTTATATTTATGTATTCATTCAAAGATCTTTCGAAGGACATTTGCATTGTCTTGTCGTGTTAAATATTTCGTCAACATAGTTTTCTAAGATTTTATGTATGTAATTGTGAAAGATCAATGTTATAGCTCATTGATAAGTTGTTCCAACATTCTTTAATCCAAAAGGAATTATAACCCAACAAAATGTTTCCCAAACAGTTGTAAATGTGGATTTGTATTTATCTTGTGGGTTGATAAAGATTTTATTATAACTAGAAAATCCATCCATGAATGACAACAAAGCATGTCCATCAATGGAATCCATGATCATGTCAATCTTAGGAAGTGGAAAATTGTCCTTTAAAGATATTTTATTCAAGACACAAAAATTTGTGCATATCCTAATACAATTATTGGGTTTAGCAATGACGACAATATTTGAGATCCAAGGAGAATAATCAATAGGTCGAATGAAACCCGCGTCAAGGAGTTTTTCAAGCTATCCTTTAACATGCAAGGCTATGTTATGGTGCATTTTTTCATATCTTTTGGAGAATAGGCTTATCATTTTCAACAAGAACGATGTTGTGTGTTATGATTTTTGGGTCAATTCCTAGCATATCAGAATATTTCCAAGCAAAAATTTTAGGAAAATTATGAAGTAAAGTTGTAGTGTCCTCTTGTTCATCATCAAGGCACTTCCCAATCTTCATAACTCTTTCTTTATCATCTATGTCCATTGGTATATCAATTGTATCTCCTAAGGGGAGTGCATTAGACTTAGGAATTTTAGGATCATATGGTTCTTCAATAATATCACTATACTTTTTCTTGGTACTTATCATAGCACAAGTAACCCATTTCATGGGATAAGTAGAGGATGTGTTATCATAAACCCCTAACATTTGTTTTAAAGCTTCATCACTTTTAACATACTCCCATGATGGTGGTAAGTCCATATCAAGCTGTTTAGGATGTTTGATGTTGAGATTGTGTTTTGGTTGACATGTAATAGTGTTGATATTTAAAGATGGTCATTGAGTGGCTTTTGTCATCTTAGAAAAATAATATCCCAACCAAGTTTTTGTCTCCTGTGTATTAGGTTCTATAGGGACGTGAATACCCTGTTCATAGCCTTTCCCATAAATTCTTTCCATTTCTTTAAGATTAGGCAGATGCTGATAATCTATCTCGTCAAAATTTGTTGTGTACATTGTAGTTTCTTCCGAAGTAGAGGAGATAGATGCTTCAAAATATTTTTCTGAATTCTGAGTTGACATAATAGTTGGTTCTTGTTTTTCATCCTCTTTTTGTGTGATTATATATTCACCCATAAATGAAGGTGTGAATTCTAAGGATCCCCAATCATCACCGAATAATTTAGACACTGAATTCTGATCTTGTTTTTCAATTTCAAGATGTTCTAAATGAGATGTTGGAATTAATGTGTGCAAATGACTTGTGTTTTATTTTTCAAGGTGTAAAAACTTTCAAGCTCAGGGTCTATTTCAACTTGTTAAATTTTGTTGTTATAGACATATTTCATTATATGATGAAGGGTCGAAGGCACCGCATTCATCTCATGAATCCATGGTCTTCCTAAAAGAAGATTAGATGAAAGATCATAGGGCATGACATGAATAGGAGTTTGCAAAGTAGCCACACCAACTGTAATAGGAAAAGTGATGACACCGAGCAATTGCTTTGTTGTATTGTCAAATCCTCAAATGGATAAGTAATTAGGTTTTATTTGTGACTTGTCAATAGGAAATCTATCGAGGAGATTCACACTACACACATTAAGAGTGGAGCCATTATCAATGAGGGTCCTTTTGATACCTATTTAGTTAAATTGAGCAATTATCATAAAGGCTTCATTTTGTTTTCATAACTCTAGAGGAGGGAGCTCATGTTCATGAAAATTAATGTGTAGATTAACTCTATTCATCCCATGCATTAAATTTTCCACATTATTTGGAGTTGTAAGGGGAGGAACTTCTATGTGTTGCAATATTGTCTAGAGGATACTATGATAATTTGGTGAATTCTGAAGTAAATCCCAAAGATAAATCTTTGCAGGAGAATTCTTGAGTTGTTCAACAAGATCGTACTCCTTTGTGTGTGAGGGAAAACGAGGAGCACAAGGTGAATTAGGTAAAGGTAAAGAGGGTGGGGTTGGTTCTTGTGGTTGCAGATTGTTTCATGTATTATATGTATGGGCAACACTAGTATCACTGGATTGTTGCAACACATTAGTTTTAGGTGGGTAAAGAGTAAATTCAGGTTTATTTGAAGGGTGAAGTTTATGCAAAGGTGGGTAAAGATTGAGTTGAGGTTGAATCACATTAGCGTCCTTTGTTGTAGGTTGTTCAAAAAAAACCTTAATGGATGACTTAGGCGAGATGAATTCCTGAAGGGATTCATTTGACATGGCAAAGTCATCATGACTAAAAGGTTTGAGAGGTAAGTTATCGTCAATTGATTTAGGCTTCGCATGGAAAGCCTTAGAGGATGAAATGAGTGAGAGGAAGTCTTGAAGGGCTTCATCTAACTTGTCTAAATCATCACTACTAAGAGGCTTGGATGATATGGTGTTTCTAAATTGAAGCATTTTTTGTAAGGGTTGGTTTGATGTTTGTGGTTTTTTGTTTTTATTTAATAATGAATCTGATCTAAAAGAACTAGGAACTAATGTTGAAAATGAAACTTACAAAAATCTAATTCTATCCATGAATGCCATGAAAGGAAAATATGCTTATGCAAATTATTTAAATATAACAGGAAATAACCAAATAGAAATAGAAAAGTAACTACTAGAAAGAAAAGATTAAAAATTGATAATTAAATGCTAAAAATAGTGATGCAAAATGTGGAATGGGATTGATTCACCCAGGGTGGCGAATGAGTCCCAAGAGGGGTGTTTTTGAAAAATTTCTAATTTTTTTTTGCTTTTTTCAATGTTTTCAGGTCGGTATAATGCAGAGAAGTAATGGAAATGTAGAATTTTATGATGACTTGATAGAATGAAATGCAATAATGGCCTCTATATGATAATTTCACTAATTCAATTTTGTAAACCCTAGGATGCAAAAATAATGAGAAAACCTAATAGAATAGTGATTCAAGGTAATTCCTAGGATCATGCAAATGCAATGGAACTCAAAAAGAAAATGTTCAATATCCAGGTTCACCAAAATGAACCAAAGATTTTTTTGGTTTAGAATACTATGACTCTCTTGCTCAATTAGGGTTTTTCACCTAAGGGAAAAGAGATAGATTCCACAAAAAATCTAGGTGGTTCACTCAAACTAATGCAAGTACAATGAAAGTATGCATAAATGCAATGATATAAATGTAATGGGATGATAAAATAGATTAGTTATTTGTGCAAAATCTAAGAAATATGAAGTGTTTGAAAATGCAGAGTTGTTTTAGAATAACCTTAAAGGATTAATAAAATGAAAATAGAACAAAATAGAAAGTTACAAGACTGAATGTGTGCACCTGTAAACTTGATGAAGATTGGAAAACACTCTAAAAAAATGGAAATGTTGACTTTTTGACTAACTAGGACTCATTCGCCACCCTAGCTGAATCAGTCCCAGATTAGGGTTTTTGTCCAGAATCCTATTTCTACCAAAAGGGTACTAGAATCTGCACTCTATTCTAATAGGAACCTCTAGTGGGACTCATTCACCATCCATGGCGATTCAGGGGTGGGTGCATGAAGTTGGTCGCACTTTTGTGGCCAAATGGGAAAAAAAATTGGAAACACATAGCGTGCTCATGTTATAACGCGAGCGCGTTATGTTCTTTTAAAAGAAAAAAAAGTGAAATGTGTATCATTAGCTTTTCACTGTTTCTTAGTTCTGCCCATGGCCAAAAACCCTCATTTTCACACTTGCATTCTAGGAGGAAGGACTTCTAAAAATTTCATCAAGAACAGTTGGATTTTGTCTACAAATATGGCTTCATGATGACGAAGAGATGTAGGAGGTAAGTATTGTTTACTATTTGTTTTGAATTTGTTAGTTTGAAATTGATTTTGTTTGTTTTAGGTTATATTTGAATTTTTTTTAAAATCTATAGTAAATCCTACAAATCCTCAATAAGAAGAGGAGGTAAATCCTCAACAGCAAAATCCTCAACAAAATCAACCTCCCCCACCATTCTCTCAATTCCCTCCTTGAACTCAAGAAAATTTGAGTGAAATTGAGAACAATAGAAAACAAAGTCTGAGGATCTTATCAATAGGTTGAGTGATCCAAATACTTCAACCATAGAAAGAATGCTTCTAGAAAATTCATTGAAAGGCATGTTAAAAAATGTAGATGCAATCACCCAACAAATATCTAGATGGCAAGATAGCAGCTAGATAGCTAGGGCATATTATGCAGACAAATTATCATATAAACAAGTAAAAGATTTAAAAATTACTAAAGGTGATTTGTGCTCTCTATTCATTGACCCTAAAAAAAATAAAAATATTACCCTCAATGCAAAGAGGTTTCCTATTGATTGGTGCCACCACCAAGAGATTAAGAACCATTTTTATGAAAGATGGTATATGGTCTTTGATTACCCACTGTGCAATAATTGTGAAGTCCCCCAATATTTTCTTAGGAAACTATACAGTGAGTTTGTATTGAACCAAATCCCAAATTATTTTGATATGATGGAGTTCTAGGGGAGAGGTGGGGGGTCAGCTTAGGATAGGCCCGGTGCATAGCCAAATCCTATGTGGCAAGGGAGATGACTTCTCGCTAGGCCACCTCGTGAGCAAATTATGATGTCTATCATTAAGAAGGAGAGTGCTGACATAGAGACATTGTAGGTGATCACAACTTTGACCCGAAGTGTCATCCATCACACTAGCCCTATTGTATAGTGCCATCTAGGGGAGTCTTCAGGTGGTGGCCTTCAAACCCATGTGTGTCAATCTTGCAGGGTGACTTGTTCGTATGACCCTACCGACACTCAAGAGGGTGCTACACAGGATCCATATGCTACTAGGTAGCCTGATTTGTATGCATCTACGAGGATGGAGAGGACAACTGACATTTTGCATGATGCATATGGCATTGACACTTAGGTAAAATTCAGTATGTTGATTGAATTTAATTTATTAAATTTTGATTTTGAAATGCAAGATTAACTAATTTAGTTTTATTATTTTAATAAAATTGCAGGGTCACAGTGTAGAGACTGGATACACTAGTCATCCACCTACTTATTTTTGCAGTACACCTATCGGTGGGGTATGTAAAGTTAGTAAACAATTATAAATTTATTACATGTGTTAATAGCATTGTTTTACAAATGGTATTTTAATATGTGATTTTGGATGTTGAACAAGGTACTATTGGAGGTTTCAAGGAAACACCTTTGAGTGCCAGTAGATTTGATCAAACGTTCATGGAGGTAATATAGAATTTAAATAGAACTTAAGTAATGAATTCTAAGTTTAATAGATTTGTGTAGTTTGTATTCATATTGTTGACCTTACGTTGCATTACACATCATTCAAACTCAAAGCATTACTTCAAATTCGATAACTAATAATTAGAAATATATCTATTTAATACTTGTACTCAAAATTTTGTTCATTAGATCTTATACATTATAAGTCATCACATGGATCACTATTGTAACTTTTTTGTGATTGAATAATTTGTTGTTCTATTTTCAGATGTTGGTGACAGAAAAACCGCCAAACATTACAAGGGCAATGGATATTGGTGTTTCCTCCACTATAAAATCCTCAATGGCTCTGATAGGGGAGGTATGAGGCAAATTACTAAATTTCAATTTACATTCATTGTTATAGATGAACTAGTTCTAGTGAAAAATCAAACCATTATTGATTCGTAGTTTAATTCCTATTTGGATGGTTTATACAGGGCTTGAGCATGCCTAAGCATTGGCATGAAATATTTCCATCGAGGAGAGTGATCATGAGATGGCCGTAAGTGATTATTTTGTTAAATATATTAATTTTTATAATGTAATTTCTATATATTAATGTCTTTACTTCTTATTGTAACAGTTGAAACTTCACCAGAAGCTAAACACTAAGAGGAGTAGCAGGACCACTCATCAAGCACAACAGAAACAGGTGACAGACTTATCACCATCAGATCACCCAACAAAGGGAAAGAAAATTGTATTTGAACCAAAGCATGGAGAGAAATGAATTTTGAATGCACAGAGCCCTTTGTTGTATGCCTACATGGAAATTTTGTACATATTTTGTATTGCATATATTTGACATTGTATTCCTATATGGTTATTTTGTAACTATATTTTATACTTATATTGACATATATTGATGTATGCGTACATGGCTATTTGCTTAATACAAATCTTTTTATCGATGGTGTCCATATTTGCAAATTATAAATTCATGGTTCAATAGATATGAGTTATGTATATTCAAGTGTATACTTTACAACTTATGCACATATATTTTTTGACTTAGGTGTGAACATCGAAAAGTGTGAAAATTTTTGTGTTTGGAAGTCAAATGTAAGCCAATTTTGTGATTCTCAGTTCTTTCATACCCAATATTATGGACTTATTCCTTCCTAGCACATATTGTGAATATTTCTCATTTGGTACAAAAGATAGATTCCTCATTTTTGAACCACTCATAGCAAAGAGATTCACAGTAAGACTTTAGCATTGGAACACTACTCCATACTTCTCTTGTCTAGACCATAAAGGATTGAAAATTCTTAATTTGATGCAATGATAGTCGTGAGATGAGAATTTATATAAGCATGCCTATTTTGAAACTTCGCATCTAATACCGCATCAACAAGAACTTAAGAAGTGTTGCATAAGAGTGTTAGGTTTGATAGGCCTTCTCTTCCCTAGGGGAGGAGAGCCTGCATCTTGAATTTTGAACAAAATTTTAAGAAGCAAACATTTTACTAAAAGCTTCAAACCTAGATGAAATATTTGGCTAATTCTGTCTTGAAAATTATCAATGAGTTCAAACTCTAAAGGAGATTCTCCCTGAAAAAGAAAACTTTACCCTTTTTCCCAAGGAAAGAAATTGCAACATGTTGCATGTGATTTATCTTATTTCTTTCTCACAGATCCTAGTCAATCATTCATGGCTCAGGATAGTTCCATTCCAAGGCAAGGACACCCAAAAAATCACTGAGATTCTTCTACGATCTGCAAGAAAAAGGTTTTTTCTCTTTCACAATGTAAATAATTATGTAACATTATTTTATTGTTTTCCTTCCACACAGAAAAATGTTCACTTTCCAAATTGATCAATGATCAATAATGGCTGATTATAAACACTTGACAGTTTTGTGTTTGAACTTTAATTTATAATTTTGTATCATGACATTCGAGTAGATCACTAATATTTTAATATTTCACTATGAAAGTGGTGGTGTATTTTTGCTATGTTATTTGACTATTAATATGGTGGTGTATTATGAACTTGATTACTGCTGCAAATATGTATATATTTATGATTTTTATATGTTTTTGTATGACTGAACCCAAAACAAACCCAACCCCAGAAAAAAATTTCACGAACTAGCGAACCAGGTTCTTGAACTCGATCCCGAACCCAAAATCGAACCGGTAACTTAGTAAAAATAGAATTTTATAGTTTATATTCATAATGTTGATTACATTGCATTGCACATCTTTCAAATTGAAAGCATTGCTTCACATTTCATAATGAATAACTAGATGCTGATATATGACAAATTTCAATTACAATATAGTTTTTACAAAGTCAACCTAAGCAGTTATGCAATTACTTCACATTGCATAACTAATAACTAGGAGCAGCTACCAATTGCATTTGGTTGTCATGGCATTCTATGAGACCACATTTCTTTGAGGTATTTTTTCAAATAGTTCACCACCTTGTCTATACTCCCACATTTTTCATACATGTCTACCAAAGCATTTTGTCAAATAGTTCAAGTGTTTCCTTGTTGCTATGGCTAAAATCCTAAAACAAGTGCTTTCAAACAAGCTATGGATGCTTGGAAAAAATCTATCAAAAGCATAATAGTAAGAATATCATAGAAAAGGTAGTGAACTCTTTGAAAAAATGCCTCAAAGAAATGAGGTCTCATGACTTTGATGGAATGCCATGACAATCAAATGTTTTTCATTGTCATGGAATTCCATCACCATGAGACCTCATTTCTTTGAGGCATTTTTCCAAAGAGTTCACTGCCTTGTCTATGCTAACACATTTTTCGTACATGTCTATCAAAGCATTTAGCCAAACAGTTCATTGCCTTCTTGCTATGGCTAAAATCCTAAAACAAGTGCTTTCGAACAAACTATGGATGCTTAGAAAAAATATATCATAGCATAATAGTAAGCAATAGTATAGACAAGGGAATGAACAATTTGAAAAAAATGCCTCAAAGAAATGTGGTCTTATGGTGGTGGAATGCCATGACAAGAAAATTGTTGTGGATTGTCATGGCATTCCATCACCATGAGACCACATTTCTTTGAGGCATTTTTTCAAATAGTTTGCTGCCTTGTCTATGCTACTACATGTATCATACATGTTTACCAAAGCATTTTATCAAATAGTTTGCTTCCTTGTTTCTATGGATAAAAGCCTAAAATAGGTTCTTCCAAAAAAGCTATGGATGCTTGTGGAAAAAATCTATCAAAGCATACTAATAAGCAATAGCATAGAAAATGCAGCAAACTGTTTGAAAAAAATCCTCAAAGAAATGGGGTCTTAATGGTGATGGAATGCCATGACAATCCATAGCAATTTGCTTTTCATGGCATTCGTCATGCCATTCCATCACCATGAAACCACATTTATTTGAGGAATTTTTTCAAAGAGTTCACTGCCTTGTCTATACTAACACATTTTTCATACATGTCTATCAAAGCATTTAGCCAAATAGTTCATTGCCTTGCTGCTATGGATAAAATCCCAAAATAGGTGCTTTCGAACAAGCTATGGATGCTTAGAAAAAATCTATCATAGTATAATAGTAAGCAAAAAGCTGATGCAATACAAAGATTTCCAAAATGTAGGGGACTCTTGTCCCAAACTCATCTTGGAGAAGATCAAACAAAATTTCAACATTTCATCATAAATCTACTTTTCATCCACTCAAATTCTCTTATTATTCATCATTCATCCTTCCATAAATTTGTATTCTATTTGTTTGGGTGTGAAAAAGGACCATACCTAGCATAAACATGCCTATTCAGATGCATTAGAATAATCCATTTGGTCACACGAGTTGCAGAATGAAAATTGCACCACTTTGCAACTTTCCACTGCTTCCATTTGACACTTTTTCCATCAAATGAAAACTGGAGACTACGAGAAAACCACTTCGAGAAAACAAAAACCAAGAGAGGTTATTGTAGAGGCGCTCAACATGATTCCATAG